>WBMW01004439.1:0-134402 GCA_013396635.1 Penelope pileata | reverse complement strand
AAGGGCCTGGAGCATCTCCCCTATGAGGAGAGGCTCAGTAAGCTGGGTCTGTTCAGCCTGGAGAAAAGAAGGCTGAGAGGGGACCTGATCCATGTTTATAAGTATCTTAGTTGCGGGAGGCAAATGGAGGTGGGGAACCTCTTTTCGGTGGTCAGTGGGGACAGGACAAGGGGCAATGGCCTTAAGCTGGAGCACAGGAAGTTCCGCACCAACATGCGGAAGAACTTCTTCAGGGTGCGGGTGACGGAGCACTGGAACAGGCTGCCCAGGGAGGTTGTGGAGTCTCCTTCCCTGGAGATATTCAAGACCCGCCTGGACGCCTACCTGTGCAACCTGCTGTAGGGAACCTGCTCTGGCAGGGGGGTTGGACTCGATGATCTCTTGAGGTCCCTTCCAACCCCTGCAATTCTGTGATTCTGTGATTCTGTGACTAAAAAGAAAAAAAATGGAAGAAAAATCTAGAAGAGAACAACACAGCCAATATTATGACTGTCAGGTACCAATAAAGAAAAAGTTACATCAAATTTGACCATGAAATGCAAATTAATTGTTGTCCCTGATGTGAGAGATCATCTAGTATCAGAAAGAAGGCTGCCGTTTGTAAAAGGAAAATTCACAGCATCCTTTCTGAAAGTAAGACAGAGGAAGTTTACTCAGAGTAAGAATCCTAAATAAGAGTCAATTCTCCCTTTTTATTTGTTTACTCATTTAAATTCAATTACCTAATTGGGCAATCATTCAATGAAGGGACAATATCCTTGCTAGGAGGAGAAAAAAACATGTAAAGTGTAAATAAAACACTCTATTGAATGTTTTGTGTTTGTGGCTTGCTAAACCAATATTGAAGAGTATGATTGCAGTTCATGTCAAAAATACTAAATACAAAGTATCTGAGTAAGCTTTGGGACAATGTATTTCCACTGCCTTTGGGTACTGATTTGTGTTTAACAGAATTCAATGTTTAAAGCATTCACAGTTATAATGTCACTATGTGTGACACGCCTTAGAGAGTTATTCTCTGGCTAATAACATTAATTTTGTTTCAATGTAGGCTAAGCACCTTATTATTGCTATTAATTATAATTCAACTGAGAGGAGATGAAATAATCTTACAGTCTAAAATGGAAAAAGAAATGATGAGTGGGTGGATTGAATATTATCCTTTTTTTCTTCCTTTCTTCTTTCATTCCTTCATTCTGGATTTAGTATAGGAATAGAAATGGATATTTTCAGATATTGTTTTTGCTGTAAAGTGCATTACACTAATTTAATCCAAAAATAGATCACTGCAGCGTTTTGAAGCCCGCTATAGACTTGTATGCAAGCTATGTGAAGATACACTAATTCAGCACCACTTTTGTTAATCGCTGTTTATTGTTCTGCTTACAATAATAAGCCTGCTAACGAGTTTTTAATCTTTCGTGGAACAATCACAACTAAACGTCTCAAGTGTAAAAATGTCTCAGAAATTGTAGTCTGGCACAAGCTAGGTACCTGTAGGGTACCTATGCTGGATGTCTTTGTTATGAGAATGCCCTTCAAGCTGAAAAAACTTAACTGCTTCTCTGCCATGATCTTTTGTTACATATTAGGATCAAGGTATGCAAAGAAAGTTTTGACATCTGATGTTACTTAATTAGAAAAAGAGAAATGGGATCTTAATGTGTCTTATTCTTACTTCAGACTTGTGTTTGAAATATCTTAAAAGGAATTCTGTGTGGAGAGAGTTGCTCCAAATCTTGCCAGTACAAGAGAGATAATAGAGCTACTGAAGAAAGTCCAGCAAAGGGCCACTAAGATGATTCCAGGGCTGGAACATGTCTCCTATGAGGAAAAGCTGAGAGAGCTAGGACTGTTCAGCTTGGAGAATAGAAGGCTCAGG
The DNA here is from genome assembly GCA_013396635.1 of Penelope pileata. NCBI lineage: Eukaryota > Metazoa > Chordata > Aves > Galliformes > Cracidae > Penelope > Penelope pileata. The sequence goes on along the minus strand of WBMW01004439.1, from coordinate 132,520 downwards.
GGGGATCTTACCAATGTCTTCAATTACCTCAAGGGGAAATGCAAGAAAGAAGGAGCCAGGCTCTTTTCGATGGTGCCCAGTGATAGGACAAATGGGCACAAACTGTAATACAGGAGGTTCCAGCAGAACAACAGGAAGCACTTATTTACTGTGAGGATGCTGGAGCACTGGCACAGATTGCCTAGAGAGGTTGTAAAGTCTCCTCCCTGGAGATATTCAAAAGCTATCTCAATACGGGCCTGGGAAACCAGTCTGAGTGTGGTGTTGGACCAGATGACCTACACAGGTCCCTTCCAACCTCAACCATTCTGTGATCCTCTGAGATGTTCAAGAAAAGGAAAAAAGCGTGTTCTCTAAAGTCAATTCATATTTTGAAAACAAATCAGACATATCTTTTAAAAGTTAGTTAAGAGGAACGAAGAAACTTTCACTGAAGAAAACAGAAGCAAAATGCTCCAAGTTACTACAGTGATGACAGATTTTGAGGTTGCTACTGATATCTTAAATAGGTTTTCCTTACTAAATTATACATTGTTTTCTTGCTATATCTGATGTTGGAATGAGGAAAAATTAAGCTGTGAAATCTAGAACAGAAATTGTAAACTCTAACTTTTTTAAATGAAATCTGGAAAATTTTTGCAATCTCATTATATTTCAATAGCCAGAATTATTCAGAGCTGAATTTTCACTAGTATAATTCATAGAAACATCCGTCTTCAGAAACTTTATTTATTGTTGTCTTTGTGTAAGATGAACCATAGCATGCTAATAATCTCCAGTGGAATGAGTTTAAATAAAGATGTCAAGAAACTGTTAAAAAAAAAAAAAAAAAGGTGAGATTTCTTATTTATAGGAGAGAAACAGAGACTAAAGAGTAATCTCACATTTGGATTATGTTACTGGTCCATTTTAGAGCTGAACAAATTAAATATTTTGGTTCAAACACTCCTTGTGCCTAAATGCAAAGCAAGGATTTCAAAAATAAATAAAAAAATTAGAACAAACTGCAGATGAGGAAGCAATAGTCTAAGTACTGATCTTTTTCTTAAGTGTATGCTTTGCTTTTTGCAGAAATTGGTAAAATAGAATTGTATTAAATTTTTCTCTCTTGTGTCTGATTTTACAGTGTTGTATGTAATCTGAGTTCATGATTAAAAAAGATCTTAGTAATGCATTTCCTTTCCACTGGTTCACCAAACTTCTTTGATTGAAGCTTACAATGAAGGAAGATTCCTATAGTTGTTTGGTTGTTTTTAATCATGATTAGAAATTAGTGAAGACAAATATGGAGGCCATATAGGATTCACTTGGTAGCAGATGTGACCATGAATCTTTAAAACTCCTGATTTTCCTTCTAGTTGTCTATGAGGCTTCACACCTTTTTTTCAGATGGTTATTCAAGCTGAACTAAGTATTTACCATTTTCAAAACACATCTTTTTTAATTTCTGAATTTGATCAAGAAAAAGACCCTACTGACTTAGTTGCATTCAAACCACTACATGATTTAACTCCAGAGTAAATGGCTCAGGAGGCAAAAGCAATACTGCAGAATTTAGTAACCTTTACTGAATAACCCGCTTGGACGTCTTAACGCTAGCATCTGGATCATTGTACAGGATCAGTATTCTTTCACTGAGAGCATTTTGTCTAATTTTTAAATTCGTGTAGATAAAACCTTGGGTATCTGAATCATATCTGAATCTAAGCCTTACTTGAGAAACTTTTAGGACTTGCCAAAATGTTTGTGATACCCTGCAACAGAACTGTGCAGGGTGCTATGTGCTGTAGTGAAGTACAGCAAGACAGAAGTGTCTTTCATTGAGAAGGGCCAGCTAGGTCGCAGTCTAGCAGGACTAACTGAAAGTCAGACCACTTTTAACAGTGTTTTTCTTTGATTCAGCTGTTATCGTGATAACAACTGTCGATGAACATGTATCTTCACAAAGAATTTTCAAAGAGGAAAGGAGGGGCAAAAGCTTTGCCAAGTCAACTCTAGATCTTTATAGAAACATCTAATTTACTTGTTCAGTAAACGGATTTCACACTGCTGTAAAACAGATGTCAATACATATGTGCAAGATTATGCTGTGGCTCTTAATTCCTGTAGTGTCTAAATGTGAGCTGTTAAAAACTAAATGCTTATATGCCTGATTAACGTGTACATGTTCAAATAGATAATATGCAATTTATGCGGGTTGATTGTTTCCTCTAATTTCGATTTGTGTTCAACTCTGCAGTGAAGTAAATCAAAGTTTTAAGTGAAGGCCATTCTAATTTAGTGTAAGTAATTTCTGTTGACTGCTATGTTTTCTCTCAGACCCCACTGTTTTATTATTAGATGAAAAGAAAATTTTTAGAAACTGAAAGCTACTTTTGGAAAATTGTAAAATATTTGTGAAAAAGAAAACTGAAAAATGCCTGCAACAATTTTAGTAAAATTTTTGCTCTGGTGGAGGCATCATAGTCTAAGGCATTCACAAAACAAAACACAGCATCTAAATTTTTCAGCCAAAGAATTCTTGAGATGCTGAAATATGTTACATTCCCCAGTTTCTTAGTTTTTATATACCTTCATAGGAGCATGTTATGTATCTTAGTGTTTTTCTTATCATTTTAAAAGTTATTTTAAATTTAAAATCTCATCAGCTCTTCAACTTGACTTATTTTTTGAATTGCAAAGTATTTAAAATATCACCTGTAATATTTATTTCAAATTATTTTGCACCATTACTGTATTTCTAGTTAATTTCTAGTTAAATATGCTTTCCTATATTGAGTAGTAACTTCTATTCTTTTAGGAAACGGGCATAGCATTGGTAAGTTTCAGCTGAAATCTATGTCTCTTGATTGACATGTAATTGTTAACATCTGTTATTGTGAATTCTCCCAGCTTTATTTCACTATACATATAAAGTTTGTATGCTTTCAATCCCTATTTAGAATCCGTCTTAGTATCACTCTAGAAATATATCATAAATCTCCTGACATGTCTGAACTGTGCTAAAAATCAAGGCAAACAGTAATATGAAAGAAAAAGAAATCCTGTCACTTTTGGAAAACAATGAACTAGCTATCCTTATTTTTTTCGGAAAAAAAAAAAAACAACTTATATCATTGCAAGATCATTGCAAGATAAGCCTAATTTGTCATTACTTTTCACCTGATGTAGTCATTCGTAATAGTGCAAAGTCAATTTAAAAGATAATCAAAGCAGAATGATTCCACAGTATTATAGATGGTAAGTAATCAAACTTAAATTATTTTATCCAGCTCTGATGAATGTGACATTATCTTAGCTGAGCCTGAAAACTTAAAGGTGGAAATAAAAATATGAGGAGCAATGCCTGGTGCATATAGCATGTTCCATGGCTCTTCTTTCCTCAATCGATAGTCGTATATGCTGGAAGTCTAGAATGCAGATTAAAGACATTTCTAGTCCTGCCTTTTATGATGTGGATGCTTTCCAGTTGCAATCTGGGCTGAAACCTAAACTCATTTCATATGTCACTAAGCAGTAATGACTTTCAGTCAGTACCGAACAGGACTGCATTTAAAAGGTGACTAAGTGATGAAAGACTCCCATTTCCACTATGATAAGCCTCCTGAGATATCTAATCCTCCTTAAGTACACCTTCCTTTTTCTACAGTACGTCTTTGTACACAACAGAGCTCCTTCTAACATTATTTACAAGATTTCAGGACACATTTTAAACAGCTATTCCTATAGCATTTTTTTAATCAGTCAGGTTTAAATAATGTCTTAATAATGCATACTCCGTGATAGAAAACTTCAGTGTAATGCAACTTCTAGTAATAGCACTGTACTGTTCCAAATTTGCTGCTAACTGCTGAACGGATTTCATTTACATTAGATATCGCCCAAGTTAAATTATCAGCACAAAATGTGTTAGTTTATAGTTAGAACACAAATGTGTTCACTTAACAAAAATGTAATCATATCACTTTCAAAATTTTAAAGTTTTTATATTAGTTATAAACTTCTGAACATTGGTCCAAATACAAAAACAGTGTAATGGCATCTAATATTGTTATCAAAATGCTCTAATTAGTGAAGAAAAAGAAACACATTGCTCATGAAACTGGCAAATTACTATTGGCAGGAGAAAGCCAAAGATTGTTTCAGGAAACTTGAGGATAAAAGAATCCCACTGATTCTTCAGACCATGAGGATAGGAAATTCTGTAATAAAATGGGCTACCAACCTTTTGTCTAATATTTCCCCCGAAAGTTTAATTGTGCCTATAAATGGTATGGTTTTTTGATTCATGCTTGAGGAGGATAGGGAGTCATTATCAGTGGGATTAAGAATACAGAAAAAGTTTTAGCCAAGACTAACCTGTGGGAATATAGCCACTTCTACCTACACCTGGATGAAGGTTGCACATAAAAAGGTGGTGCTGAAAAGAAATGAGAAACAAGGACAATGAATGGGGCTCATGTTATCCAATCAGAGGCTAACATTATCCAAATTGTAGTCTCCAAAATACAGTCTGAGAACACAGTTTAATGGAAGCTAGTAAAGGTTTTGTTGATGATTTGTGTAACAACCATTTTAGCATGGCTACTGTGAAGATGCTAAGAGGAATTACAATTGCTCTGTCCCAAAGAAACACAAGTATGTAACAATCAGTCATAGAGGGCATGGAATCAGTATACAAGACAGGGATATGATTTACAGCTCCCTTTGCTCTCTTTGGAGAATGTGTCCCTATTGTGAACCTGAAACCTTCAGCACTGACTTATGAAGATGATTTTGCCATCCTTTTCCTTCAACACTTGGACACAGAAAGCAGTATCTTGTGAAGTTATTTACAGAGCATGCGATCATGGTTTTCATAAAGAATGCAATTGAGCTAGTAGGTGAAATATGTTGCTTGTATTGCTTACATCTCAATGAAAGAAGCCTAAATGGGAAACAAAGAGGCAGAGAAACTAAAAGTAAGAATTTTTAATCTGGATGTTTAAACCTTCCCACCCACAATCCCTTTCTTGTACCTTCAGATATTTTTTTAATGGATTCTCCAGTACCTCAATGTAACTCACAGAGTCAATGGATAATTGTACATTCATTCAAGCACACAAAGGCACAAAAATAACTTTATAGGTTTATAATGTCCAGTACTCCGCGATAGGAAAAATCAGTCCTCCTATGCTTGTATCTTATGATACAGTCTTTAACCATATGCTTACATGTCATTTCCCATTGAAACCTTGCCTCCTCATCGCATAGTGCCTTCTTAATGAGCAGCTATTCAACAGTAGGTGTATTCCTTGTTGTTAAATATGAATTCTGATGTTTTAACACACACTATTGAAGTTCTATTTTGAAGGCAGATTTCTTTGACATCTCTCATCTTTTCTGTGGCATTATATCGCTGTAGTATATAAGAGATTCACAAACAAGCATTTTCACAAAGTCTTTGTAAGATAGGCAGATCTCATTAATCTGTTCTGTAGATGAAAAACTGAAGCAGAGAGATGCTGTTAAGATTTATTAACTGGGGTAGAGCTTTGTGGACAGTCGCCCACTAATCCAGCTCTGGATCTATAGTAAAACATTAGAACTTCCATTCAGCAGACATAAAAGTGGAAGAGAGGAGAAAGCAAACCATTTATCCCTCCCAGGCTTGATCCATGTTGGAGGTGAGAAATGGTTAGAATGTACATCTGGACTCAGGAATACAGTATTTCTTCTGGTCTTGGAGATTAAGTAGTATTTTTTAAAGGTAATTAAATATCTTCGTCAAAATATGAATGTGATTATATGGACAGTTTATATGATAATTCAGAAAATGTCTTCCAGCCTTTATTTGTAGCTAGCTACAGATCATTTAACTGTAGAAAATAAACAAAACTGACCATCTGTATTCCAGTTTCAATGGAGATGCTGAGAGGCCCAGAGGTTCTTTTAAAATCATAACTGCTGTTTTTGGGAGAGCGACATAAAGCTTTTTCTTACTTCTTTTGAAATGTAATTTTGAGACCATACTCTTAAATAGATAATGGAATGGAACTAATGGAAACTAATTATTTGTGTAAAAACAATAATCATAAAATAATAGTTGGGACAATATCAGTTCTGTGTTGTAGCTTATGACTCCAGAGGAGGGCCATGAGGATGATCAGAGAGCTGAAGCACCTCTCTTATGAAGAAAGGCTGAGGGAGTTGGTTTTGTTCAGCTTGGAGAAGAGAAGGCTCTGGGGAGACCTCATTGTGGCCTTCCGGTAACTAAAGGGTGCCTATAAGAAAGATGGGGAGAGACTCTTTGTCAGAGAGTGTAGTGACAGGACAAGAGATAACACCTTTAAACTAAAAGAGGGTAAATCTAGATTAGACATTGGGAAGAAGTTCTTTGCTATGAGGATGGTGAGGCACTGGAACAGGTTGTCCAGACAGGTTGTGTGTGCCCCATCCCCAAAGGTGTTCAAGGCCGGGATGGATGGGGCTTTGAGCAGCCTGGCCTATTGGGAGGTGTCCCTCCCCATGGCAGAGTTGTTGGAACTATGTGACCTCTAGGAAGCTTTCTAATCCAAGTAATTCAATGATTATATAATTCTATGAGTATTGTTCATTGACAGGATGATTTCTTGTATTAAATTGCCATGAAATTGAAATTTCTTTTCAAACTGCTGAATTACAAGGTTGAAACTCCAGGTGGTAATAAGGTCTTACTGATGAAGTTGGTAGATCTGCCTTGTTATTGACTGTGGTTTGTTTTCTTTCAGTAGTATCTTTGACTGCTAAAACAGCAATGCTAAGTAATGGGAAAGCTGGTAGTATGAACAAAGATCTTTATACTTCTAGAAGGTATTGTGTGTTTTGCATTACAGAAAATGTGTGGGGTTCTTAATTTTTAATTTTTTTTTTGTTTGTTTTTTTAATTTCATGAGCAGATGTGTGATGGAGCTGTTAAGGTTAGGGAAAGCACAGGAATAATGATGTTGGATTAGTTAAGGGCAGGATGGCAGTTTGATAACTTCAGCCTTATCCAGCTTTTTTCCCTCACTATTTGATTGTAAAAATTTATCTTTCATTTCAGATTTCAGAGTGCTGCTTAGGAAAAAAACAATACTGAATAATTACTATGTTTTGGGTTTTTTTAATGCTTTTTTAAAAATTTGTTTTTGTACATTTCATTTAGTTTACTCAAGGTATTTTTGACTATTTGAAAGCTTTAATTTGTTTTCTTTTTATTTTGGCTTACTTCTTGTATGTTTCTCTTTTTAAATTATTCTCTCTCCCTATCCAACACTGAAAATCCTTTTTATAACATATCCTTATGAAGAGCATGGTGCAGTAACCCTGAGAACACCCAACAGGTTTTATGTTACAGTAGTAAGCTCAATATAGAAAGGAACATCCGACCCTTAAGGGCTGAATTGTTTCCTTTAGATGACAGAAGAGAAACTGAAGGATGATCAAATCTCTGCCTTAGACTAGTGTGAAGTTGTATTCAGCAGCTTCAGTGGATCTTGCAGCTTGCTGCTACCAAAAACGGAGGCAGAAGGGAGATACCTCCCTTACCTCTTTTTCCCTAACCAGCTTCCAGGGAAAACATGGTAGAGCTGAACAAAATAGAAAAGAGGAAAATCATCTTCCTCTCACAGCAAATGTCCTTTTAGCAGCCTACCGGGTGAACTCATCTATAACACTTGAAAGTTATGTGTAATTAACTTGATCCTTACATTCTTCAATTTACATGGCTTTGAAGTACAGCTACCATTTCTGTATTATGAAGACAAAAGATCTAGGCATTTAGATTTTAGTTAGTGGTAGCAATATTTGTGTTAGATATTGATTTTAATTCCATTTCTAAATCAGACTGGAACTTTAAAACAAAGCAGGCAAACAAGGAGTAAGACAAATGCTTTAATCTTAAAGAGTGGCCTGACCCAGAAAAGCTGCAAACCCAAATTTAGCTTAATTTCAGATATTTGAAATAAATCAATCGCTTAGGATGTCTCAATTTTTCTAGCAAAGTCATGAAAGATACTGTTTTTGGCATTGTGAAGAGTAGTCTGTGTAAAAGGTATCAAAAAGCTTCTTTCTAATCCAGAGTGGAGTTGATTTGAGCATCATCAAACAGCAGATGCATTAAGCAAGTAATCAGTGAATATGTGTTTTTCTTTAGCTAAAATATGAACAGATATAATTTCTCTTTGTAAAATCATTACATCATACTGGAACTTCCAGAATCGTCTAATAATGCATAATATTAAAAAGTATAAGGGGCCTTTATTGTTACTTGTTCATCAGCTCCTCATTTTGATAAGTTTTGGGACTCGTTAGGTCTGAAGTTTATAAATCTGAAGTTAGAGTTACTTTTTTCAGCTAAGATATTTTATGATTCAGTTTCTTCCTAACAAGTTTTGTCAATGATAAGCCTTTAATGTTTTAACTCAAAACCTTTCTATCAGGGTTAAATAGTAAATATCATTTTATTTAGAATAGAAACTAGGGATAAAAAATAAAACACAGTTCTTTGAGAGTATCAGAGACTTTAATAAATTATGTTTGAAACGAAAGATTTTCTTTTTACAAAAGTCTTTACATACATAACTGAGCTACTTTAGGGGCAGTCAGGAAATGGATTTTAACAAAATGTGTACATCTATTAGCATGTCTGAAAATGAGACTTTATTCGCTTTTGATAGGTTCTTTTCTCTCCCTAATTGTCATAAGTGATCATGGCCCATACAATAGTATACATATAGAAATATTGTTATGATATTCTGCTCCCAAAATAGAGTCTTACCACCAGATTTCTCTCTCCCATGTTGACATGAAAAGTCTCATTGATATAAGTAGTCAGGATAACTTCAATATATTTCCATATCTGCAATATTGGTTTTATCTTTCATTAAAGAAATTTCTGCCTTCCTGATGTGAGAGACATGCATCATCTAAGGATAGAATCTGGCCTTTTTTGGCAGCTCCTCATGTGGCACAAGCAGATAACTTGTTCTTTTTTTCCTTTTGTGGATCCTGTTTGCTAGCTCTCCCAGTGGATTGTCACAGGAGATCACTCTGTGTTTTTCTCCTCCCCTTGGCTGCGTTTCACTACTTGGTGTCTTCTACAATTATCAGTCTCTGTTGATGATAGCTTACCAGAACATTATTATTTAGGCAGTTTTGAAAAGACTGAGCTTTAAAAAATAGGAAAAAATAGCCCTGTAATACAATTGAGATTAAAAGGGAGATATCAATTTGACAGACTTTGATATTATACCTAATTTATGAAGGTTTAGCTTTTTAGGCAAACTAACAGAATTTTTTTATTTAAATTAACCTTTCCTTTTATATATAAACATAGCTTAATTCCATATAACTCATGCAATATTTATTCTTACCTAAGAGTTGAAAAAGACATCTTGCTAAATTGAAAGAGAATGAGATTAAATTAAGATCATGATCTTGATATAGCATATATACATCTTTCTAGTTGACAGATATCCTGGTCCTTCAAAATATTTTGTTCTGGTTTGCTTTGTTTTATTTATTTATTTATTTTTATTTTGTTTAAAGAGTATTTTGTTTGGAAAAGGGGAAAGTCTTCACTCAAGAAAACGAGATCTACCCTGATACATATCTATTCCTTTCAACCGTGCTGGGATAGGTCTTCTGTTTGTGTAGAATGATGTAACTGCCCTGAAGTTGGTGGAACTGGGCTGATTTGAAGTCAACAACCATGATATGGAAAGATTTTGATTGTTGAAAAAAAATGTCATCACAACCTTTCAAGCAAATTGTATTTACTAGAGATTTGGTTTTAATAGAAGAAAAAAAAAAGTGAAAACTTTATAGTAGAAGAACAGTATATTTTGTTTCATAGTTTAACATTATTGTCAGAAATGTAAACAGACAGTGCACCTTTCTAATATGTGTAAAAAAGTGCTAGGTATGTTTCTAGCAGTAGCTGGCAAGGAAAAAGGAAAGCAGAGGTGGCTGCCAGCAGCTCACAGACAGGGAGCAATAACATACAAATGTCAAATGTCCATTAGCAGAAAATTAGAGAGAAAACCAAAGCCAAAGGTAAGGAAGATGTCTTTGTAGCTGGAAGTGGGATTAAATGTCTCATCTGTCTCTTGAAGTCCTGATTGGGCCAAAGTGTTAAGAGTTAAAATAATACAAATTCCTTTGTATCTACCACACCACATCCTACAGGACAAGCTTTGAACATCCTCAGTGTGATGTTAAGGGCAAAGTGATGCCACAATGGCTTTTTTTAACCAGTATAATTTTAATAAGGAACAAAATTGGCAGGAGTCCCTGTAAAAAAATAGTCCTGAAACACTTCTATGGGATTTTATCCTGAATATTCTTGCCAGCTTCGAGCTGAGATAGTCAAGCCCCATATCCAAAATTACTCAGTAAATTTCAACTTTTGTGCAGTTCTACTGTAATTCATCAACTGGCTGTTGCAATTACCCCCGGGTGCTTATCGTAAAAAGTGAATGACTAATTTAAACAGATAAAGAGAGCTTTGAGATCTGTCTCAGTTGAAGATGTTAGAGAATAATATCACATTTCTTTCACAGAATATAAGCTGATTTTCTTATGTGACATTTAATTATTTTGTTCTTTATTAAACTTAGGAATACACAGTAAGAGAATAGAAAATATTTGTTTTAAGTAGGAGATACTGGCCCAATAAAAATACTGTCCAGAAATATGTATACAAATGCTCTATCCTACTGTTGTAAGGTTTAGTGGTTGAATCTTGATAAGGATAATCAGTTGCTGAGTACAGCTGGCTGTATTTCCCCAATGCCTTTGAGGACAGAAATCTACTTACTGTTGTGTACTTCTCTCTCCCTGTAACACTGAAACACCAGTCTGTTATGGAAGCATTTGTATGAAATGTGGAGATTTCAAACTTTTCTTTAGTTGAAGAATGTCTGTCTATGTACAGCTTCCATAGATTTGATGTTATAGGTTCAGAAATAATCAGTCCTTTAAAAATGTATACATTAATAAAGGGGAACTAACTCTCCCTAGACATCTGTAACTGCTTCTCCATCCATAGGAATAGCGCTCTTCGCATAAATAAGAAATATGCTGTTTGGGACCTTCCAGTGGCTGCTTGCTGTCTGTGCCTTGGAGAGTTTACCTTGGCTGTAACTCTCCCTTCCCCAGATTTGCAGTTAGATTGCTTTGTTCCTTGTATCTGTGTCAATATTTCAACCGATCTATGGTGTTGCTATGAGAATGATCCTTCCTCACTTCAAATTTAACTTTCAGATTTATCCTAAAAAAAAAATGTATTGTGATCCTGGTACGCAAAGCAGAGGCCTTCCAGAAGTGCCTTGCATTCGCACAATTCACACAGGAAAGTCTCTTAACTTCATTTTTCTAACTTCCTATTACAAACCAAATGACACCTAGCATTCATATTGTAGCTGAACATTTGTAAACTCAAGCTAGTAACTGTCACATTTTGTCTTATTCATGAGTAAGAAACAGGTAGAGAAAAGGCAAAGAAGTGGATCCCAAGGCCCTTGTTCCATCATGTTTTGAGAGGATCAAATACGTTTGCCTAAGCGGAGACCTCATATTGTTCCAAGCTAATTTAAGGTGAGACTGACATATTTCTCTTTTCCAGGTCTCAGACTAGAAAAAGGCAGATTTTTTCTTTTTTTCTTTTAGACATCCACTGAACACTATTGTGAAACATCAGCAGAAGCTCTTTCTTAATAGGCTGGATTTTTATTTTCCAGGAGCACTTAGATGAATTAAGGAATCAAAGTTTCATTTCATAAGCTAGTGAGCAGTCTATGATCAGTATGGAAGACTAGAAAAAATTATTTGTTTTCTCTGCTGAAGGTATCCTAAGGAGCTTAGATCAGTATGAATACAGCCATATTGAATGTGCTTACATTTAAAATAAAGAGAATTATTTGGAAAAAAAAAAAAACTCTACAGAAATATTAGCAACATTAAATTTACTTGATTATTTTCCCTCTCCCATAAAATTTGAATGCCATCTAGGAAAGACAGATTGGAGCGTAGATTCTATGGTGGAAATTTCCCTTGAGAACAATTTTCGCAGTCAGGCTTTCTTTCTTATTGGTATTAAAAGTGTCTGTACAGAGATTCATTTACTGCTAGTGTGGTTTGGAGACACTGATTGCACAGTAGGCATCAAGCATGTTAGCAGGCACAAAAGGCACTGAGTTGCCCAAAAGCACTTAGAGAAGTAGGTGACCTGGCAAATGTGCGTGGTGATGGGTAAAAAAGAGGATGTCATGTCAAGGGGAAAAAAAAGAATCTCCTCTTCTGTGGGTGAATTAGTGCTTCCTTCAAGTAAGATCAGATTTGGACAATTAAAATTGGAAAGCTGGGAACTGAAAAGAATTAAGATTTCGTGACAAATGCTAATCTGATCTTGATAAAAATACTATTTACTTTATAGTATATGATGTCTAAAGCCCAATTTCCAAATTCAGCAAAGATGAAAAAGTTTGTCTGCTGAAACATAAAAAGTGTTTAGGTTCTATTTTATGGCAGTTCCAGTTTTGTTTTATAAAAGTTATAAAAATGAAACAAAGACACTGACATATAATTTTAAAACTTTCAAAAAAGTGCAGAAGATTAAAATGTGGTGTAAAATTACACATTTTAAATTTTTCATACTTTAATCTGACAAATTTTTGGCATTATCCATTTGAATCTAAGAACATATATTCAGTTTAAAACTGACTCTTATTTTAATAAATGCTTAAGCCTTTGAAGAGATAGAGAAGAGTTTCTTCTGTCACTCTTCAGTTATTTACTCAATCACCATCATCTTTTATTGCAATGACCAAATAGTTGAAGCCTTAATTTCAGTCTAATTCAAAAATGAGTAGTATCCTTTGGTTGTCATTACAGTTTACCTAGGTCCTTTCCAAAATTTGGAAGAAAACTCAGGAGACTTTGGAGTGGGGAATTAGACAATGTTCTTTTCATTATGCATCTTAGTTGTATGTGTCAAATGGCATCTTATTCTCAGATGTGTGCAGAATTAAAATGCAAATTTACTCCAAAAGTTATCACAACTGTCCTGTAAGATGCAAATGTGATGGACCCTCTAAAATTTCATGACCATCACTCATATTTTAGCATTTTAATCAGGCTGAAATTTAAGATTTACATAAGCCTTATGTAGAACAGATGTAAGGTCTAAAAGTGAGTTTCAAGCAATGCATGTATTAGCCAATCTATTAATAGGAAATGGCCACCAAATAGTTGTACTTTTGACTTTTAATAATCCCCAAAGCTGTATCTTTAGTGTTGTAGTACCAACATGAATATGAAAACCTTGCTATCCTTGCATTGTCAATATAGCAACTGTACTTACAGCTCTTCACAACCTCTGTAACCACAACTTAACTTTTAGCTTTATTATCCCTGTGTATTTCTGTAAGTGTAAAATATCATTCCAACTTTCAAATTTACAAAGTAAATTGAACCCTATATGAACAGGAAAACAAGAGATGCGGTATTCATCTCTAGAAAAAAAATGTATCTTATGCATAATTGAGTCAAAATGTGGTTGATTTATTCATAGTTGCTAAGCAGTGCATGTTTAATCTGTTGTGCACTATGCTGAAAATTCATCCTGAGGGTCTGAAAGGCGCATTATACTTCTAAGACTATATGAACAGTCACAAGCCAATTCAAGTTTACAATTGCAGGACAATCCAAGTCCAAACAGGAAGCAAAATCATGCTGATACCCACACCACTTACCTTGTTATATTTTTTAGAAGATGGCCCTTCTCTGAGACCTTGCAGTGTTTATACTTGTCTGATATTCTACAGATTATCTTTACCTAACCACTACTGATTTGCATGCTGATTTACCTTACATTGTAGATGAATCTGAGGCAATTGCTTCTCCTTCCCCCATTGTGAAAAGAATTCAGATTTTCTGGGGCCAAATTCATTCATTTTATGATAAAAGAGCTGCATATAAAAGTGCTTATTTTGCTTTGTCGACTTTAAAAGATGTTGTAATAACCATCTCAGATGTAGATGTGTGTAATCTGCACCCATTATGCATCCATGTGGAGCCTGCTTGTGCTAGCACCAGGGTTTCAGTGTAGTATTCGTCAATCCTACCATGTTTTGAACTTCCAGAAATGATAGATCTGAATTGTCTTCCAATCTGGAGAGGTAACATGGAGAAAAAAGACAACCTACCTTATTATCCTCCTCTCTTTCCCATTTTCTACTTCTAATTTTCTGTCCAAGAAGTTGCAGTGTACCCCTTGAAACTGGCTAAACTAAAAAAGCAGAACTCACTTTCAAAATCAAGCGGACAGATAAGGAAGTTATTTAAATAAGCAGTGCCTAATATGAGAAAAAAAGCCTATCAGTGGAGCAGATACCTAAATAATTAGCATATTAGTACTGTAGAATGTTTTCACAACTGTCTCGTACCCAAAGAAGTATAAAATCATTGTATTATTTATAAATATTGTCACAAATGAACCTTTGAATAAGTAATAGACATGATCATAGAATCATAGAATGGTTCAGGTTGGAAGGGACCTTAGAGATCATCTTGCTCCAACCCCCCTGCCATGGCCAAGGACACCTCCGACTAGACCAGGTTGCCCAAAGCCCCATCCAGCCTGGCTTTGAACACTTCCAGGGAGGGGACATCCACAACTTCTCTGGTCAACCTGTTCCAGTGTCTCACCCCCCTCACAGTGAAGAATTTCCTCCTTATATCTAGCAGGAAATACATCATATTCACGAATATCACAACAACAGCAATTAACAAAGCCATTTTTATCAGCTGCATCCTGTATCCGGTAGCCAATGAAGTACACTCTAAGGACATTTTTAGAAGTTCATTATACATCTACAAAAACTAAATTGTTGTGACTCTGTTACAGGATAATTTACAAAGAAATTCCTTGGTTTTACCCTTTTAAAAAAATGAAATGGACAACACTGGGAAACANCTGTCCATGTCACTGACAAAGATGTTAAACAGCACTGATCCCAGTACCGATCCCTGAGGAACACCACTTGTATATGTTATGATACATTACTCATCTGAGATTCATAATTTACAGATTACTTAATTCCTCACATACTCAGAGATGCTTGAAATAAGACTGCTGCCCCAAAAATAATGCCTCCTATTTTATTATATTGACCTACAACATCACAGGTAGATGTTGGTGGTGTGGCAGTAGAGGTTGAACCTTCCCACCAATATTCTGTTACATTTTGCTGCTGTATGTGACGTAGCAGCAGTGGGGCAGTCTGACAAGATGCCTTCTGACATGGAAGGGTGTATGAAGCAAAGGTGTGGAATTGAATTCCTCCATGCAGAAAAAATGGCACCCATTGACATTCGTTGATGCTTGCTGAACTTTTATGGAGACCAAGCAGTGGATGTGAGCGCAGTGAGACAGTGGATGGTGCTTTTCGGCAGTGGTGACAGTGATATGGAAGACAAGCCATGTTCCAGACAGCCATATGCAATGGTCACACCACCAAATGAAATATGTCTCAATCAGCTCATCCACACGAATCAGCAGATAACAACCAGGGAGCTGAATAACAGCTTCAGTGTGTTGAAAACAATGGTAACAATGTTGGAATATCACAAAGTTTGCATCAGATGAGTCCCACAGATGCTCACATAGGAACAGAAAGAGCACTGTATGCAAGTTTACACGGGTCTATTGAACCAATAGAGGGCTGAAGGTGACAGTTTCCTGGATTGCATCATCACCAGTGACAAGAAGTGATGTCACCATTATGAGCTGGAGTCAGAACAGCAGTCTGTGGGGTGGCAACAGGTGAATTTCCCATTGAAGAAAAGATTTGAGACGCAGCCTTAAGTGGATAAAGTGATATGCACTGTCTTTTGGGATAGAAAAAGGGTGATCCTTCTGGATTTCCTGCAACCTGGACAAATGAGCAACTCTGACCACCGCATTGTAACGCTGACTAATCTGAAGGCTCCAACCAGGCTCTAGTCAGGCCAGAGGAGAAGACCTTCTCTTTGCAACACAGTAACTCCTGGCTGCGTTTTGTAGACCATGGAGCACATTGCCAACCTTAGCTGGACTGTCCTACCACACCCTCCGTATAGTCTGGATTTGATGTTTCCTGATTTCCATCCATTTGAGTCAATGAAATATGGACTGCATGGGCAATATTCTCCTATATTTTCCTAGCAGTCATTGCAGCCGTGAAACAGTATGTCAATTCCACTGGTGCAGATTTTTACAAGTATGCCTTGTAAAATGGCTCTTGTTTACAAGACTCGTCACTGTTCATCACTGGTGAAAATGCATAGCAAGTTATGACAACTATGTTGAAAAATATTGTTTTGTAGCTGAGAATTTTTCTCTATCAAATAGTGTTATTGTGCTCTTTGTTGAAGTTCCCATGGAAATAAATAGGAGGCATTGCTTTTGGAGCAACCTATGTACATGCTGACGTAGAATAACTGTTACTCAGGTGTCTCTTCAGAGGTTTCATCTGTTTGTTCTTGCTCCGTGGATGTAGTTTCCAGCTGTTATACAGGTCATCTGAGTCTTATCTTCTTGAGAAGAGGGAGAGAACATGTGCTTGAGAAGGAAACGCTGAAAATAAATAAAAATAGGTCCCACTTCTCTATTCTTGAGTATCTAAGAAGTCACATTTTTGCCCATTTAGAAAAGGCTACTAAACTATCTCACAAGCTACATTCCCTTAGTGACATCAGTTCTGCTCCATTTAGTCCTTCTGTGCTTGACTCAATGGTTGACTCTTTCTCATTCTGCCACCACAAAACCTCATTCCCAAGTGGGAATAAACCAATTCCTACCGTGACCCTTGTTGTGGCTGAGTTCCAACACTGGTGAGTAGTGCAGCACAATAGAAGGAATAGCATAAAAGCTGTTGATAAGGGCTCGGTGTCAAGAGACTATCAGCATATCAACAGATAAAGAATCAGCACATCCACAGAGAAAGAAATCTACTTTAGACCAGCTTCACTGTGGTCCAATAGACTGAATGCCTGCTCAGTAGTGCCGGTGTCTTAAGTGCATTTCCAGATTCCATCCTTAAGTTTAATTAATTGGAAAGGATTCCAGGTCACAAAATCCAAGAAAGCTTTGCTATGCAAGCAGAAATATATTAAATGGTGATGATTGGATTTACCACAAATGTAATAGGTTATTATTATATATTATTATATATTATATATTATATATTATTATTAATTAATCTTAATTGCAACACTGATATTGATGTACTTTTTCAGAAAGAGATGCTACTTGTTTCACAGTGTCCTTTTGATGTTGAAGATCCTACTAACCTATGGTAATGGGAACTTGGCACACTTCAGACCCCAGCTTTGTACTTTGAAGAAGACTTCACTGTACAGACTGTTTCCATAGTGTAACTTTAAAAATAATGTTAGAACAGGTAGACTGATTCAAAACTTTCTGCTGAATCTAGACTGCTTTCTTCCTGCAGGAATTATTATATATTTTGTAATTAGTTTTGTATTTGCTTTTTTTTCTAAGTAGTTGTACTAGCTATTATTCATTCTCGCCTTTGAGGTTCATATGCTAATAATCCCTCTACACAGAATCACATCTTTTTAGGTGGGTGTATTCTACTGATGGGCTATGTAATGTTCCGTGCTATCAATCTATTGTCTCAGAATTTCCACTTCCTAGTGGTTGTATTTTAGCTCTGAATGTTAAACAAGTTTCGTGCAAAGTTTATGTACTGTTCACCATATGTGCAGCAAGTTCTTGTTTTGCTGTCAGTGGTTTTATTATTTTCCAGCTTTACCTCAAGTGTTGTGCTCAATGAGTGGGTCTGAAAGTGATAACTACTTCCCCACTGCAGAGACAATCTGATTTACATATTTATCAAGGGGAAACTGGATGGCTCTAAGCATACCACAGAAACATTTGCATATTTATAATCTGAAATGTACAAAAGCTAAAATTAAGATATGGATGTTTTGGTTTTAGTTACTAAGCTGGTTTTTATACAAAAGTTTTAGTCAGTGTATGTTGTAATCACATCAGTGCATTTAAGAATGAAGTATCTTTTTATTAATCACACAAAGTCAACATGGAGATTAAAATGTTTGTTAACTTGTGAATGATGGAGGACACAAGTTGCAATATTAAGTCTTCATAAGGTGAAAATATTAGCCTTTGAGCCTGGAAGAGATGATGAACTGTGGAATCACTATAATTTAATTCCTGTACCATGAACAAGGTCCCAAGAAGTTTAATATGTAGTGGCTATTTAGCTGAATGGCATCAATATTTTTTTCTGGCAGGAATATAGGCTTCCAGATATTTATGCATGTAGGGTTAATTTGTAGGAGGTTATGCATGTGTTCTAAGCACTCCTCGCTTGCGACTCACAGAGGTAAGCCCCTTCAGCTTCAAAACAAGTTAGTTGTCATTCTGATTAGTGGTGCTATTCAAGAGCAAACATTAGTATCAGTAGAGAATTCTTAAATATAAACAAAATGAAAAAAAAAAAAGCCTCCTCAAGGCAGAGATACAATGGCTGATCTTCCCAGATCAATCAATAATTATCTCAAGCTTACTATAACCTTCTGGCTCTGACAGAGTCCTGTGAAAGTCTGCTGGAGTGGCATAAGATGTTCTATTTAAAGAAATTCCCTTTATCATCAACTGTCTTGTCCTGAGTCATCCTTAAACCTCCTTCTGAATCCTGCTGTTTCTTTGAATCAGGCAAACTGCTTTAAAGTTTTCCTAATGAGTTGAGAGACTTTTTTTTTTCTCCCCTAATGTTTAGACTACGCAGAGGTATTCTATATTCTGGAGCTTTTTTTTTTCTTTTTTGTAATTTCAGCAAGACTCTACATTATTTCAAATTAATACACTTCTGTCCTATTGACTTCAGATGACAGCAAGCTCATTTATGATGCAAATACATTTTTCATACTCTTGCTTGACTAAACCTTTGAAGAGATTTCCAAATCATTAACACATTTGTAAATGTTCCTGTTTTTGCATTTGTGTCCTGTTTTCAAGTGAATACTCTTTGTTTATAAACCTTGTAACCTCATGTACATGAGTACAGAGGGAATCTTACATGATGAAAAATTCCAGAAATTAATTTCAGTTAGATAGGTATCAGCTTCCATTTGTGCTGTATTAGACAAATTGAATAGTGACATAGCACTCTGTTTCCCTCTAAAGAGCAGAGTCGGTTGCTTTTACCACTTTTCATGGCTATCACTCCATTGAAATTGGCATTTTCACTTTCAGAATGAAGCAATCCTATAATTTCACATAGCTTGAAGCAAGAGTGGAGAAGAGAATGTAGAGAGCTATCCTCAGTATATTTTGAAGGAAGCTTTACTTAAATTTTGGAACATTATCGTCTTAATTAAAACAAGAAACGTTAATGATATTTTGTGTCTTAAAACATATAAATGAAAGAACAGTGTCCAATGATGTAATGCCTTTGTCTGCTTCAATGTTAGCCACCTAAATTGGAGTACACATTCTTAGAATGGCAATAGGAGGAGAAAGTTGAACTTAAATTACAGTTGCTCAGTAGATTCAGAAATTGTGCAGCTCCTTCAGTGTTAAATTTATTTTGTTGTTTGGAATGCTGCCTTTCAAAATCTGTTCTGTTCAGGCCAGGAATATGTAAACAGTGGCATCCCCAGAGATCATTATGGCTGTTAATTCTTTAGAACAGGATCTTCAAGTCAGTCTTTTTGATGAAAAATCACTCTGTTTTTATTAATAATTTCCTAGGTTGGGGGATTGCAAGCCATCATTGCTTGAACTGAGCTGTAGTTTTCCTAGTGTTTTGACTTGTCTATCCTACAGCTTCATATACTGGGTAAGCTCTTTTCTTCTGCAAATTATTTCCATTTGTATTTCATTCTATAACCAGGAGCAAGATTGAAAAACCTGCAGAAGCCCCATTCCTGTAATTCAAGAGCACATGACATATGATGCATATCCAGTCATACTTTATGTGTGAAGCAATACAGTTTTACCATCTTCTCCTACTCAGATCTCATTTATCTGTTCACCATGCTCATAAAAATGTAATTCCCGTAGTGCATTTCTAGCAATTTGGGTAGGATTCATCTTACTTGCCTGAGTCTCTAATATGAAGGTGTTCACTTTTGAGCTAGTTTCCTGTTTTCTCTTTTTAGTCAACAGGTTTAAAAAAAAAAAAAAAAGGCCTTTTTGCAGTTGTGATTCACTGCTTAAAAAGTTAGGCAGATAAAATTAGGTTGGGTGAAAATCCTTCTTGTTCATTAACTGACATTATCTGAGAATGTTTATACATCAGTTTTAGCTTAATTCTAAAGTGTCTTTGAAATCTAAAGAAATAATAAAAGTAGAAGAGACAGAGTCAAAAAAATTAAATTGTTAGAAGAAAATAAAGGATGTATTTTGCTTATTTTATACTATTTGTTTTCAAAATTGATATAATATAGGACACTATGTCAAAGATATCTGTTCACATTACACACATTGCATTTTTCTTCTGTTTTAGTTACCATTTAGAAGTGCTAATAAGTAAATATATGGCATGTGTTAACAGTAACCATGTAATTCAAATGCACTTTAATGGGCCTTATCTCCTGGTAGCACACACTTTATTGCTTATTTATGCGGTGTTCATTAGAGAAGGTGTCACTGTTCAAGATGAAAATAGAAACTGAAGTTTTGGTTCATTTCTGTGATGTCATTGTGAATGCCATTCTCTGACAATAGTGTGTTATTTGAATTACTATTCAAATCCACCTGTTCTGTCCATCTGCTCTAAATGATGTTGTTGCTAAAATAAGTTGTCATTTTAGCGTTCAGTAATTCACCCTGATTTAGCTGATTCTCCTATATAAAAATACAAGTGAAATAAATTGAAGTTTTGCCATTGAACTTAACAAGCTTTGGATGAAGCTTCCTATAGATTTTGTATTTTGTTTTTTTTTTTTCCTGTTTTTGTTTTCAGTCCAAATCAATCTCTTGAACCTTGCTCAGGAATTGTTAATGTGGCTTGCCTTCTACGTCACTGTTGCCACTGCTCAAATGCGCCACCCACGCTCTCACTGTGCGGGATTTGGTCTCCATAAAAGTTCAGCAAAAATCAACAAATGTCAATGGGTGCAATTTATTCTGCAAATGGAAGAATTCAATGACATACCTTTGCTTCATTCACACTTCCATGTCAGATGCCATTTTGTCAGACTGCCCCTCTGCTGCCATCTGTCACACAGCAACAAAATGTAACAGAATATTGGTGGGAAGGGTCAACCTCTACTGCCATCCCACCAACATCTGCCTGTGACATTGTGGGCCAACATAATAAAATAGGAGGCATTATTTTCAGAGCAGCCCTCCTAATTCATTGTGATAGTGAGAAAAATTTGTATTATTTCTCATTTTTTCAAATTATTTAGGAAAACAAAATTTCTATTGTTGAATGACAGCAGGTGTCTGATCACCAGAGGTCATTAATGTGATGTACTCTGAATGGTATTCTTGTTTTATTTTCATTCTGTTTAATTTGCAAGATGAATGTGAAAATCCAAGTTCATTGAGGAAAACTTTGTAGATTAAAAACTGCATTTGCACATGTCATTGCACATTTCTTTGTTTATGCAATCCCATCTATTCTTGGTATCATAGAACCATAAAATCACTAGTTGATACAGTCTGGACGGGAATTCTGGAGGTCATATGTCCTAACACACATCATGACCTAATTTATCTATATGCAGTACTTTTTTCCTCATCAATGCCACATTTCCAAAGGATTTTATTATTGCTTGGCAAGTACAACCTCAAAACAATCTCTGAAGTTGATGGAAGATTGCTTCTTTCTTTTCTGGCACTAAGTCTACCTGCTAAGCAAGTAATAACTTGTCAAATGGATCTATGTGATCTTCCCTTAACTCACCAATTTTAAAATGTCAGTCTTTGTAACAGATTTTCCTCAGGTCTGTTGGGAAATTTCAACTCCCATGAGGTTTCAGAATGTACATAAAGAAATTCTACTCTTACATTTCTTCTTTACTTCTAGCTTACAAACAAGACCAACAGGTATTTAACTGCTGCTGTTTCTTTTCTCGTGACCCAGGCTTTGTGCTGATAAGAAATGAAGGCAGTCAAACTGTTGAACAAGGCAATTTTAGAATGCTATAACTTTAAAATACAAGTGATTGGAAATAAGGTGAGATAACTACTTATCTGGAGGAGGAGCAAAGCAACAGAACTGATGATCTGAAAATACTTAAAGAAGGCTCTATATTTCGAATTTGTCATCTCATTCTCTTTGACATAGTAATTGATTAACTAATTCTGAGTGGAGAGGTGAACAAATCAAAATTAACATTCAAATTGGATAATGCCTGGATGTTTAAGTAAAAAAGATAAAGAGAAAATAGTAGTGCAGACAGAACTATCTTTATATGCTCTGGGAGTCCTGAAGGACAAAGTTAATACTCATTTGCGGGCTGCTGTGAACTATATTCTTATACTTTGGTCAGTTTCCAAGACCAATAATTTTAGATTCCTAATCAATATAAAATTCACTGGGACAAGTTACAAAGAGTGGCTTCATTCTTGTTAATACAGAAGCCCTTTTTAAAAAATTCAGTCTAAATAAATTTAAATGTATGTGCAGTGCAAGGCTCCTCTACAGTACCAAGGTAACGTAAAGAGCCCTTTGTGTAAATGAAATACGAGCCCACAGTACCTTGGAGTTTCAGAACATAGCCATGTGGATTCTTCTTTTAAATGTGTGCACGTATGTGTATTTGTTACCTTGCCTATAATTTTACTTGATGTCTGTTCTTGTATGATAACAAATTAGTGACTAATTAGTAGGCTAGACAATGAAATGATGTGGCCTCCACTTGCGTTTTTTTTTTTTTTTAAGAATGTCTTATTCTAGCATTCACACAAAGATTTTTGCCATGCTACCTCCATAGGTTGCTAGGCAGCATAGCTTTACCCCCAAACTGTTAGCTGTATTCTGCATGCTGAGACTCTTTCAGATATCCTCAGCGGTTTGAATCATCTTGCTGTGGGGTTTCCTTCGTTGAGAGTAACAGCTTCCAAAGGTCACATCACTGGCTCTCTGTGAATTAACCCTTTTTTCTGATGGACATGAATCTTCTCTTTTTATACTTCAAGAAACCCTGCTGCAATTGAAAAATAGTGTTGTCTGCAATGGGCCTTGTGGAATTGTCCTCTCCTATATACTGTATACTGCATGTTGCCAATTGCTATGTGTATTTGTACATGGCAAGGTTAAAATAAGCCACCCAAAGACGCTAAAAATGTCCTTTTTTTTTTTTTTCTTTTCCTAGGACAGATTCTGAATGTGCTGGAGAATTATAATCTGAGCAATAGATCTCTTGTATACTTTTCATCTGACCAAGGGGCTCACATTGAAGAAATCTCCAGTTCTGGAGAAGTCCATGGAGGTTGCAATGGTATATACAAAGGTGAACATTCTCTGATCATTTTTTGAAGTGTGTCAGAAAATATTTTCTTGTTTTTGTTCCGAAATTGTAATATACTCTAGGGTCAAAAGGTTCAAAACTCAATTTCTTTATAGAAATCTGTTCATGACTGTCATACTAAATCCAAACATAGGCAGTAAATGGAAAAAGTTTACATGTGAAATACAGCAGCTCAATCAGAATACATGCTCAATCAGGGCTCTGTGGAATTTTAATAATAGCAAATAGACTCTTCAGCTGGCCAGAGATCTAGCTTTTGAAAGACGAGAGCTCATAGTACTTTACTATCACAAGTTGGTAGCACAATAGAAAGGAAAAAAGGTGATTTGTGAGCCATCAGAAGTCATACATGGGACCTAAATACAGTGGAGTGATGGGAATCACACAGAGAGGATATAAAGATGGGAGGAGCAGCCCTGTGTTCATTAGAGAAAATGTAGAAAAAGAGAGTTACGTTGAGAATTAAGATGAGGAGTTGGATTTAGTTTGGGATAGACGAGTTCCACAACAGCCAGAGAAGGACAAGATTTCAAAAAAAAAAGTCTGATTTGAAGAAGAGTGTTTTGAAACTAATGCATGCCTATTGAGTTAAGGCTGACTTGGAAATGGAAAGAATTTAATTAAGATGAGAGTTTTATTCTTTCAGTGCAGGTCTTGACAAAAGTTATACTCCAAATTCTGTATGTTCTGTGAAGGACTAAAATGTGTAGACTAATGTCTACCTTATTGCAATGCACTTTCTCTGTGTGATATCACCCAACAACACAGAAGATACTGTTTATTGCAATATGGTGATCATTTAGAAAGAAAAATTCTTGCTTAACAAACAGCCTTTGTCATTTTGTCCATTCTGATATCCTTGGTATTATGATCCCTTCAGTCAGCATAAATGCAATACACCACTGAATGCTGTTGAGAATGTAGTTTCAACATGTGGCTGAACAAAATTATTGTCAGCAATGTGTTTTTGAGAAAAGCAGAGCAAAAAGAGATAACACAATGAAAGAAAGGATAGGGAGATGCAGAAATTCTGTTTGATAGCATGGTTATAACTTTCAGTCGGGGACTGGTTATAATGGAACTATAGAGTAGAACAATAAAATCACAGAGTAGTTGAGACTAAAAGGCACGTCTCAGAGTATCTAGTCTTACCCTCTGCAGAGCAGTCAGCTAGAGAATGTTTCTTAGAGCTGCATCCAGTTAAGTTTTGAAAATCTCCAATGATGAAAACTCCACAACTTCTCTGGGCAACTTGCTGCAGTGGGAACTGGAGCATCCTCACAGTAAAAATGCTTTTTCTTTCATTTTAAATGTAAGAAAAATGTTTCAGTTTGTGCCCATTGCCTCTTGTCCTGCCCCAGGGCACAACTAAAAAGAGTGTGGTTTCATTTTCTTTACTTGGGTAAATCCACGTAATACACATGGATAAAACCCACCCCCTCTCAGACTTCTCTTCTCCAGGCTGAACAGTTCCGGTTATCTCAGCCTCTGCTTCCATGTTGGAAGATTACATGGAACCGCATAATCTTATTCATGGCTCACCTTTGAACTCACTCCATGTCCATGTCTCTTTCATACTGGTGAGTCCAGCACTGGATCCAGCACTTCAGGTATGCCTCATCAGGGGTGAGCAGAGGGGAAAGATCAATTCTTTTGACCTTCTATCAACATTCTTCCTAGTGCAACCACAGGTGTTGTTGGCCTTGATTGCCATAAGGCCATGTTGCTGGCTCATTCCAGCTGATCCTACACCAGGACCCTGAGGTCTTTCTCTGCATAAATGCTTTCCACCCAGTCTGTCCCTAGTCTGTAGTGGTGCAAGAGCACAGCAGATTCCTCCACAGATGCAGACTTGGCACATCCCTTTGCTGAACTTCATGAGGTTCCAGTCAGCCCATTACTCCAGACTGTCATGATCCCTCTGGATGGCAGCATGACCCTCTGGTGGATCAGTTTTATATCATCTGCAAAACTGCAAAAAGGAAGAAAGATAGATATATAGAGTAAGCAACAACAATACAGTGACATTTTCAAGTGAGAAGACTCCACTGCTTTTAGTCAGTAGGTATCTTTCTGAAAAATGACCCTTGGATTTTAAGAGAGCTACAAAGGGATTGCTGCACAAGCAAAACAAGTAATGCCAAAGTCATGAGGTTATAGACTATCAGATGGGTTCCCTTGGGCTAACACCAGAGTGAAATCTATCTTAAACATTAGCATATAGACCTTACATAGTGCTTAAAGTAATTAAGGAACCATATGGCTACATATCTGTAGCTGTAGGCACAGCCTGAGGTGTTTTAGAAGCTCTAAAAAATATTTGCCTTCTAGGATGCCACACATAAGACAGAGGATAAATGACGAGGAGAAAGAAAGAACACAAATGCACTGGGGAATACGCCTTCCCGAGGAACATTTTGATTGAATGGAGTCTTTTCTATTAAGCTTTGCAGAATTTTCTATTCATACTTACAGAGCAATTTGAAATAGATCTTACCTGAATTAATAAAAATCTGATTGATAGGGTTACCTTGGGAATTGTAGATCTTTTATTTTCAAAATGAATTGTAGTGTGGTTTGCAGTTGCCTCATGCTATACTGGCAAGTACTGCAATATACTGTGGAAAAAAAAGTAATGGCTATATAAGAAACAAAATAATTATTGTATAAGAGTCATTCTTAAGGAAAAGAAATTAAGACCTATGCAGTCAGGTGAATATATATTACAGTTTTAAAATACGATGAATTCTGTTCTATCTTTCACTCTCTCTATCTCTATGTCAGTTCTCAATTTAACTGGTATATTAAGCATCGTTTCCAGAAAGGCAGAAGTGAAGTGATCAATTGATTGCATAATAAGCAACTTTCATACATAAGGATTTCTTTATGTAGTCATGTACAGTGAGGTGTGTTAAAGCTCTGTACATCTCTGGTGGATTTAATGAAAACCAGACTTGTGAAATCCATAAATGTCAGACATTGATGTAACAATGTGCCTAAAAAAATCTAAAGAACTATCCTATGTGCTTGTACTTATATATACATGCACAAGAAACTTGATTCATTTGCAAAACTGGGAGACTTATGTGTCCTTTCTCCCTGTCTCTGCTAGACAATCTCAGTTACTTACCTTTTTGTATAAGAGTGCCATATGAATGTGGATATGAATCAAGACACTTAACCCTCTTGTCAGAGCTGGAGCAGTATACTCAGCAATAATTGATTCTGCCCTAAATCAAAAGCTCTCAACAGATCTCCACAATTTGTACTCGCTAATTTCTCCTGGTATCCGGCCAAATCAGCACCAATAATAAAGTGTAAGAGGAGTTTGGAGAGTTAGGCTCACACTGCAAGAGCAAATGCCAAAAAAAGGAGAAATATTATTTGAGATTATCATTAGTCTGGATTCTGACTGTAGCAGGGTGACTGTAAATTTGGATTTCCCTTGAAATGAGAAACCAGAACTAACATGGTGTTTAACTAGTTGATATGTAGTCTGATTTTTCGCTATCCTTTTTTAGAAAATATTATATGGTTATAGGAAAGTGATGGATTAAAACTCTTTCCAGTTGCCCTTTTCTGACAGTTGCTGGATCAGAAGCCTCAGAGGAAGATGCAGGAGCTGTGTGGTGAATAAAAAGACTTTCAAATCCTAAATAATATGACTTTGATTTAAGACACAAATCCTGACAATTTAGATTCTACAAAGGCTTTCAGCATAATTTTTCA
The DNA here is from genome assembly GCA_013396635.1 of Penelope pileata. Classification (NCBI taxonomy): domain Eukaryota; kingdom Metazoa; phylum Chordata; class Aves; order Galliformes; family Cracidae; genus Penelope; species Penelope pileata. The sequence goes on along the minus strand of WBMW01004439.1, from coordinate 105,274 downwards.
CCATATAAATATGAAAGTGCACTTTGAGTTTTTCTTGGCCTAAATTCTTTAGCAATGAAATCTGTAATAAAGAAGACAGTGCTTTCACTTGCTATTTTGAAGTGGGACAGTTGCAGATTCTGTTGAACATCTCCTTGAAGTTTAGTATATCCTCTTTGATAAAGAAATAATAAGTTAGTTATTGTATCTTCCTTAGCTTACTCCTGTCTTCTATATTTTTATTGTGCCTCTTTCCCCTTAATATTTCATTCAGGAAAGAATTCTCTGGTTAGTCTGTCCTCAGTTTTTAATTGATGAGTTTTCGCTTGCCCCTAGTTTCTTTTTTTTTTTTTTTATTTATTTCCTTCTGAGAAATATTTCTAACTTGGCAATACATCTTCTTAAAATAGTCTTTCGGTGTTTGTCATGAATATCACTATCCACTTATATACTAGAATTTTTATATTAGCAACTTCATTCTGTAACCCACCTGTTATCTTTGTATTTTATTGATTGCAGATGTGCTTTAAACATTAGTTTTTGCATAAGTCCATTTTCTTAAGTATGCAGTTCAGGTTATGGTATGAATAACTAAGAGCATAGACTCTAATTCAGTTATTTTTCCTCTAATGTCCATTACATTGCAAATGTTCATACAGAATTTGAACTTGCATCTTGTTTCTTCTTCAGCCAACTTGGCCAGAAGCTAACTATCTTTTCTCCCAGATTTGATGAATGTATGATACTTTGTGTCATGCATAGGTTTTTTCAGTTTCACAACGTTCTCCGCTTCCAAAATTGAAGTAAATATATTAAAGTAGCAAAGGATGTAGTACAGATTAGCGTCAAGACATCTTATTATGTTTTTTGCACAAGCCATAAGCTGTTTGTTTTATCTCTTTGTTTCCTGTCTGTTAGTCAGTTTTTAATCCATGACAACTTTTTATCTCCTAACCCATGATTAATATTCCAGAAACTTTTCCTGAAGGTCCTTGACAAAGATCTTAAAGGTTTAAATGTAGATACAGCCTCTGTAGCAAAAAAGCAATGACTGCTTTAGTGAGAGCTTCTGTACAACAGCTCAGGATCTTCTGAATGCCTCTTGGGTGCGCAGATGATAATATACTTTTTCCTGGCTACTTAGTGTTTTTAAGTGATCAGTTTATCTTGGAAATTTATTGTTTCCTGTGAACATCTTTGACAAATAGATCCTTTGGGTCCTTTAGGCCCATTGTTTCCTTTGGAATATTCCTGTTCATGTTACATAGTAAATGATACATGACAGAACGAATATTTCTTACAGACTTAGATGCTGATTTTTCAAATCACATCTGTTGTAGATCTGTGAGTGCTAAACAAAGACCAGTGGAAAGAAGTAGCTAATATTTTTATTGAAGGTTATACAATTTCGTTATACTACATTGACCAGTTCATTCAGCAATGTTTCTTGAAGTTATTAGTAAACCTTTTCCTTTCTGTAATTCACAGAGAAATAAAACGGACCCTTACTTTGGCCTCAGAAACTATGTTAATGCATACTTAGTGATATTAGCCCAAGTTTCATTCTTTAGTGAAAGCAGGCTTTGAATTTGTTTCCAATGTGCTGTATTTTTTGTTCTCTGAAGTGAGAGATATTTTAAACAATTTTTTAAATAATATTTTTTTAAATAATCCAGACATCTCGTCATTTTGACTGAAAGAGAAAATACCCTGAGAGAGAATTTCATTTATTTTAAAAAAAGGATGAAGATGATAATATGTTCACATGAGCTATGTCTATTAGTTTCACCTGTATAAGAACAAGAATTTTCAAGCTGAAAATTAACAAAAGAAGTACAAAAGTACAAAAAAAGGATTGAAAATCAATATAATAATGAGTATGCATGCAATTGAAAACAAATAGTTGTTCGACAGTTTTATATGATAAGCAGTAGTAACCAGATTTTATTATCAATATTTGTAATATAAAGTCCACAACAGGCAGGCAGGTGATTAATTTCCTTGTATTTTTCTTCCATTCAAGAGAATAGATAGATTTTGGGGGTTTTATTTTTATATGAATATAAGAAGGAACAAAAGTGTAGCACGGCTATAACCCAAGTGATCTAAAAAAATTATTTTAAATAGTTTTCATCATTCACCATTCAAAATATTAGTAGTGATATGCCACAGAGTTCTCCTTTATATATCATCTTTTGTGCAAGCTCTATTCCCAGTCAGGTAATAACAGTCAATTTAAAACAGAGGGAGGGGGAAAAAAAATAAAGATATTCTTATAGCTAAGATTTGAAATGTGGTTAAAATGGAAATTTGAGATCGTGTTGTGGATGACTGCAGAGAACTATGTACATACTTTGTCCACTCCTGCAGTTTTCATGAAAAGGTAAATGTAGGCTGTTGCTCAGTAAAACTGTGAAGGGTGTAACTACTCAGAAAGCGTAGATAGCTGAGCATGAAAATACAGCCTGGGGTGCTTTATGCTGTTTTAAAACCATTTTTAGAAGAATTTAAGAGAAGAAAAATAAAATATTGCTACTGTGCTTAGACTACTAAGTCTGCATACAGACTACTAAGTTGCTGCCTTTTCTCCGATTCAGTGTTGTTGACTCTAAGCAAAATAGAAAAGTAATGAGTTTTAGCAAAGATGGAAACCATGTAGGCATAGATAATAAAAGACAGTCTCCCTCGGTAACCTGTCATTCCTCCCCTAGTTCCCTGCTATTCTTCGATCTTCCTCATATCTCCTCCAGAGATATAAAAAAATTATGCTCCAATTAGTCTTTTGAGAAGAAAAAGTCTCTTCTTTATAGAAATAAGCAAGGAGATAGCCCTACTGTGGAGTCCATTTTGCCTTTCTGTAGCTCACAGTAGGGAGGCAGGGTTTGCTGAGTGCTCCCTTTGTGCTTGGGTTATGTGGAAGTTTTCTATCTCTATAATGATTCAGAAAAATTGTACTGTGAACTTACGAGCTCTGAAAGTTATCCAATATCTAGGGTTTAAATGTTGCAAAATGTGAGGGAATGGGATTCAACACTTACCTTGAAATTGCTTCAAATTACAGAAGACAGAGATCAAAGCAACAATAAAAAGAGAATTTATTTAAACAATTGAATCTACACATCACTATTACTAGGTTCAGACAAATACACTGAAATAAGAGGAATGCAACAGTGAAAGCTACCTATAAGCTCTCAGAGTTTTCTACCTGTCCATATTGTACAGTCAACAAGCTGTTGTGATGTTTACACTAGAACTAGGATCCAGCTCATAAACTATATCATCTCCCTGGGATAAATTTTCACTGAAAAAAAATCTTAATTTAAGAATATCTATAGTTTTATATCCTTATGCTTTTCTTGGATTCATATTCAGATTTAATTACTCCTGCTCAGCAGGATTTTCTGTGATTCATAACTCAGTTGAGATATTAAATTTGACACTTTTCTGCTGTATAACATATAATCCACTCCTAGCTTTTAAAGTGCAAATGATAGGTAGGGACATCTTTTGTACAAAAGATGCACACAGTCTCTTAACTCTATCTGGGTTTTGAACTAACAGTATTAAATGATATACTTCTTTCTGCTAGATGATACAGATTTTAAGCCATGACAAATAATACCTTTATAAATTTAAATCTGCATTATCTTTAGATAATTATTTTGAAAACCATATTTTTTTACAGTAATTTAAGCAAAAATAATACTTGCATCTAATTTCTAGCTTTTCAAATAGATGTCCACATGCTTTACTGTAAGAATGGAATTCCATTTGATGCAATGGCAGGAGCTGATATTTAAGACTGCTCTAAATGAATAGTCTTGTTGAAGTCTGAGCTTGCACTGCTTTCCAGGAACAGCTTAAGCAAAGGTTGTTGCTTGGTGTAATGTTGTGTATTAGAAAGTTCAAGTTTTTTTAATTTCAGGCTAGTATTTAATTATGTGTCCTTGGCAATTTTATATTACATAATATATTGAATTCTGATAAAACCCATGAGGAAAATATGCAGTAATGTGCTATAACAAAAAATAAAATACTTCAGCCACAAGACAGTGTATATATATTGAGTAAATAACTATGAAGCTAAGCAGTGAAGAAAAAAGGTCTGTTCTGAATCCACTGGTGCAGAAATGAAAAAAATCATGGAGGAGTCAAGACAGCCTTATAATTTGTAAACGGTATCTTGTGGGGGTGTGTGCTGTTTTTCTACAAAATTGGTCTCTTATCAAACAATGCTTTCCTTTTCAGGTGGAAAATCAACTAACTGGGAAGGAGGTATTCGTGTGCCAGGGCTTCTCCGTTGGCCTGGAGTAATACAGGCTGGCACTTATATTGATGATCCAACAAGTAACATGGATATATTTCCTACCATCGTCAAACTTGCTGGAGCACAGCTACCGTATGACAGGTATGGTCTGTAGTTATAAACAGTTAGAACTCAGTATCAAGCACTAATTACTTCCCTTATTTTCTCTTGTAACTTTTTTAGCTCTGTGGCTAGTTCAGAACATTGCAATGATCAGATGACCAGTAATGTCATCTGGTGTGGTAAGCCTGCAGGGGAGGGAAGAAGCCCTAGGCAATTGCATGGTGAGAGAATACCACCAAGAGCAACATGCTGTCAAATCGTGGCCTACAATTATTTACCAAAAAGCAAAAATGAATGTATCAGAAAAGGATCTGTTCTGCATGAATGAAGATGGTAGAAAAGGGACCTGCAAGTCTAATTTTCTTAAAACTTTATGAGTTAAACCTTAACCTCGTTAACGTAGCAAAACACATCAAAATGCTAGCTATGCTTTTTTCACAATTTGTTGTTCTCTACCAAGTGAGAGAAAATAATCTCTTACAGAGTTTTGCAGTCTAATAAGTAACCCTGTGAGACTTCTAAAGTTCCTAAGATGTTTTACTGACACTCCCACATCCCTGTGTTTTATTTTCTTCAGGAGATCCCCAGTCTCATTGGGAAGGTGCCTCCACCTAAATTCTGTTGCTATCCAAGTCTAATATGTAGAGAAATCTACTGCTACACTTATGCTCTGAACACATCTACTGTGCACAAACAGCTTTTGAGCACAAAGCATCCAGAATCCACATGAGGAAGATGATCCATGAGCAAAGACTCTCTGCTAATGATGATTCATGGAGGGTGTGCAGGAAGTGGCAGAGTAGGACAAGTGTAGGACATGAAAAATTAGTCAGGCTTGCAATGAGACATCCCTTACAGGCAGGAATTCTGTCAAGCCTAAGCAGTTCAGACTGTTCTTAATGAGGGCAGATCTTATGCACTTCATTTTTGTATTACTTGAGTGAAGACTAAGCAATGATGTTTTATTTTAATCTCTTTGATAGAAATCCCAATATACTTCCACCTCGAAGTTGGTCCACTCTGATTCTTTGTAGGCTAGATGCTGTAATTACTGCTTCATGGTAGATCTGAATGGGATGCTATGAACTAGCTTGAAGAATCTTTCATCTTACACACTGTATTCTTCCTGAAAAATATGAGAAATGACGCCAACAGTTTAGTCACTGGGAGGGAGCAAGTTAAAGAGGGAAGGAGAAAGTGCTCTTTGTTAAAGAAGAAAAATAGGTCAACAAAAAGAAAAGGTTTAGATGTCCCCCTAAAACTAGAAGATCTGTGCTACATACAAGACAAGACTACTGGAGATATATTACTGGAAACTTTTCCCCATTAAGAGTCTGTAGAACAGGATATATGCACTAGACATGAAGCTGTCCTGCTCTCAGCTTGACAGTAGCCAAGCTTGCAGAGGTGAAACAAGAGTGAATTACTCAGGGAAGAAAACACGGCAGAATGAAAGTATGCCTCCTTGCTACCAAGAATTTCACAGTCGTATCTAGATCAAGGCTTAAAAAAGCAAAATTTGTACCCATCTTATAGTAGTTACACTAGCGTGAAACAGGTGCTATATAGTCATTAACATAGGCGTTTAGGTGCTTAAGAGTTTCAAAAATTTTTCTACAAGATGTTGCTCAAAATGCTTTTGGAGAAGCCCGTGTGTGTGTGTGCATAAATATGTATTTATTTGTTTCTATGAGTTGTTGATAAACAACATTTAAACATAGTTCATTTTCAACTTTGTTAAATTCTGTGTTAAATTCTGGCATGCATAATTTACTGGACATAGTTCTTACATTACTTCAGGGGATGCAAGCACAGTAGAGCAGAGATTTCTCTGGTCATAAAGTTACTTCAGCCAGATTGCTTCCAAGCAAATTGGGCAGGTATATGTTTATACATGGAGGACTGTGTTCTAGCAGTTTACACACATATGCCTGATCTCATTTTCAGCAAGAGAAAAGTGGGATGAAGAAGCAAATATTCATAGTGACAAAATATAAAATTAATGTTTCCTTAAATAATGTGGAAATCAAACGGGAAGAGCACCTGAAGACTTTTATCCAAACTGACCAATTGGAAGTGACCATTCAGATCATGAGAGGTGGATGTATTGTTTTGAGAAGTGGAAATGCTGTTACAATATCTTCTCAGAAAGGGGAATTTTGACTTCTTCTTCTGACTTTGAAATGTTTTCTTACTTAGAATTATTGATGGACATGATCTGATGCCTTTACTTCAAGGAAAAGTGATCCAATCCAAGCATGAGTTTCTCTTCCATTACTGCAATGCATATTTAAATGCAGTGCGTTGGCATCCAGGAAACAGTAAGTAAACTCGCCTACTCAAACTTTAAATATTTCATATAATTTTTATTGCAGCTTGAAAAGAATCATGAAAAAGCCTTGGACTATAGTAACAAAATTCCTTAAAATATCTATCCATTCTCCTTCTTCCTTCCCTTTTCTTTTGCTAGAATTTTCCTATTCACAGAGCCATTTTACTGTTTGACATTAGTTTGTTGCTGTGCATTAACGTTACATATCAAGACAATATTGAGATCTATTTTTCAAACTCACCTGAAAGATGTAGTAGTCAGAGTTAACTGCTACATCTGCCTAAAAACGTACAGATAATAGGATGGCTTGCTGAGTAACAGCTTGAGTATGACACCAATCTGGCCTTTTTTATTACTGAAATAACAAAGCATAGAAGTATCACTGAGTCAAAATCATAATTATTTAATAAATTAATTCAGGATTACAAGAGATATTTTCATATTTTTTATGAACTAAATAATTCCACTTGGCAGACCAAGGAAAAAAGTATTGCCTACTGATCTGCTCCTTTTCTTACTTTTGTCTAGTACCATTTTATATTTAAGGTTGGATGTAATTATTCCACTTCATAAGGAGAGAAGTGGACAGAGCTCCAGACATGCAGAGGTTTTTTCTCACCAACACATATTTGCAAGATGAAGTACCCCTTGTCCAAGCAAAGAGTCAGCTTTGTTATTCACTGAAGAAGTGTTTACTGGGGAGTGAAGGGCATGAGGGACTAGTCTATTCTGTTTATTGAGGAACAGCAGTTTAGATAGTGATTTTTCTCTTATCCTTCCTCCAAGGCAAGCAAAATCTAAAGCCTGTTCAGCCTATGGCAATAACATTGTCATAAGACTGGCTTGATTTCAAGATGGAAGCATATTTAATAGGCTACTTTGTCAGCCTACTACATAGTGTGAGAGTAAGCAATAGTTAAATGTTCATTTCTGCTTTCTTTTGTATCAGACCCCTAGGAATGCTCTCCTTCAGTCTTACTTGTTCAATTTCAGACCTTTAGAAATGCCTTTTCCATGTAGACAATACCGTCATATTTTTAAATATTTTTGTTGCAGTCAGCTGAAGTTTTGCATTTATCTCTCTCCCATATGTAATTGTTGTGTATAGATAAATATACTTGCATTACAGCTCTACGCACCCTGATACTATCAGCACTGTTGTGAGTACTCATGTGGAAAAATGAGTATGTTTGGTTTTTCTTCTGATATCTCAGCAGCTCTATGTGAAGCAACTGATAAGTTCAAAGTGTATTATATCACTAGTTAGTGTATTAATTGTTCTCTAGCCTCCTTCCACAGCTCTTTTTTCACACCTAATCAGAGTGAATTCACAGGCATTTTTTCTACTACTAAGTGATATTGTATTTCAGTATATGAAAGTGAACACAACTAAAGGAGAAATGCAAAACAATGCACTTTTTTTTCAGTCATTTAATTCAAACCATTGCAAAGCTTTTGCCAAGCAATGAACAACTAAGTTAAAGTATCCTATAGCAACAGCTCATTCTATATACTTAGGAATGCATCCAAGAAAGCTGATGAAGGCTCCTTCATTAAAGACAGACTGAAAAAGTGAACAAGTTTCACTTACCGTCAACATGCTAGTATGATCAAATGCAAGTATGTAAGGCTTCAGAGTTTAGGTAGATCTGATCACCCTTACCAAGTCTACATATATCCCATGTATTACATACTTTGTGGCCAAATAAGTACTATATTCTTCCATGAACACACACATTTTGCAGTGTCCAGAAATCTTAGTTGTGCCTTGCCAATGACTGTGGTCAAACAAACAACACTCAATTCACAGCCATTGGTAGCTTAATGTTCTTAAGGGTAGTCTTGAAAACTGTGTCTTCTGTAAGAAAAAATAAGAAATACTTGATGGAAACATCAGGAACCATTATCTCTTTCTGTTTACTGCAAGAGGTCTTTTAGACCAGGAAAGATTTGTGTTGTTCTTGATCTGTGTTCCCTATATAGTTAACTAGATTGATTCCAGCTACTTTAGAATTGTATAAAAACATGCTACCTATAGATTATACCTGTGTATGTGAGCCAAATGCTAACTGGCTCTGCCTCTCACTTAGAACTGAAGCCTCTAATAAGGCTTGGTGGAAGATGCTGTGATTGTGTGGGGTGAATAACCCGAGCTATGTTCACCGTATTCTGCACTTGTCTGGTGATGGGCCCTTATTAGAAGGACCCAGTTGTTTGACTACATTATAGACTGATGGTCCTTTCTTCATCAAATGTGTAATTTCTATTAATCTAAAAAATGTATTTTTTGAAGCACAGAACAGCAACATAGAAAAGAAAGCTTAACAGCTGCTAAGGTAAATATTGTTTTTTAATTTACTAAAGCACAACCCATTCTAAATATATGAAAAAGTATGTATATTTCCCATATGCACCTATTAATGCTTATATTCTCATATTTCTTAATATATTTATTTTCTGGGAAGTATTAGTTTTTATGTCAGCCTCAGCTTGTATATTTCCTTTTTTTCTTCCCTAGATACTCAAAGTGTAGATTTAGCTTTGACCCTGAGGAAAAATTGCGTACACTAGGGAGTAAGAGGGGAGCAAAAGTTCTGCTTAGTCAATCAGTCTCCTGTTGTCTGGATCACTCCACAATTCGCTTAATAACATTGTGTTTGACATTGTTGGATTTCCACTGTCCTTCAGTGGGAAAATGAAAAACGTTTTTTGGTTTTATTTTTGACTCATAGGCTATATAATGTTAAACAGACAAATTTGGTGTAGGTGAAATTTATAGTACTTGCACACCTTTCCCTTGCTTGTGTGCTTCTAAAGTCTGACTTCAGCGTGTGCTTCTGACATCACCAGGGAAGATCAGAAATTTCACAGTGTACAATTACCATTGCTGAGTAGTTTACATTTATATGTTTAGAGGCCAAGCATTCCTCGTAACCAAATCAATGCTCATCTTCATGAAAATATATTAGTTAGATTAGTTACAACATTCACAATGTACTTTTCTATTAATCAGCCCTTAGAAGGAGCATTTAGAAGATGTGTGCTACATGATGGTCTTCTCAACCAACAGTTCAGAATTTGAGCCTTCCTGGAGAGATGTGGGAAGAAGAATCTGTCCTTTCATTTTGCTCTCCTTCTCTCTCAGCCACAGAAAAGAGGATAAAACTATATTTTTCATCTATCTTTGATTCATTTACATTGTGCCTGATACTAAAAAATAATGCACATTCTTCTTAAATTCAGAATTTAAAAAAGAATCAAATATCAAGCAATTTTTCTTTGATCACAATTCATGTTTCTCTCTCATAGACACATGCTAACATTTGCTACAAGTGCCTTGAAAATAATGAAGATGTACAGTCTTAATTCTTGGAGGATGACTTCCTGTTACTTTGAAACCTTATAAATATGTGTAATTTAATTGTTCTGTTATGTATAGAGCGGAAGATCTTAAAAAAGCTTCAGCAAAGTACTGTAATTTTCCATTGTCAGGGCATATTCTCCATGATTTCCATCTTAAGTACCGACATACAAAAGCTGCACCTGTAATAAAAGTGCTAGCTTTTCTTATTGCTTTGTCTGGTGTAGTTACTTAGGTCTTTTAATTATTAAATATTTACATTTAAAACAGACCAGTTGTAAGTTCTGCCTGACTTTCTTAAGCTGAGCGACCCAGAGTTTCATATAGAGTTCTATTAGTTGTGCATATCAGATTATGTTTTGGCCTAATTTAACTCTTATCGTACATTCTTCTGCTAGTAGAAGTAGACTGGTACTTGTGTACTTGCTAAAGCTATAATTTAGCATAACTGAACACTAAAAAATATCAAGAGCTCTGTCTCTAGCACATTAGTGGCATATGAATCAGTACTATTAAAAATGCATTGCTATGACAACTTAATTGTAAGGAGAGAATTTATCAGATACAGAATAAATCTAAAGCTGAATGGAACTATTGCATCTTCCAGACTTCTAACTGTGGGCAGAATTTGAATCTGATAAGCAGGAAATACACTGTAACCCTGCATAATAACCATTGAAAAATCTGATGCAGTACAGCTTGTGTTATAAAGAAAATATAAAATTGACAATATTTTGTTACTACTAGTACAAATACTATAATATTTCTGATAATTGCTACCGTGACTCTATTAGCAGTACTTTACATTTTCTACTTTAAAATGGATTTCATTATCCAATGGAAACCACGAGAAAAGGAAGGAATATAAACAAATACAAATACGTATTTGTATTTTTATGAAAATGTTTAGTGACTTGTGTGCTTGATTTCTGTGCTAGAAAGTGATTTTAAAATTAGCATTTTAGAATTTTTTGCTTCCATATTCTACAGTTGTCATTCAGTAAACAAAAGAAAAAGAGACATGCTATAGCAAGTTCAATTGAAGCACAGTGGACCATACAACTACTGCATCATGCAAATATAATGACTTTTAAAGACCACAGAATTTCACTGAAAAACATTAGTTTACATTAAAAAAAATCTTTGTTTCAACAAGTGAGGCAATATTATCAGTTATAAAAGTGTAAAGACTGTATTAAAAGTTATCTATCGATGCACACTTGTCTTCTGCAAAGGATAAAATAATTCATTCACAGATGTCAAAATCTAGTGTACCAGGAATCACCAGGAACACTTAAAATACATCAAAAGATGTATTTTCAGCATTTTTTTGAAAATCTGATAATATAAGGCTAAATGTAGATATGCGCTGTTATCTGTTACTTTAGCCGAAGATTTTTTCTGAAATAGGATGTTTAATGTGGGATACTACAAGGCAAAGTTTTTTCTCTGAATGTTGAATCTTGTATTACCTCCTTGAAAATGTAACTGCAGTCCAGAGGTGTATATTCAGTGCTATTCAGTTTGAGGAAAGCATAGTTCAGAACCATGGGTCAGGTAGATAAAATGTGTCAGAACATAACCTTTGAAAGGCAAGTTTCCAAACAACTTAACTCTAACTAGCTTGTAAACATAGCTTTCTGGACTTCAGAATAGAAAATTTCCACTTAGTTTCACTTAAAAAATAGGTTACATTTCAATTATTGTTTATTCTGAGTTTCTTCTACCTTGGAAACTACTACAATTACTGACAATAGCTCAATCAAATTCATCATTCATGGATTCTTTCTATGTTATTATAGAATTTGTAGCTATTGTGATTGCCAGTTATTGCAGAGCCCTCAAGCATCCAATTGTCCGCAGTATTCCATCAACGCTGTTTTGTTCTTCAGATAGGGGTGAGGACATATTTCTAGTCATGTATTTAACCTCTTCAGCAGTATCAGTTGTTACATGTTAAGAACAATAAAAACAATGAGGAATGTTTTCTATTTTGCAGGCTTTAGACTGGATACGTAGAAGAAATTTACAGAATAGGCTTTTTTAAAGAGGTTTGTCTGGGTTCTGCAGGACTGAAGAAGTTAGGGTCATAACGAAGAGAAGACAAAGCAGGAAAGATCTGGACCATTTTAAAACAGCGTTTAGTTTTGGCAGGTATTACCTGTCCTGTAAGATGGAATTAGAATAATACTCATTTCAGAAAAAATGAAGGTAAGAAGAGGAATACATTGCACATTTCCTTACCTCTTGAAAGGTAGGAAAGGTTGATATTCACACGTTAAGGAGTAGTACAAGTTACAGTGTTAATGAAGAGGGATTGCATTTTTAGCAGAATCACTCTTACTTTCATTTTCAGTAGTATCACATTGAGTCTTAATTGTTAAAAACTGTAGAATGAGTTTATATGCTTGAAGAATGCCAGTTTGTGAGCACAATATTCTCCTTAGAGAGTATGCAGGAGACAGCATCTAGGCAGATACTGAAAACTGGGAAACACTATGAAGCTCTAGAGAACAAATCTGAAAATTTATTTCTACCGTCAAGTTCTCAGTTCAAAGGTTAGTAGGTGAGGCTAATAGTTGTCTGTAGCAAGTTGAAATGCGTTAGTGTGTAATTGAGGGAGATTTTGGATTGAAAATAGTGGCAATATACTCCTGTTTAAAAGTGCTGCCCCTTTCTTGTTTGGACCTCTTGGAGCATTTAAGAAACAAAACCGTTCAGACATCCACATAGTAAATTAGCAGTCCAGTTTTCTCTGAACTAGAAAGCATTAGAGAGCTCTTCTCTCTGGTGGCCTGAGGGAATGGCATGGAGCTGTGTCAGGGGAGGGTCAGGTTGGGGATTAAGAAAAGGTTCTTCACCAGAGGGTGGTGGGGCACTGGAACAGACTTCTCAGGGCAGTGGCCACAGCCCCAAGCTGCTGACAGATCATCTTGAGCAAGATCACACAGCATGTGCATGACAATGGGGGAATCAGGCCCAGCCAGCATGTGTTCATGAGAGACAGGTCCTGCTCAACCAATCTCGTCTGCTATGATCAGGTGATCAGCCTGGTGGATGAGGGAAAGCTGTTGACTTTAGCAAAGCCTTTGACACTGTCTCCCACAGTATTCTCCTGGGGAAACTGGCAACCCATGCCTTGGACAGGTGTACACTTTGCTGGGTAAAGAACTGGCTAGAGGGCCGGGCTCAGAGGGTAATGGTTAATGGAGTTAAATCCAACTGGCATCCAATCATGAGTGGTATCTCTCAGGGGGCAGTATTGGGGACCAACTAGTTTAATATCTTCATTGATGACTTAGATGAGAGAATTGAGTGCACTCTCGGTAAGTTTGCAGATGACACCAAGTTGGGAGAAAGTGTTGATCTGCCTGAGGGAGGGATCTGGACAGGTTGGCTGAGGGCTGAGGCCGGTGGGATGAAGTTCAACAGGGCCAAGTGGCAGGTCCTGCACTTTGGTCACAGTAACCCCATGCAATGCTATAGGCTTCGGGCAGAGTGGCTGGAATATTTTGCAGAGGAAAAGGACCTGGGGATGTTGGTTGATGCTCAACTGAACATGAGTCAACAGTGTGCCTAGGTAGCCAAGAAGGCCAATGGCATCCTTGCCCGCATCAGAAATAGTGTAGCCAGTGGGAACAGGGAGGGGATCAACCCCCTGTACTCAGCTCTGGTGAGGCTGCACCTCAAGTACTGTGCTCAGTTTTGGGCCCCTCACTACAAGAAAGACATTGAGGCCCTGGAACATGTCCAGAGAAGGGCAACAAAACTGGTGAGGGGTCTGGAGCACAAGTCTTACGAGGAGCTGCTGAGGGAACTGGGATTGTTTAGTCTAGAGAAGAGGAGATTCAGGGGAGACCTTATTGCACTCTACAGCTTCCTGAAGGAAGGTTGTGATGAGACAGGGGTCGGCCTTTTCTCCCAAATAACTAATGATAGGATGAGAGGAAATGGCCACAAGTTGCACCAGGGGAGGTTCAGGTTCAATATTAGGAAAAGCTTCTTCTCCAAAAGAGTGGTAATGCATTGGAACAGGCTGCCCAGGGAGGGGGTGGAGACACCGTCCCTGGAGGTGTTCAAGAGATGACTGGATGGGGTGCTAATGGATATGGTTTAGTGGGAAATATTGGTGGTAGGAGGACGGTTGCACTAGATGGTCTTGGAGGTCCTTTCCAACCTAGTGATTCTATGAATCTATGATTTGAAGTGTTTGGACAATGCTCTCAGACATAGTGTTTCAATTTTGGGTGGTCCTGTGTGGAACCAGAAATTGGACTCAGTGATCTTCGTTGGTCCCTTCCGACTTGGGATAGTCTATGATTCTGTGATTCTATCTCTAAACATTTAGTATTTGAAAGATACCACTTTACTGTTCTAATTTCTCTAATATAAACAAGAAATTTCATTTCATATGTTCACTGAAGCTTCATAAGTAAGTTTCCCACCTCTAACTCATTACTTTCAGAGTAATAGGAGAGCAATTTGCTCCATGTGTTTTTTGGGATATCATGAATGAATGTTGCATAATAGCTTTCTATATATACAGTCAGGAGTGGTTATCATACCTGTTTGCAGAACCTATACTCCTGCTTAGGTGTATCCTATTATTTTGCTTGCTTCTGTGAGGAAGCATTTATAATTTACTGGCCTCCTTTGTGGTGAACAAAGGATGCTGCTGCAGATTAGCAAGAATTCACATTGCCCCTAAGAATGCCAGCGGTTATAGTTTCTTGCTTTCATTGCTTAACAATACAAAGGTAGATAATCTTAACAGAAAATTGATCCAGGAAGTGATCATCTTCTTTCGCACAGCACCTTTAGAAGGAGAGATGATAATACCATGTGACCATAAGTGTCACCAAGGAAACATTTTGTTGTCTTACATTGAAATATCCTTTTTTTAATCAAATCTTATCATAACAACACCCTACCTTTTCTCAGAAAAAAAACATCTATGAAAGGATTTGAAGGAAAAAGATTTTCCTATTATCACAAAGATTTTTGCTTTCTAGTTAGAGAATAGATTTCTTCAGTTATAGTAAAACTGGTGCACGAACGTTTTTGTCTGAGAGCTATTCCTCCAGTGAAAGACTGTGTTAAATGTCCTTTGACATTGACATTATACACTCAGACTTTCTTTCAGTGATCGTATTATACTGCTTTTTCTTCAGATAAAAATAGCAACCATAACATACTTGTCTATTGAATCCAAGATATCCTGACCTAAATTAGTAATGTTCTTAGTGAACAGAGAAAGGTTGACAGGTTTCAGTGATCATATAAAGGCAAAGGCATTTAAAGTAGCTAATTCAGTATTACTAAACTTCAGTATTATTTAAACTTCAGCATGAATGGCTTGCTGTCAGATGTTGTGTCATGCACTTATGACAGTGAAAAGGAAAAAAAATAGATTTTACAGATTTTTTTTCTGTATACTATACAGCTAACACATAGAAAAAAAAGGAACAATTGTCTGATAATTTTTGATCTATTCAGAAAGTTAGCAGGAGAAAAAATATAAGTAATAACAAGTACATGAGTAGCTAAAAATGTGCTGCAACTTTGTGCTGTAACCAAGTAAGATAAAGAGTGATTTTTTAACAATTTCTGGAGCATTACACTTCCAAAAATATTTTTAGTTTAGTACTGGATTTGAGCCTGCAGCATTCTGTTTGTTACATTCAGAACATAGCGCTGATTCATCCTAATCTAAAAATCAGATTCAAATGGCATTTGTCATCTTAGGCAATGCCCTTCAAGGGTAGTAGTTATTGTATGCACAACCCACACAAAGTATTCTGTGTGCCACAGCCTCTGCCATCCTGTTACACCTAGAAAAGTAAGCAAAGTATTGTTTTTTTAGAGAAATTCCCTGGAAACTTGACTGTCAGGAGCTGCATGAATTCTCAGTAAGCTATAAAAGACCATGCCATTACACACAGAATAAATTACAGACAAAAGCAATGGATGCTCAGGGAGTAGGTGCACGTGGGCGATATTGTTCTGGGGGTCAGTGTGTGCCTGTGGACGATGTGCACTAGTTAAGTGTAGGTGCTTTCTGAATGTAAGTCCTCATCAGTACTTTGGAAAGCCAAAACAACAAGGAAACTTGAGTAAATGTCTTTAGCCTGAGAAAAGCTCACGTCCCAATACAGTTACCTTCTTGCTGATTTGGTCTCAAAGAATTGAAGGATACATAATACATTACACTTTTCCAGTATCTTTTGTAAAGATATCCAGAAATTTCTAACAATAAAAGGAAGAAAAAAGCAGGATTTTTTTTCTCCTTGTTAATAGAGAAAATTTGTAGAAGGATTTGTGAAAAAAAAAAAGCAGTTTGAAACAGAAAAAAATTCTTTCTGCTAGTGATTTTTGATAAGAGTTGTTTCAATGAGTAGAAATGCAAAATCCATAAAGGAGTATAGAACAAATTTCTGTCAAGAGATTTTGACATTTTTCAAATTTATTCGTTGTTCAAAATTTTACCCAATAGTTTATTGAAAATAATTCTCCCAGTGCAGTTCAGTCATAAAATATTCAGCAGAATAATAGATATAATGCATTTATTTTTATTGACTCTGGTCTCCTAGATGTGGGACTCTATTGCAAACCTATGTGATACTCATTCACTCACTTGTCTTCAACACTTGTATTGTAAAGAAAATAAGTTTCTATCATACATAGCAGGAGGGCAGAAGTTAGAAAACACAGTGCAGTTAAAACATTAAAAGTCAAGAAGACCACAGAAAAGATCATGCATATCATGATACTTTAGTATTTAGGATTGGGATTACTGCAATGAAGAAAACCTGAATCTTTTAGTATTTGGAAATGTTAGTTTCCTAAGATAATTTTGTGATTACCAAGTGTGTGCTAATTTTTCATTTACAACCTATCATACGTACATTAATTTTTAGACAGTATGATACCACAGAAGCAAGTTTCTCAGTTTCATTTGCTCAATAACAAGACTCAACAGTCTTCAAGAGTCTTCAAGATCAGCTTGAATTATTTGGGCTCTCTTCAGTGCCATAGGATGATGCTTATCCATATGGTCCTGTTCAGTGACAAGTGGAGAAAGAAGCTCAGTCCTAAAAGCATTATAGTTGCCTCAGCATTGATTCAGATCCTTGATAGCAAACCTGGCTAGCCAGCAAAGTTTGATAGTTCATGCTCAACCATACATTGACATATTGTGCTGCTTCTGATTTCAAACCAAATATAATTCTGTACTTCAGTCCTTCCTGACAGAATTTTCATTTTGGAAGGTTTGGGTTTCTTTATTTATTTATTCATTTCTGAGCAAGGTCTTGTACAAAAAATTCCAAACTTTACATAATTAGTATTTTTTATAAGCATTCACTGACAATCATTTGGTGAAGCTGCTAAAACAATGTCATGATACTTATACACAAGGTAAATACAGAGAGGGAGCAATAAAGAATAAATGGTCATGTGAAGGTTGTGAGTCTAGCTGTACAGGAGTAGGAGATAGAAATGATAGACACGGAATTGTGAGTAAAGAGATCTAGGTAAGTGTGGAATTTATTCATTTCTCTGAAAATGATATCTCAAGACAGTTTAGAGTCTTTGGCATACATTTTTCTTCAATTCTGGCATGCTGTGAAAAACATGAAAATCAGGACTGATGACTGAATTTCAGATCCCTAAGTCTATCTACAAATAGTGTATATTGCCTTTTTTTTTTTTTTTTTCTCCTACAGAAGTTCATGGAAGCCTAGCTGATGTGGATTTGTTGCAACATTACTGTTGCTTTTTTGTCCTGTATGTGGTTATGTTGTATTAAGGGAAAATGCAGTTCCTTTCTACACTATGTAAACTGTGGATATTAAGGAATTTATGTAAAAGTGGAACTTGTAGCATTTGCCTTCCTGCTTTATGCAGCATATGTAACTCAGAAGCTAAAATAATACTTTTAGCATAAAAGCTCCTCTCTTTTTTTATCTGAAGACAGCAGTTAGTGCACTATATGAAATCAAGTTTTTATTGTCCATTTTCTCAATTCCTAATCCCCAAACTTAACTTTGATTCAGAAGTGATGTATACAAGTTTGAAGTTATGAGATGCACCTATAGAGAATGATACTGTCAGTTCTGTAATACTTATCAGTAAATTGCTTGTAGTGTTTATAGCTGACGATAATTTTTGAATTCTGAAAACAATTCAATTGCTACTAAAGCTAATTTTCAGCTGTAGCCAGAGGCTCTAAGAGCATATGTCTTTATTATACAGAAACAACTGTAACCCATGAGTGTTAGGATCAAGACAAGCAAAACTTATTTTTTTTTCCTTTTTTCTTTTTAAGAGAAAATCAGTTTAATCAGTAAGGGCTACTTTTATGTATGCTGTGAAGGGATTAGCTTATACATACATATGAGAGTAAAAGTATATTTCAAAGAATTGCTCTCTGAGAAACAAGTTTTGCCATAAAAGCTTGGAATTTGCTAAAGAAATACCCCAAAACCAAAACCTAAAAATCATCTGGAAGATTTCACCCTGACAGAGCTCATCAGGATAATATCTAAGCTAGAAATAAGCTGGTGAGGGAGATAATGCTGCTTTGTGATGCTGAAGTTCTATTTTTTAATAGTTTTTCTTTTGTCTTTTTTCTTTTCTTTTTTTTTTTTTCTCTTAATCAAACAAAAATAGAAAACACATAGAATTCTGTTTGGAGCCCTGTTTGCAGTGGTCATTGTCATTTTAAATTTTGAAAGAAAACTTTGAGACTTATACAATATTTTGGTATTCATTATCAATTTTTATCTCTAGTTTGGAAAACTGATTATTATAATTAAATCATTAATTATAATAAAATGAAAATGATTAGGAAATATGGTTTCTGATACTTGAAATACTTGAGTTATGGTATTCAGATATATCGAAATTAGCAATATTTACATGTTTTTATACAAATAAAATTATTCTAACGAGCATCATATTTTTTACAGTTTTATGTTTCAAAAAATATTTCAAAGTGCATTCGTAGGTTTACTTTAGCACAAGAGTAAATTCTGAGTCTGAGTTTAGTCTCATGGTCTCATGTCTGAGTTTAGTTTCATGGTTAATAGAAACGTAATCTGTCAGTGGATAGAACAGAAACTGGGAATTACAAAAAATTGTGCAAAAATACAGGTTGTTTGTTCATCTGCTTCAGTTCATTCAGCTCTGCCTTAGCAGAGCTGCTAGGTCATTTAGAAGTTCTGGTGATCTCAAGAATACCAAGTAGCTCAAAACACCAGGACTGTGTAGAAGCAACAAAAAGCTGACCTAGAATACCATGAGGGTGTTCGTAAGGAATCTGAAGTGATTGAGAAAAGCTGTTGGAAAATGCTTTGACTAGATTTTGGAACTTGATACTAAACAGATTTTACTGTATCTTCTGAGCCTTCAAAGGCCTCCTTTTTTCCGCCCGTTCATATATCAAAATACTTCAGGTCTCTAGGTAGGAAGTGTTTTAATTTGTGCCAGTGCTTTTAAGTAGGTTTATGACATGCTGATGTCTTTTTGGGGAAAAAAAAAAGTAGAACTAAATTCTGAGAAGTATATTTGAATGTTTATTAACTAACAGGTCAAATAAATTGTACTGCTCATATTTCACAGAATATTTTTAAGTACGACCTTGCAAAGCATTTAATCTGGTTTTAAGTTGTTAACCAAGAGAAGTGTTCACATCTGAAGACAGAAAATACACAAAAGCAATATATTACTATGTCTCTTTAGCATAGATTAACCTTGAAAGAAGTTTATAAACTATCTCATAGTCAAGTGGAGAAAAATAATTCCTTGAATGCATCAAAGGATTATTCCATTAGTGAGTACACCTCAAATGTAGGATGTGGCAAATTATTAGAACTAACAAGGACAAGTATGTACATGCACAACTGCCAAGCATTTCTTCATATTGTAGGACATGATAAATCTGTGTACAAGTCAGTACTCCATTCACAGAGAAGGGTTATGCCCATCGCAAGAAAAAGCCAGCAGCAGTCAGTGCAGTCTCTGCCTAGACATACAAGAAAAACACCCACAACAACTGTACTTTGTCTTTCCTAATAAATTTCAAGATTTTTTTTCATTGTGTGGATTAATTGACCGCAAATACATTCTCACCCTTTTATTGTTAGACTTTATATTTCAGTTGCTAAGTATTTTGACAAGGTATATGAGAGCACACTATGTCACAGGCAGGGAGAAGAGCACAAGGAGGGCTTAAAACATTCTTTGTGTTCTTTGCTGATCCAAGGGTATACACGGCTGTGTAATATGTCTATATAGGGGCATCTTACTCCTCTTCTGATAAGTTTTGATCTAGTCTTAGGAAGATAGTTGTCGTAGCAGACATCCTGTTTTATAATTAGTTTTTAGGTCTTTTTATGTTAGATAGACAAGAAGAAAGTAGTGGTCCAAAATTCTGAAGTTAAAACTAGACGAACTTGTGAGAATCAGCAAGACAGGGAAAGCCTTCAAAATGAAGGTGAGGATTTGAGTGATAGGAAAATTGTTCACCAAGTCTGTCTGCCTGGCCTGATTTCCTTTTGAATGCGGTTTGATTGGGAGATTTCCTCATCTCTAATCCTAACTGAAATCCAGATTCCTTTTAATGTCTACATGCCTCAAGTGCCAAGACCTTGGATTAGAATACTGACTAAGTCTTGGCAAAGAAATAGAATTTAATCCTGGTCATGTTCAGTGTGAATGCCAGCCCATTAGAAACATCTTTGGAAACATAAGACGAGGTTCAACAACTATGTAAACGTTGCCTGAATTTCTGTATTTTAATTAGTCACTAGTCTGAGATTGTCAATTCTTTTTTGGAAAATGACATACAAGGAGACACTATAGTGAATACAATAGGAAAACATAATTATCCTTGCTATTGTCATAGATCTTTAGAGAGTATTTTGGCAAAGAAACCAGCTACATTGAGAGATGCAGACTGAGTTTGCAGAGCTATGAATTAAAAATTGATTGCAAGCTTCAAAAGACAAAAAATAACTACCAGTATGTAGATGTTTGTATTTCACAATATCCTTTGAGTGCTGTCATTATTCTTAATTACAGTGGAGAGGGAGGGCATATATAAAATTTATATATTGTCATGTAATGCCAAAAGCATTTGCAGTTGTCTGGAGGAAGTACAATGTGTAACTGAATAATTTTAGACAGCAAGCTGTTATTTCTTCTATTTATTTAGAAGAATTACTTCCTCAAATAAGGGGTTAAGGCCATTAACCTAAGCCATAATCTATTGGAGAATATTCTTAGATTAGTAAAAAGAAGATGAAATGGTTTTCATTCTCAAGGATGTGGCTGTCTTTGCTTAACTCAACTTTGCAAATGTCTTGTGTAAAAGAGCCTGGACTTCATGGTGTTCCGATAAATAACAATAAATTTTGGATTAAATTTGTTAGATAAGTGCACTTTTCAAAGACATTCTGAGCCAAACTAGAATTATTAAATTGAATAGTTAGTTAAAAATAGAAGAGCAAGCCAAAGAGAAGGAACATAGTCTCTGACACCACACTAACAGCAGTGGTCTACTTACCCACATACCAACTGTGTTTTAATGATCAGATTTAAAAACGATCAAAATTCACTTTACATGGGAAAAAAAAAATCCTTTGTGATTCATGAAAGTGATAGGCTAAAAGTTTTAAGTTAGGGTCTAGACCATAGTCATTTTTAGGATGGAAATCAGACACTACCTGAAGTAATAGCAATTTTGGCTTTTTTACGCATAAAATTCTAAGGAGGTATAACATAAAGCACGAAGGATGATGGCTGGAATTTCCTAGGTCCCTTGCTGCTTTTTTTCTGTTTTGAGATGAACTCACTCCAGAGCTGACTGTGTCTCAGCTGAGCTCTCTGGTTATTGTGTAGGACTATTCTATGCTTCTGAATCTCTCCAGTGTGCCCAAGAGATGGGAGAGGCTTTGTTCAGATACTGTACCCAGGTTCATGCATCAGATAGTTTGAAAAACACCTGGAGTTGCCAGGATATACTAGATAGTATATCATCTACATGCCCGTGTGTTACCATAAAAAAATACAACAAGATTTTACTGGTGTGAACTTAGGAAACTGAGGAATTTATTTTTGGAATAGAGGCTGTTGCTAAGCAGACATGTATCTAATCTTCAGCAAGACAGGTTCTGAATGCTGAACATACACACAATGTGGGATAATTCAGTATACAGGACATTTGTTTTACTCAAGCAGCAGCACAAATACCTTATCAATAAATAAATAAATAAATAAAAACAAATAAAATTTAATAGGAGTTGAAGGGCATATGTTGATCCTTGCTTAAACAATTTGTTGAGCACACAAGTAGCTTCAGTCACAGATTACATTGTGCTTTGCTTAATTTAAGCATGAGATTAGTATTTGAATTCTCAAACTAAAATATAAATACTTTGTTGAACTGACGGCAAACAAGGTGAAATCATCCTCTCAGTAAATTCACAGGAATTTTAATGTTCACTTCATTGGAGCATAACTCTAAAAATGGCATAGAAATGGAATTTAGAGCAGACAGTGCAATGAGGAATGGGGCAATCCAAATGAACTCTGAGACAACTACCTGCACCAAAATCTTTATTTAAACTCCAGTAAAAGTTTGTGAAGGATATGTATTTGAAAAAGTCACTGGATAAAACACTGAATGAAAGGAGTGTGCCAATAAAATGTCTTTGTCTTCAGCAATAAAGGAAATGAATTACAGTGGCACAAAAGTTACAATAGAAGACAACATCCATCAAGACAGCTTTAAAAAATACATTGTAGAGAACAATCATGCAGTGGCAGGGAAATGAATTAGATGACAAAAAGAAAATTCATTTGAAATACCTGAAATGAGCTTTTGTTCTTATTTGCTACAATTGGAAAAGAGGAAACTCTATATATTAATGTAAGAAAGATATGGACATCACATAAGCAGAGTCAATTCAAATGTACTGTAGCTAGTGGCTATTTCAGAGGTCACTCAATGATTCTTATGGACAAGTAAGACATCAAAAAATGCAGAAATGATGTTTATAAAGAAAAAAGTTTTGTGAGTATTTTCATTTGACTTCAAGAAAAAAGTCTGCAAACCTCCCTCTGTATTCTCTGGCTATCTCAGTTAAAGATGTGGACTTTAAACGTACTTGAGAGGAGGAGATGTTTGACCCACGGTCTATGAAGAATGTAGGATCTTTCATAAGCAGCAGCAGCTCGTAAATAGATATTTGCTCTTAGAAAGCCAAATTGAAGATGGGCTAGAGAGCACTAGAGAGACAGGAAGTTTGATTCTCTAACTTGGGGTGGTGTCTTACTCTGAAAGTGACTCCCGTAGAAAGAATGCAACAGCAGTGCATGAGGATCCTCTTTGATGTTTATGAAAGCAAATCCACTCATTATATTTGATTTCTGTTTGGTTATTTTTGCATGACAAAGAGAGTTATGGAGCAAAGGCCTAGCTTCATATTCAAGTCATAACAGCACTAAGCAATAGTTACACGGAGAACTGAAAAGAAAGAAAATTATCTTTTTAAAAGCATCATTAGTTTTGATAAAGGCAACAAAATGAATTTCAGGAAAGTTGTTCCCTGAAGAATGGCAGCTTATATGTATTTGTATTGTGGATGGCCATGCTACAAGCTTGGTTAACTCTTATCAGAGAGTCACTGCAGCAAGGAGGCTTCATAAAGGAGGACTGGTCAGGAACTGTAAGTGACCCTAGCACTGGAAGTGGCCTTACAGGCAGCACCCAAGCAGAGTGAGCAGAGCTGAGTGCTAATAGCAGGGTCCATCAGTAGGCCCTGGTGACATGAAGTGATGATTCAGCCTCGAGGTCTACGCATGGAGTCCAGTCAGAAGCAGGAAGAGATGGGAATGGAGATGTGACTGGAAGAAAGGCTACAACCTTTGGCCTTCCAGAGGTGGGGCTTGGGAATGGCACTCCTACAACAACACTGACAGCCTCAGGCTGAGATGAAATGGGGATCCTGGCCCATGTATGGTGTTCTATCATAGGACTGGGCAGGGCCAATAAGGCTTGTTAGTGTTCTCAGGGCTCCAACATCTCAGGTTTTTAGCAAATTCTGAGGATGATGCTGGCAATAGGCAGGTGTAAAATTCTACATCTGAGCTAGCCTGAGCTAATCACTCTCTTTAAAAGAGAAATGAGTGAGCAGAATTCTTCTCACTCTAAAGCAGATTTCTAACAAAGACAAAAAGCAGATCAATTAACAGTGGCAACTAGCTTTCATAAAGAACACATTGCAGAGATCCAAAATTAGGTAAGATGACCAGACTGTCAAATTACATAATAAGTAGCAGTAGAGCAATGAGCAGTAAATCCTACTGAGTACCTCAAATGTAAAATTAAGCGTCTTGCCACCTTTTTCACAATGTGAAAAACATGAATATTTTCCTAAATATCAGGAATGACACTGTCTATCTTTTTAAGTTGACTAGGAATGTTAAGATCATGTAATGTAAGTAGTGTCATTTTTCCTTAAAATCAGCAGAGGTTAAGATAAGAGCCTGTCTACAAATACGCAATAAATAAGATAGCTAGGTTAGACTGTGTAGTGATATACAAGAGATGAATTGGTTTTGTATAACCAAACAACATTTTATCCATACATCAGTGTCATGAAAGACCTGACAAGAATGGTCAGAAATGTATGGATTAGGTACAGACCCTGGTTTGAGTTATACTGGCATAAAGCACTTTAAAATCCAATTAAGAAAGTGCTACTTGCTTCTCATGCTCAATTTTCCTTTTAACACAGAACTAAAATAGTCATTTACTTCGGCTATTAGCATCTATTCTCTGAGAGGTTTTTTTATTTGTTACAGGTAATTGCTATTGCTGATTGGGGCAGCTCTTACTGTGGAGTATACTGCAATCACATCATAAACCTCAAAAAGACTCATTAAACCTTGTTCTTTGTCATCAGCTTTTATCTTAATGGCAGTATACAGTGGCAATGTACCTATTAAAGAAATCATACAGAAACTTCTAACAGTAGGCAACAAGTTTCCATAGATATGTAGGCATATCTTTTGCTGATGCCTTGCACATTTACATGTTATAGTCTACAGCAAAGTATTTGCTTGAGATTTCCTCAATAGTAGAAAGGGTCACCATCCATGAAAAACATTCAGGTGTCAGAATGATTTATTGTCTTTTACTACAGTGGCCAGGCTGAGCTCATGCTGGGCTTTATCCTTTCTAATTTTCTCCCTGCATACCCTAGCAACTTCCTTGTACTCTCCCCAAGTTGCTAGTCCCTTCTTCCACAGGAGGTAAACTCTCTTTTTCTCCCAGAGTCTCAGCAAAAGTTCATTGTTCAGCAAGGCCAGCCTTCTTCCCTGCCAACTCATCTTATGGCACATCCTTGGTTATTGAATTTACTTTGTTTCCCCTGCTTCCTGGCTTGCTTTGTAAGCATCATCTTCACTCCTCATTTGTCCCCTTGTTTTTTCTTTTTTACCACGTGATCTTGCCCATTTCATGGAGGCACCAGAGGTTTCAAGGAAAACATCCCCAAATTCACAATTCTCTCCCAACTCCCTATTTTGTTTTCAGTGTTTCAGCCACAACAGCTGGAGGAAGCAGAACAAACATCAAGTGTCATTTACCTAAGCTACCTGATTAACTATTTTAATTTGCTATCTTGAACCTTACATCAGAGCAGCTGCAGCTGAATTGGGATGCTACAGTATGGGCGTATTGCTTGGTAAGTGTGAAATAACAGCTGAAGGGGAAAAAAGCATTTCTAGCTTGAATAGAAAACACAAAACTGTTTATATCAAGCTCAGTAAAATTGACCTAATCAGCAGATGCATATTTCTGATACCAATATTTTAGGTAGAAAAATGTTTTTCATGACAAACATGGCAAATCCTTTACAGTATTTTCTTGGTTTGCTGTGTGACAATGGCAGCAGAATTACTGTGAAGCTGTCTGGTAGAGCTATTCTTACCCTGAGACATAGAGTGCTCTGTTTCCTACTTATTCTGGCAGAGGAAGACAAATGGGAAAAATTAATTAGATTCTGTGCTTTTTATTTTTTTCTTTTTAATATTTATTTAATATTTATTCATAATCATAATAAGAACATAAGCCTAACTTCCTAATTCAGTTCATAGAATCATAGAATATGCTGAGTTGGAAGAGACTCATAAGAATCAAGTCCAATTCAACCGTTGGTGAAGCTGGAATGAAACAGAGACCTTCTCTACTAAAAGAAAATGTGTGCTCTTTGCAACAGATCTTTCTTTAGAAAGTGTTTAGTTTCAGGAAATGAGGAATCCCAGCCCAGTTTCCTAGCTTTGCCACTGGAAATTTCAGCATCTCAGTGTCTGTTTCATCACACAAAAGAGACAATATCTAATTTTAGTTATTATGCACTGTTTTGTTTTTTAAACAATAGAATAAAAATAAAAATAAAGAAAAAGTTTTACTGAAGTGAAAATTAATTTCTTTTCTAATGATTTTGAGATCTGAGTGGGCCAGTGCTAATCAGAAATACTTTTGGACCTGTTTGTGTATTTTTTGTTTGTGTTTGCGTGAAGTTTATGAATTTTCTCAGATTTTAAAATACTACAATTTCTTGCACAGTAAGTGCTTAAAATGTAAAAACTTGACCTGAGAGGAGTTATGTAAGTCTCGAGAGGCAGGGTCAATAAAGGAATGTTGGGGAAATACTGTATCTGAAAGAAAATATTTCAAATTATGTTGGAAGTATTGTTAGGTAGGATTACTATGAAGAGAAATGTTTTTAAAGGATTAAATAAAGAAGGAGTAAAGCTGAAAATGAACTGTTCTCTTTCTCTCTTTCTCTTTTTTTTTTCTTTGCACTCTTCTTTCTCCTGTTTTAGATTGCTAACTAAGGGGCGGGAATAGCTGCAACATGGAAAGCACAAACCTTCTGTACACCAATCCAGTGAATCATTCCTTATGAAAAAAATAATCTCAAAATTACAAACTTTGATTATTTGGATTACTTCATGCATGTCTGAACAGAGTTCACTCACCAGAATAATTTTACATTAATTGAATGACAGAGATGAAGTAACCTGTCCTCGAAATAATTCTGAGCTCTCCTCATTTAAGTCCGATACAAGGTGCAATTAAAATGAATTCATTCCATTTACAGTCCCAGGAGACTCTTCTCTGATCTTGTTTTTGGTAGGAAGGAGATTTTAGCACATTATAGCATCTCAGAAGGGTGAAGCTCATTTTCCATTATGCCACAAGCCTGCCTTCCTTAATCTGGAAAGTAAGAGAGTGTCAAGGTTGTTTCCCTTTTCCATCACTTATTGTCATCTGGAGAGTAGCTGAAGCTCTCTGTGTCCATCTTCCATACCGCCAAGGACAAGAAAATATTCCCATTGCTTTCCTAAAACTAGTCTTCTCTTTAAACTAAAGTATTTATGTTGACTGGAGATCTGCAAAATGAGGTTTAATTTTTGCATAAAGTCCATACTGGCAGAATGCTGAATTTCTGTGAAAAACCTTAATCTTGAACATGTCCATTTGGAAATAGATAATAGACAACTTTCAGAAAATTTCTTAGGAATAACTTTTAATGAGAGTTCTTGCTGGTTATCTTTGAAGGAACATCCTACGTTATATCCTTTTGGTGTTTATTTTTAATTGAGGATTTTTTGGGAAGAAGGGGTTTTAACTGCAGTTATTGTGCGTTAATCATATTGTTCTGCATTATAGAAGCCTACCTTCAGTAGGCTTGATATATGCTTGATATGCTTGATATATGCATATTTTTCTAAGTTTTCTTTCTGATAAAAACAAAAGATGCAAGNTTCCTTTCCTTTTTCCTTTCCTTTTTCCTTTCCTTTTTCCTTTCCTTTCCTTTCCTTCCTCCTTTCTCTGTCTCTGTCTTTCTTTCCTTCATTTTTATATTTAGAACTGATACTGAGTTTTTAGCACCATATTAGAAACAATTATTTTTTAACTAAATTTTTGAATCTAACAAAATAAATACCTTTGCTATGTCATCATTTATTTGTCAATGATTAAATTTTGAAAACAAGACGAAAATAAAACTTTGGCTTTCTAAGTAACTTAGTAATCTTAGTAACTTTTACATAAAAGTAAAAAATATACATGTTCCACTTTCTGTGTCACAGGTAAGGAATTTTTCCTGAATTCACCTTTGTCCTGAAATGTTTAAAATAAACCAAGTTATGCTCAGTATTCTTCAGCAGTGCAAGCAATTCTAGGCTACTGAATTTGCAGAATTACTGCTTTTCACTTTTACTATTACTTTGCATGATCCTTTCTTTGTTTGTAGATATATTTCTTTCTACTTAAAGGTTAAACCCACTATCAATTTTCTATAAATGGTTTCAAATATTTCATTAGCATTCTGTGTACCAAAATTTGTTTTAATATTAAAATTTTGAAAAATGTCTGGAGAGAGACATTTATGAACAAGTTCTTGGAGATGGCTTTGATTTTCACAGAATCATAGAATCGTAGGGGTTGCAGGGACCTCTGGAGGTCGTCTAGTCCAACACACTGCTAAAACAGGTTCCCTACAGTAGATTGCACAGGAAAGCATCCAGGCAAGTTTTGAATATCTGCAGAGAAGGAGACTGTACAACCTGTCTGGGCAACCTGTTCCAGTGCTGTGTCACCCTCAAAATAAAAAAGATTTTCCTTATGTTCGTGTGGAACTTCCTATATTCCAGTTTGTGCCTGTTACCCCTTGTTCTGTCCCTGGGCACTGTTCAAAAGAGTCTGGGCCTATCCTCATGACAGCCACCCACTAGATATTTATAAGCATTGATAAGATCCCCTCAGTCTTCTCCAGGCTGAACAGTCCCAGATTTCTCAGCCTTTCCTCATAAGGGAGATCCTCCACGCCCTTTATCATCTTTGTGGCCCTCTGCTGAACTCTTTCCAGTCGTTCCCTGCCTTTCTTGAACTGGGGAGCCCGGAACTGGACACAATACTCCAGATGTGGCCTCACCAGGGCAGAGTAGAGGGGGAGGATCACCTCCCTCAATCTGCTGGCCTCACACTTTTTAATGCACCCCAGGATACCATTGGCCTTCTTGGCTGTCAGGGCACACTGCTGGCTCATGGCCAACCTGTTGTCCACCTGGACACTCAGGTCCTTCTCCACAGGCAAGTTCAAACTTGTCTGAAAATATTTGTAGTAGTTGCTTAGAAGTTCCTTTACATCTTTGTCTTGTATGTTTTCCTCAATATCAGGAAAATGGCTATCTGAATCTTGCGTATCTGTTCACGTCACTGAAGATGATTGCATCCACTTTATGTCGGAGAGGAATGATTGTCCTCAATTTATTGTCTATTAATAAAATGTATTTTTGAAGGGCAGAAAGGACAAAAGAGAAAATACAATTCTGCATAGATTTCTCTTTTGTTTTTGTCATCCTTAGCAAAATGGCTATGCTTTGTTACGTTCTTAAGTGTGTTGCTCTCTTGTTTCTTAGCTAAACCTCTTGCTAACTCCAGTGGAAAACCAGTACATGCAAAGCATAGGAAATAAGTAGGAAACGAACAATAATTTTGTTTGTGCCAACATTATCTTCTGTCTTCAGCATGACATTGACGGCTTCTTAGATGAACTGAAAATTACATGGACAATTCCTGTTAATTAGGACTTCCAAATATGAGGCACGACATTGCATTAACAGTTTCTATTTTAGCAACATAGTTTCTATACCCATAGATCTATAACTGATCTACGTGTGATCAGTTGTTCTTTTTGAAGATGATAATGAGGCCTTCAGGAAGATAGTTCTTTGTCAGCTCCTACCATTCAGCAGGTTATCTTAATTTGTGAACAGAATTCACCATAACCTTCTCATACCACTGCAATTGCTCACTAGCTTATACAAAAGCTCGCATGAGATCTCTGCCCTGACCCTACCAGCATAAGCATGGGTTTACTGTGTCTTGTATTATTCTTCCAGCAGGAAGCATTCAGTATTATTATTAGCTATCCACCACTGCAATCCTTTTTGTTTTAGAGGCTACTTAGCATTACAGTTTCTATCCTTAAGATTTTGTAATCCCTACTATCACTGTTTTTTTTTCATGTTTTTACCTCAGATACTTTATGTTCTGCACAGTTCTTCATGCAAGCCTCTTCTAGCAACAACCAGTTCTCATAAGCTAACATCATGTTTTTGAATATCACTCAGTCATTTTCCACCTACACTGGGATATAATGTGTTTTCTTTTGACTGATGTAATAATACAATGTCCTGAGATACCCAGATAAATGTATCTAAAGAATATAAATTTTCACTGAAAGAGTAAAGTTACAAAATTTTGAACTCAAATAGCATATTTTTATTAGCTGTTTGAGGATTGTACATTTTCATAAAAATAATGTTTGTTTTCTTTGTAGAACTACATAGTATTCTCCATATGATATATATAGTTATACTCAACAACCAAAACCTTTTTAAATTGCTAATTTTTTGTAGAGTTGAGCACATACACATATGTGCTATCTACCTCATGTAAGATTAGTAGAGAACCTAACACTTCTAAATTTCTCTAAGGATATAGGAAGCAGGAAGAAAGGAATCAGTCCAGCAATAACAACAGTTATCTGAAGGATATTTTCAATTAAGTTTGAACTTTCTTCTGCTACTCTGTAGAAGTTTTGAAGAGCTGGCTTAAGGTAGAATGTGAGAGCTCGCTCACTGGCTACAGAGCTCACTTGAAATAGAGAAAAAGTTTATGGGCAATTTACATTTGTATGTGCTGTGCCCAAAGAAGCTCACGTGCCTCTCAAGTCAAGGAGAGATCAGCTCCTCAATTTACAGTGAAGAACTTGTTTAACTTGTTCTTGTACCAAAAGAAGAAACAAGATAATATGAAAAAAAGGAGATGACAATAGTGGCAAACCTAGATCTATCCATTGTAGATTAAATGCAGTAAAAATAAGATCCAGGCAATAACACAGCAATAGCTCCTATTCATTTCAAGAAGCGCTTATCAGGAAATAGGATATAGCCATCAGTGATTAAGCACAGTACTAATATAACAGAAATGACATCCATATCTAGTGTGTCATGTCAGCTTGGAAATACTAATATATTTTACTGAGAGACTTTTATTTACCCTATGTTTGCTACCTGTCTGTTGGGGCTGCGATTGTCTGTATGATTCTGAGAGGATAAATAGATGGATGAAAGATAATAAAACAAAGGAGAAGCCTGCTAAGGAGATTCAATTCTTAGCAATTATGTTCATAGCAGATTTGCTCAAGCTAACTGCAAACTACTTTAATTTGAGACTATTTATATGTACACCTTCTGTAACTTTTGCCTTTCTACACATGCGAAGGAAAGTGAAGGCTGATCAAGTGAAACCATTGTGCAATTCACTGAGCTGGAGAACTACAGGAAAAATGGATACTGTATAAAGTAGCTGTGAAGCATTGGGGAAGGGTCTCAAAGGGTGCTGCGGACATCAAGTTTGCCTTCTGTGTTTTGGAAGAGCTCTGATATACTGACTATGAGGGAGCTCTGACAAGTTTACTACTAGACTCACTGAAGAAGAGAGGTATTGTTATCTTTATGTGGAAAGAGAGTTTACTGTCCAGATGGTTTGAAGAACAAAGGTATCATTAATTACTGAGAGATTAATTTGATCCTTGTAGTTAGCCCTCTGACAAAATGAGATTTTATATCAGCTGAGAAAGACAGGGAGAGGTCTCTCTGTTATTAATATCCAGCTTTGTATACCTCATCAGCTTTACAGATTAGAAGTCTGACAGCTCTTTATGTCTCCTAGTATATTATACTAGCTGCTCCACAGCTACAGCCACTGACAGGTATGCTTTAGTTTTTACAATACTTAGGAAATGGGTGGTTAAACTCTGCATTGGTGTTTCTCCAGCACCACATAAAGTTCCAGATACTCCGAAGCACCACTGCAGTGCAGCAGATGATCATTGTCCAGTAACAACCGTGTTCTGCCAGGGCTATGTTTTGAACAATGTAAGCATGAACATTACATAGCAGCACAGCTGACAACCATCAGCTCTTCAAAAAGCAATGTAATTCAGACATAATATGATGTCACACATGGCTATCTCCAATCCCACACATGTTTTGCAGCATGACAAATGCTCTGGATATAGGCAAGCCTGAAGGATTCGTTATTCTCTAAGGGGAAAAAAATGTGGTACAGCTTCCATATTTTTGTCTTTTCCCCATGTCTTTGTGCTTACCTATATGACCCTCTTGTAATGACTTGCTGTAATTCAGAAATCTTCAAATTTATATTGCTGTGTAAGCCCTTGAAATTGCCTGCTGCTACAGTGTCCAACACCAAAAAAGTTGGCTGAAAATTCCTCTTAAATGTCATTCAGCAGAAGTGTACTATCAAAGATAGATATGTGGTAAGACAGCCTGACCACAGAGTTCTCATACGCATGGCCTTTCTGGAATTTCTT
This sequence comes from Penelope pileata, assembly GCA_013396635.1. Lineage (NCBI taxonomy): Eukaryota > Metazoa > Chordata > Aves > Galliformes > Cracidae > Penelope > Penelope pileata. Next base: position 72,749 of record WBMW01004439.1, on the reverse strand, counting down.
TTAGTTGACATTTTAGTAGCTATATAAGTTCTTCTGCTCTTCTATCAAGGTATTAAAATGCTCTGAATTGAGTTATCACGCGGGGTAAATATTTCATGGTCTACAAAGGTACATAGTGCACTGATTAATAATGCCCCTTGGCCTTTTCTTTTCTTCATTGTCCATCCTGACAATCGACACTTTTAAAGATCCTAAAGAAATGCTTAGTATAGAGTGACATAGCTTTCCAGAATCTATATTTTAAATCTAAATAAATGAGAGGCATACTTCTGCTCTGGGCAATGTTCTGTGCATAAGTTCAAAGATATTTGAGGGGAGTGTTAGTTGTTTTTTCATTATTATTTTATTTTAATTCTGAGGAAACAGCAAAGAATTCAAAACCCATTCTTTCAAAATGTTACTGGAAAAGGAGATGAAGCAACGCTCCCATCCTGTCCGATCCTGTCCTGTCCCTTCTCCCCATTATGACTGAGTCATTGGTGCCTTTTAAAGCCTGCCACATCCTGCCATCTGTGCCAGCAAGGTGCTCTCTGCCTTTAGAGCTGCTTCCCTTGTACTGACTCCCCAGCAAAATTCAGAGGTTTCCCCGAGTCTAACACGTATAATAACCATAACCCTCCAACTCTGATTTAAGCGCAGACTAAATGAACTGGAAGTCTCAAGGTTCTGTCATTGAATTGGTTCCTTATGGTAAAGTCTCTTACAATGTGAAAAATGCTGCAGGATAGAAGAAGCTGTAAAGAATTTTAAGGTCACTTACTGTCTTTTAAATTCATGCTATGGACTGGAACTGCAGCCTGTGACTCTTTAATCCACTGACACGTTTCTTTCTTTAAACCTTTCTTTAAACATTGAATGTGAAGTAGTTACAGCATGTGATGTACCAGTTCATCTCTACCCTTCCCACACTTTCTAGTGCTTTCTGTTCTGGTGAATTGCTGAATTGATTAATGAATATTAAACACAAAAGCACATATTAATATTTAACACGTTACTAGAGTGACGTGATTTCTGCGGACTGTGAGCAAAATACCAAAAAGTGTTTTTCCTCCAGTATTTAAAATAAAAGAGATGATACAAAAGTCTCTCTTGTGTGGAACAGCTGAGAGACCTGGGACTGTTTAGTCTGGAGAACACTGAGAGGGGATCTTATTAACGCTTAGAAATATCTAAAGGGTGGATGTAATGAGGATGGGGCCTGTTTTTTTTTCAGTGCTGCCCAGCAACAGGACAATAGGCAATGGGTAATGGGCACTGGAACACAGGTAATTCCATCTTTGCACTAAGACAGTGCAATGTCTTAGTAAATATTTAGCAGCTCTTAGCACTGTGTACTTAAAAACACAAAGTTCTTTTAAGTCTTCTGTGATTGAGTTAATCTGAATTCTTCCAAGGGAATGAAGTGATTATCATTATTTCATAAACTGGTGTAGCATGAAAATCACAATGTTTTGCTTGATTTTGTTTTGCTCTTTCAGTGTGTTGAAGTTCCTCTTCAGGGAGAGGTTGTACTGAAAGACTGATTTCTTGTGGTATAAATTAGAGTTTCATAAGATGAGCAGACTTTCAGTTGGTCATTTTATCATTGCCTGTTTTGTATTTGTAAACTGCAGGTGAATCTGTCTGGAAGGTCTTCTTCTTCACTCCAAACTTCAGTCCTGAAGACTCCAATGGTTGCTATGACTCTCATGTTTGCTTTTGCCATGGAGGATTTATCACACGCCACGATCCCCCACTGCTCTTTGATCTCTCCAGAGACCCTGAAGAGAAAGTCCCACTGACCCCAGAAACAGAGAGCCAGTTCTATGAAATCCTCAGGGTCATACAGCTAGCAGTAGATAACCACACCAGATCGCTGCAAGCTGTGCCTGACCAGCTGTCTTGGGACAACCTTCTCTGGAAGCCATGGCTCCAGCTATGTTGCTCATCCTTCTTTCAGTTTTGCTACTGTGACTACGACTCAGAAAACAGCCCGCTGAAGGTGCATTCGGGATAGACAAGCTGCAATTTCCTTGTTCTCTTCAGAACAAGGAGAACATCTAGGTATCTTTAGAAATCTTTATAATATGGGATTAATTATCTTTAGTACTGTGTTATGGTAGAATTTCAGTTAAGAAAATATGCCAAGACAAGGACCTCAAGATACATCTTTTCTGAGTTAATTATACAAGAAATAGTATGAAACACATTGCTACTCTTATCTACAAATGCATGCATTTTCTAGAGTAGTAGAAAATTTTCTAGATCTTCAGCTTCAACTTTGTTCTTAAACACTGAGGAATTCGCCTATTAATTTACCTATTTATCTGTCGATTACAACCACTAAATGCACTTTCCAGTCCTTTTCAGTAAGTACTATCCACCACTATTACAACATTTTACCAAAAAATTACAAACAGAGGTACAAATGGTGGAAAGGTCTACATGTGACTGTAATTTGATAACTGATAGATAGGTAAAGAACAGATTTGTAGCAGTAGCTCTATCAACAAGTATCAATAATAAGAAATGATAAACAGACTGCTAAAAATCTAATACTGCATGTGCCATAAAAATATAAAGAGCTATGTAGTGGAAGACCTTAGTCCACACTAAAATGGTGCTCCCTAGCTAGCATCTTGTTGCATAGCATCAATCTTTGTTTGGAAAGGAAACCACTTCAAGTGCACCAATTGTGTGCTTAAATGAGTACCATAAATCTCCCAGTATGCATGCAAGCGAAATTTATATTCTCCCACCTATCCCAACCCCACAGATAGATTAATAAATAAATAATTGTTTAATCCCTAAGGCAGACAAACCCTTACATTCATAACCATATTCATAATCATACATTTCCTTCCAGTACTTGAAGGGAGTACAAGCAGGAGGCAAACTGACTTTTTACATGGTATAATAGTAATAGGACGAGGAGCAATGACTTTAAACTGAAAGAGGGGAGATTTAGGTTAGATGTTAGGAAGAAGTTTTTTACTCAGAGGTTGGTGAGACACAGGAATAAGTTGCCCAGAGAAGTTGTGGATGCCCCCTCCCTGGAGGTGTTCAAGGCCAGGTTGGATGGGGCCCTGGGAAGCCTGATCCAGTGGGTGGCAGCCCTGCCCATGGCAGGGGAGTAGGAATGAGGTGATTTTTAAGATCCTTCCAAACTAAACTGTTTTATGATTCTATGATTCTAACTCAGTTGCTAAAATGAAATATTTAGTCCATACTTAATATCTGAGTTCCAAATTCATACTATAATAAAAAGATAGTATCTACATACTATACCTGCTCTTCCACGGATTAGTGCAGTGTGCATCACAACTAAGTAACATTTGGTCTTGTTTAAGTATTTTTGCTGTTGTTTGAGCTCTCTGAATAGTTTCTACCATTTTCTGAGAATAAACTTGGACTTGAACATTTACATTTTCTCGAAGCCGAATATAACTGTCTCTGAGTTCTTAGCAATGCCTTGGGAAATCTACTATACTTCAGGGCTAATTTCTGTACCCATTTTTATCTGTATCTTACTCAGTCACATTTTCTGTTCACTGTATAGCCAGGCAAACTATTTTCTTTGTCAGATTGTACAAGAGAAGAACATACCAGCAAAATGCTAAAATGATTTGATGTCTGATAATAGAAGGTGACTTGCTTCTTATCAGAAACTACTAGTTAATTCCAACATTATAATGTATTACAATCTGTTTGGTGGTATTAGCACAGCACTAATGCAAAAGGGATCTCAGCTGATAATAATGCAGTAGCTGCAGTCAGCGAACGTTAAGATTGTGACCCAGTTGTTGGGAGCTGTCTTAAAAATATATTGTGATATATGGTGTATTTCTCTCTCAGTAAAATCTATTTTATTTGATTTTTCTGCTGCAATTTCCTGTCTTGGGAAATGTTGTGTTCTTTCCTTGAAGTCCAATTTCTGATATTTCACCTTGTGTTTCTGACTGTATCTTAAGTATGTGTTCTGTGACCTCTCTGTAGCAAAATGCTGTGTGTGCTGATGAAGTTAGTCAGTTCAGGTATTTCCCCGATTGCCTCTCAGGGCTGTTTATATTGTATCTGGAAAGCTGTCAGATGGCCATTCATGCGGAATAATTCCCTCCTTGCTTTATTTAATCATTGAATGTACAAGATAAATTTGGTAAGAAAGATCCCTGTGGTTTAAATACAAATACTCTTCTACAGTGTTCACAGCAGGATCCATGCATCCCAAATTCGTAGTCCTCTTCTTGTGGCCCGAGAGCCCATTGGTACTGCCCCCTCCATGCCTGCGCCGCAGCTGGTGGGAAGCCCAAGCTGCAGCTGGAGTGGAGGATGCTGTCCTCAGTTACCACAGCTCTCCTGCAGCTTACACAACCTTTGCAAGCAAATATTCCTGCTGAATCATATAGGTGAAAATATGTTACATATTAGGTATGTAGCCATAACTCACGTAAGGTGTCATTGGATCTGTTTTATTGCCATAGTTTCTAGGCTGTGGCCTTAACAAGGACTTCAGTTTGTATTGTCAAGGACATCCACACCTACCTTTCATCAGGAAGATACTATGTTACTATTATGTCTTTATTTTCTTAAAGTGCAAGAATTGTGTTTCCTCTTAGCACAGCAGCTGATCTGTGCTGCCTGATGGAGATACAAAAATGATAATTTTTCTTCTGCTCCTATTTCTTCTTGACTAAGTAAAGGCTTTCTTTTACCCTTCCTGGGTTTTAGTGCCATCTCCCTGATCTCCTTTCTTCAAGTCTCCACACTCTTCAAACACTTTTCCACCTATTTCTTTACCACTAAGAACTCCAACTTGCATGCCATGTTGATCACATTGGCTATTTTGCCTTAATCAGTCAGTACATAAAAAGTGGCCTTTGTGAAAATAAGTGATTTTAGAGCTTCTTGACTCTGCAAGCTTTCTACTTATTTAACATCTAGCAAGAATTAACTTTGCATTATAAAATCTAAGAAATCAAAGCACACCCAATATACCCTGAGTAATATAAGGTTTTCCTTGTTTGTGCCACAAGCTTCATATTTACCAAAATCTAATTTAATATAGCATTTAATATTTTGACATAAGCAATAAAATCTGAACTCCATTTTTACAATTGTTCCTTCAAGAAAAATTCTATTAAGAATAAGGTAGTATTTTTCATTTTCTATGGCAATGCTATTTCATTTAATGCCTAAAATAAACCTTCCCTGTATTGCAGATGTATTATATCTTCCAGTACTGTACCTTCTGTTCTGGAGATAGCATGTCAGATCATTGTAATTAAAATGTTCTTGTTTATCTGCAAAATAAAATGAGAAGCACAGTATGCCATTTTTATAATGGCATTACCTGATCTAACAAGGAAAGTTTTGTTTTTCACAAGTTATTGATGGGATATACATGAATCACAATTTATTAACAGGGAAGGCTTAAGGAGAATGTTCTACTGTTGTACTTTGAGATTAGCTTTCAATCTATCATTTAACTAGTGTCTGTATTGTAACATGATGCCTAATGGTAGAATACATCGGTTTAATCTGGGAGTTCAGCTTCAGAGTAAAGTGTATTCCTCTAGAGAATTATTTAACAGTAGCACATTGTAGTTTATCACAGAGTCCTTGTATGGCCCAGAGCAAGTCATTTAACTCTGTTTCTCTGCTCTTCGTCTGTTTGTAGAGAAGGATAACAGTTTTTCTCTAACTGTTGGGAATACTGAAAAAGCAAAAAGTACTTAAAGTGGTGAGTTGGTAAAGGTGCACTTTCTAGTCAATAAGTCATCTTCTCTAAAAAATGTTGCAATTTAAGAGATGGAAAACTGAGCTGTATAAATGTATCCTTAACTTCAGGTGTGGGATACAGACCTGGAGCAGAGAGAGCAGATGGCTAAAAAAGATGCACACTGGGGATTCAGAGAAAGATGTTAATCATATATTTGCTATTATGCTTATTCTCAATCTTTCCTCTTTTAGCAGACATAGAACACCACATGGAATTATTTAAGTATTTCTACCCTGTGGACTGGATGTCACAGGTTACTGGCTTTTAGAAACTGAGTTGTCCTGACTTGCCTTAAATTACTGTGCCAAAAAAAGGAAAAGAAAATATAAGCGTTTGGAGAAAGTCACATCAGTGGAACCTAGCTGAAAGTTTGGAGAGGTCTAAGTGAATATGGTCCATATCCTTCACAACTCAGTGAGAATCATCACTTGTCATCCATAGCTTACTTCACCTTGCAGTAATGTGAGATCTGTGTGTTCAAATGTGTGGACAATGTAGAAAAAACTCACATGTCATCCAATATAGGAAAAAAATGGAAAAAGAAAGAGGGCAAGCATAGCTGCAAGAATGCAGTGTTCTAATGCCATGTATGCTAGCATATCTTGCGCTACTTTTTTTAGTTCCTTGTAGTGATCAAATGAGAGAACATGTTGCTCCGGCATCTAATACATTGGTTACACTTTGTGCAGCTGTTATCATTAGGGGGCATGTATTAAAACTTTTTTTTTTTTTTTTTAATTAGGACATGATAATTTTGTACATAAGACAGACATTTGCATCCTTATCATTTCTTTTTCCTCTGGCATTACCTGGACACCATCAGAAATACGCTTTGAGGAGCTCACTTTCGGGAGGTGTCCATCTTGGATGAGTACACTGTAATCAGATGGGCTGGCTGTGTTGGCAGGAAGAGAGGCTGGCATAGCAAAACTCTGCCCTGGCAGTCACCAGGAAGCAAATGTCGTCTGGGGGTTCTCTCCAATCTGAAGACAGAGTCCTACCAATTGCCAGTGGGTTTGAGTCTATCAGGGACCGTGAGTGACCAAGAGGAACAAGCGGTGCCCTGCAGTGGCAGCCAATCTAACAAAAACTTGCTGTGTGCCCATGGGGATGCCTGACCCAGTGCCCCTTAGTAGACACGCCAAGCAGACTACTCCTGAGTCATCATTCAGGAAGCAACATCTTAATCTTAAGCTTGGGGTGTGAAGGAGCAACAGTCACATATATTGTTCCTTGGAAGGCCAGGAGACCTGAGCCAGACTCCAGGGCCTTCCAGCCTCACTGGCTGCTACAGCTGCAGATAATTCAAGGAGTGCTGGAAATATTCTGATAGGCCATAAGGCTTTTCCGAAACATTCTGGTGTTTTCGATAGCTTTTGTTCACACTGAAAGCAACAAGAATCTTCCTAGAACTTCACCTACACAGAAGATAAAGGATGTTACAAATTATTCTTATCCGCAGTAGCTTTAATCTGCTAGCTCAGCACTCAAGAGCACTGAGCTTGCACCAACAAAAGCTCCAGTCACCAAAGGTTTTTTGTGCTTGTGGAAAGAATTGAATTCCAGCCTCCTATTGAATCTTGCACTGTCTTAGCTAGATTGATTATCCTAAGGTCACATCTTTAATTTTACTGTTAAAGATCTCAAACAGTGGAGGCCTTGAATGATCTGTAGTATAGGCCTTGGAGTGCTTACACAGCATTCTCTGAATACCTAAAAAACATTTATTTAATATTAATCACACTAGATTCCATGGGAAATGTTAGTCTTATCTATAAAAGAATAGTGCCACAGGTATTTCCCTTGAAAAGGAAAACTGTGTTTGAAGAGCTTGTATGGCCAACTCAGTTACAAAAATAACCCAACATTATTTATTCTACAGTTATCAAATGCTAAAGCCTTCATATATGGATAATATTTTATTGTATCAGATTTATGTGAAAAACATTGTGAAGTAATTGAAATTATACAGCAGAGTTCTTCATTTTGTCACTTAAGAGAATTTCGTTTGAATTTGCTTTGGTTAACAACATTTATTACAAAAGATTAGAGACAAAACATCTCAAAAGCCTTATGAACTCAGGCTGGGTTGTAAGAGAATATCTTCAATTTGATATGGTTGTCATTGCTCTCAAATGAAACCCAGCTCTGACGGAAAAAAAATTAAAATAAAAATGACTTCCTGTGATAGCGATAAGAACATTGCTAGAAGTTGTACTGTGTAAATTTTTTAAAAAAAATTTTATCTTTTGTGTAATGCCATCTCCTGTCAAACAGACAAAATAATTATGTTTAGAAAAATGTTCTGATTGGCTTGCAATTGTCAATCTTATATGATCATATGCAATACATTGGAAAGAAGCTGATTAATGCTGCCATTAAGATAACTGTTTAAGCTCCAGGGATATTATTAAAATAGGAATTTTATATCCTAAGACCTTAATGTCTGATATATATGAAAAAGAATCATAGAATCATAGAATCATTAGTTTGGAAAGGACCTACAAGATCACCTAGTTCAACCGTCCTCCTACCACCAATATTTCCCACTAAACTACTAAACCATGTCCCTTAGCACCTCATCCAGACGTTTCTTGAACACCACCAGGGATGGTGACTCCACCACCTCTCTGGGCATCCTGTTCCAGTGCCTGACCACGCTTTCAGACATTCAACCAGAGACATCTGATCACTCACCAGGCTTTTTAAAAACATTCAGCAAAACAATCAGCTTGGGGCCCCACCCTTCTCTCCTACAATACTTAAAAAAGAGAGAAATCCTGCTTGATACCAAGATTTATCCTGTTCAATGACAACTGTCTTAATTATCTTTTAGCAAAATTCAGTAGTGAGAGGCCATCCCTAGCAGCTAGATGGCATTCTGCCCTTTCTGTAAATTAATGACAATGACTGAAGTGTTTAGCTAGAACTCAAGCAGCAACAGTAATTAACACTATGTGAAAGTCGTAGATACTCAGTTGTGCCTGGTAGATTTTAAGAACTCAGTACCAGACTACGTATAAGGATGCCATCTTCACATGTTAAACCTGGGCTCAATTTTAGATATCTCTTGTGTTGGGAAATGCAGTTTAATTTAAAAAGTGTTGCTTGTCAGATTTTGTAATATTTATGGATATAAATCCTTTCTTTATGTGAAGGAAGTTTTTTATACAGTTTGAAGTGATTGTCCGTTAAAATCTAGATTCTGGCCTCAAACTGTGAAGGCCAGAGTCTGGATCTTAATGGATGAACACCTTGATCTTACAGTGTAACAACCTCCTTTCATGCAAAGAAGGGGTTTGCATCCATGTAGATGTCTTAGGTACAGTTGTAGAAAAGTAGCAGTGCTCTAGGAGGCTCCTGAGGAACTGTGCCTGACTAATGCCACAGTTCCTCTTACGTGTTGAAAACAGTGTGAACTGGAACTGAATTTTTGCTATTCATTGAAATCTTGCTACCACTAAACCTGTGCTGGTTAGTGGAGAGAGGCACCAGCCCTATACTGTAATCTATAATCCCTTTAATCTGGCTGATTATCAGAGTAATAAACCCTCAGGTTTCTCAAAAAGAGCCTTTGTAGTAGTTACACTAGCCTGACAAACGTGGAGGAATGGATAGTTAGGAAGAGGCAGAATAAGGGAACATGGAGTATATTTATAAACTGGTGCCTTGGGTGTGTTTCCCATGTCTAATACTAGCTGTGGGCCCTGAACACGGTTTCATTCCATAGTGTCCAGCCTCACTGTGATGGGGGAGAAAGTATAGAGTCATGGACAAAAATGGACATGGACCACCTGACGACATTCCTAGTTTAAAAACAAGGAAGCAGAAAAAGCAAACAATGATTACTATGTATCAGAGACTTCATCTGCAAAACAGATTAGAGGAGGCAGGCAAGCTAGTGGGAGACTGAGGGATGAACTCAAAATTTGTGAAAACATACAGACTGGGAATGAAAAAATCACTCTTCATCTTCCTGTTGAAACTGTGCCAATGGATAGCAATTGTAAATCCAGGGAATTAGGAAGAGGGTAATACTCCCTAGCGGTAAGGGCACTCACCTGGGTGACGATGACAGCCTTGCTACAAAACATCAAGACTGATTAAGTATTTTTAATCACATGAAGTACACAGATCACCTCTAGAGCAGAAAGAGACATACCTTAGGGCTACAAAGTCACTTTCTGTCTCTGTTACCCACTCCCTGACCCAATGAATCTAGGAGCCTCTCTTACAGAGTGGCAAACCTTGTACAGGAAGGGCATAAGCTATTGTGATTCTCCTTGCCCGCACTCTTCTAACACCCAGCCAGCTGCTTTGTTTTAATTGCATGTCCCATCGAGGAAAGTGTCAGGGAGGGAAGGCTCAGAGGATTTCTGTCTTTTACTTGACTCCAGAGTTTAAAAGAGAACTGTGTTTGTGCAGAAGAATCTCATTCTTGTATTGTCAAGTATACTTTGAAAATAGGATTGGAGTCCTCAGACATTGTAGGGATAATGTATTTCCCAGAAGGATTTAGAAGTCAGTATAGGTAGAAACATAGTTCCGGGTCTCAGATTTATCTTCTTTAATTTTATATACTCACAGTGAATATATCTAGAGCTGAGTTAGCCTCCATTTCTACCTAGGAGAGAGAACAAGATACGTCTAGCCTAGCTTGTATGACTACTTGAAGATTGGATCAGTTATGCCTAAGAATCGCCCTTTATTACCTTTTCATATATTAAAGAAAAAGACGCATAGGATAACCAGCAAAACCTACATAAACCTCAATACACTTGTGTTTAGGCAGCTGAATCTCATTTCTGTCTCCTGGAATCTATAAAATCTTTCTTAAAAATAAGAATGTATAAAATATAAATGCTTTCAAGATTACCCAAAGGAAGATTTTCACAGTCAGAATTCAGCAACTAAATGCCAAAAGCTTCTTTTATTGTTTGCTTGTTTGTTGGTTCCTTTTCTGGTTTTTGTTTGTTTTTTCATCTGACCTTCCGTTCTTTTTGTCTCCACCATGCACTGCAAATCAGTGCAGAAAGATCCTACTGAAGTTATTTAAAAGAAGTATCATCATTATACAGGTCAAGCAATTTGTTTTTAAGGTCATATTAATCATTTTGTATGCCCGCATTTTAATTATTGTACTAGGATGAGATATTTCAATTATAATAGAGTTTTGCCAACAGTAAATTAAGATCTTTTCCAATTTACATTTTCTGTTAACATCAATTATGATTTTGTTGAACGAAGTGGGCTTGAAGAATACTGCTCAACTTCTGGAAAAAGTCATGACATTTAATATACAGCAGTCAATCTCTGCTATAGTGTGTGCGTATCTCTTGTGTTAAAAAGCCTACATTGTTATATAAATATCTTATGTCTTTCATCTCCTAGTATCTTCAGAAATGCTTATTTGTCAAGCAAATAAATAAAGTGCATGAAATATGCATGAAAAAATTATTTTAGGTCTCCATCTGCTAAGTATTTTTTAAAATCTGCTTCTTAAGTTTTAAGTGTTTAGCCTGCATAACGTTAAGTATAAAACTAGTTGCAACACCTTAGTGGGTAAAATTTCTTAATAATCTGTATTACCACATGACTGAATGCATATCTAGTAAGAATAAGTACAGAAAGTTGCTAGTTGAGAAAGGTGTTTGAACACAGGATTTGCTATTTAACTCTTTGCCATTCGACTGTGCAGGCACTTTGCTGAGCGAGATCCTTCACCAACAGAAGATATACACACTGATTTGTCTGTAACTTTTCACTCTTGAATGTCTTAATGTCTTTAATTTACTCTAAAATTCACAAGTTGTGTATGGTTTAAATGCTAGGTGTTTCCAGCCTTTCCCATTCTGTGCTTTCAGGCTGTGTCTTTCAGGTGCTTATAAGCTTGCCTGCTGCCTTTCTCATTGTTGGAAAAATAATGCAAGCTAATATTTTTTCTGAGTTCAACAGCCAATTCCTTCTGTTACTAGGATACTATTTACCATAAAGATCATGATGTAGAATGTACTGGCTAAAAATAAAAAATAACAGAACAATGAAAAGCTTTCAGAAAGGATAAATCCAAAGGCACTGAGGGTCAACTACTGCCCAGCTATAAAATGTACCTTTTTACATGGGTCACAAGAAGTACCACTGAATCTGTTAAATTCCACTGTTAAAAGCAGAAGAAAACAAATATTTAAACAGAGCTGAAAAGTATTTTTCATGCAGAGTTAGACACCAGCAAAGCCCGGCATTAACTACCATCACATTGGCTTATGGCTCCATAGAAATTAAACACTGCTGGCAGGACAGGAAATAGGCTAAAAGATACAGAAACTGCATGCAAGCATCAAGTATATAAATTAGATAAGTGACCGGAAAAAGACAAAAAAGTGTATGCGAGCTCTTCTGACCTTCATAAGCTGAACAGTGAGGAAAATATGAAATTTAAAAATCTAACAAAAAAAGAAAACGTTTATAATTATTGCTGCATGTTTTAAATCAGAGACACGTTTATCTTTGAAATTAATAGGGAAAGGTTGATGCCTAGCATATTCTATAATCTCAAACTTGGATGAGAAATGATCTGTTTAATTTAGACATCTATGAAGTCTCTCTAAATGACTACTTTTCATAGAGATTGTTAGTTCAGAAATGTAAATGTCTTTGAAGTCTGCTAGTAGAATGTCATATTTGTGTTAACTGTAAACAATAAACACATGGGTTTCCCCCTCGCCCCGCCCAAGATGTGCTGAAACAGAAGTTCTCAGGAGTAATTTAAGAGAAAGACACAGTCCAGAAGAAATAGTTTTGAAGTCACTGGAGATCTAGGGCAAAGGATATCTTCCAGGGTCATCAAGAGCTTTTGTGGTAAGTCTTTGATATTTCCAGTATAAAATGAAAGAAATGTTTAAATGTGATTTCATCAAGCAATATTGGTCAATATTATAATAGACTAAATAATCAGACAAACAGAATGTATTTGGGAGCAGATACATCTTAATTAAATAATGATGATGATTGGTATGAAGAAATTATTCATTACTTCACCTATGTTCAAAATATTTTGTTTGGGTAAGTGTCTAATTTGAATTTTATTCCATCTTTATCCAAATGGAATATATTAACAATAACCGATTCAGATTTTATGGACTAATTGCTCTGATCTGGGACTGAAAATATATGCATCTGTTTACAATTTTGATTAAAAGGCATCTATGCTTAGGTGTATGAAATTTTGTCTTGATAAGAATCCCTAAGCCAGTAAGTCAGCTTTCTAATTTATCTCTCCTGCTTAACCTTGTTCTTTGCCTACTTTAATTGCAATGTAATATCATGACCCTAAGAACTGTTGAATAGTATAATTTTATAAAATTCTAAAGACTGATAAAATGAAACTTCTGAAAATAATAGTAAATAACATTGCATAGCAGTAGAAATTAACCCTTGTTCAGCTCTGTGCTGCAATACTTAAATTGCAAAAAAGTAGCTAACTCAGGTTAATAAAAGAGCTCGTTCTGCTATTCCTACACTAACTGTGCTGAAACCTGAAATACACTTATAACAAAAATTGAAGTAAATTTACATGAGTAAAATGCTTGTCTTATACCTATTGCACTCATTTTTTTCATGAATGCTATAACCATACACTTGTCCCTGTATTTTTATAAATTGTCACTGTTGCTGCTAGAGAGCACAGACAAGTGGCAAGACTCAAGACAACTGTCTTAATTAATATATCCAAAGGAAGATGAATATTTTGTTGATGGAAAGTCCAGATAGCAGTCTAAATTACTGTTTCTGTAGTTAGCAGTTTCTAAAGAACACAATATAGAAATTAGCAAGGTATCCTCCATAAGGCAAGAACGAAAGTAAGTATTTCTAAATTTTTTTTGTGTGTGAAACTTTCTGAAACATAAAATAGTGGGGAAAAAAAAAAAAAAGAGTTCAGAGTTGGAGCATCAGACTCTCCATTCTTTACTCTCATACATTATTAACTGTCTTAACAAAAGTAACATGTACATGTCAACATCTATTAGAACAATTGAAGCATGTTAATCTATTTAAGGACTGTCATATCATGAAGCCTATCTAATGTAACTGATTGTTTAGGAGGGATAATTTGCAATTTTTAGTGAACTGTCTACAAGTTCCACTAATCACCTTAGATGAAAATCATGCCTAATGATTACAGCCCCCAACTATGGTTATTTTATCTATTTTTCAATATTCATTTGCTTTTGATTTTTCCTAATTGAATTTAATTGGAATAAATGTGTGTCTAAGAGTTTAGAAGTCATTAACCTGATTTCAACAGAACAATTATTTTCAGTTTCACAGAAATGTCTCTCTATATTTTCTTCTGATTTTGCCCTGTGTTCTCATTTTGCAGTATATGACAACCATCATCTGCCCATAAACCTTGGTTGTAAAAGCCTAGAATACAGCAAAAAGGATTTATTCAAATTTCAAGTTTAAAAAAAAAAGTCATTAACATGATAGTTGTTAAGATGTAAATGATTCATAGCTGACCGATTTACAGTCACATACCATTGAACATGCTGAGTACATTGTGTAGTATGAAGATACTATAATTTCAAAGATAGTTATGACACTTACAGAAAATACTTTGCCAGTTCAGCGTATGGCTCATAGGAGTTTTGAATTACTCTCCTTCCATACAGTTGTTTATTTATGAAAAAAGCACTTTAGCTGAGTATCCAAAAAAAGAACATTTTTATGTGGAGCCCAGTGCAAGATCTAATTCTAGATTTTCCTGCAACAGGACTTTCTTCCGGAAGCTCTTAAACACTATTATAATGCAGATGAGTACAGTATGTACAGGCCAGTGCAAAGGACTGTACTGTACAGAGATTATAGTTCTGCTCAGCAATTTCCCTCATCCTGCAGCACAGCAAGCAGCACTCTAAAAGTTACTGCAGCAGCTGGCAGAAGCATCCAGTCACATGATGGTAATCACAGCAGTGTTCTCAGTATATTTGGTCAGTTCTGCAAACCTGATTATTCAAGTTCGGTAATTATTTGAGTACAATGAGATAGATTTTTTTTTTTTTTTTGCATGAGAATCTTCAAGTTCTACTAAAAACTAATCCAGAAGCAGTTTTCAAGTCTTTACCTCCCATGTTCAGATTCTTACCCAGCCATGAACAATGCAGATGATTGATGTATCTTGAGGTGAAGAGCTTTTTTGTCATTGTCACTTTGATTGAACAGAAAAGATTCCTAAGTGCAGTATAAGAAAGAACTCTCAGCTCTCAAATAAAAGTGTAGGAAGGGGTGAGAATGGTGTGATAGAAAAGTTTTTTCCATGTTAAAAAAAAAATCCATCAAGTTTTTTTCCTCTTTATGCTATTGCAATTTTGTTCATTTTCATCACCAACAAGAAGCAGCATTTTCTAAGGAAGAGATGAACACTGTTATCAATTTTAAGAAGTGATTAACAGGAGATATTCAGGTTGAAAGATAGGGAAGTGTAGGAATGAGTTTCAGGAGGAAGATTTAATCATATCTTCGAAGGATACACCTATGCAATTAAATTGAACTGTAGCTAATCCCTACTAGTTGGTGAATCCCTAATAAAACACCCTTAAAGCAGCCTTCCTTCCCTCCCCTGTATGTTTTGATTGGGTGAAGCACTGCTAAACTCACAGTTGTATAGTGATATTGATTTTAAATTTGTTATTACCCTGGCATCACTTTACAAATATCTGTCAGATCTGAGAGAGGGAAGGTAAGATAGCAAAGAGAAGACAAAGGAGATAAAGGATGTGTGTAGGGGAGACATTGCTAGAGAGGTAGCTTACAAGCTGAGCAAGTAGACTTGCTAACTGAAATGTTGAAGGTGTGAGGGAAGAAAGACTTGAATGTAAGATGAAAACACCAGAAAAAAACTGCAAATACAGCAGAGAAACAAGGCTGCGATATTAACACAATTTTTTCCACCAAACCAGAAGGCAGTCGTATTTTAACCCTAAAAAATGGAGTGAACATTTCCATAAGTCCTTTGAATTCCACTTATTTATAAATAGACTTGGACTACATGGTTTCCCTAGCTGCATTACCTTTTCATCATTTGAGGATATATATAATGAAAATACCTAGGTTTGCAATGAATGCGAACCTTCTTCTTGGTGGAGAGCCAGCCACCAAGCAGCAAACACTAAGAAATTTGGAGAAAACACTTTAGAGCTTTCCATACAACACCATTTGTCTAACGAAAAGTAATCTGAGAAATTATTGCCATTAATTCTAACTAACCTATTGTTAGGAGCCCTTTAAAAGCAAGTTACTGGAATCATTGTACATTACTGCCTGTTGAACCATGTTGTCTGTTCTCATCTTTTCCTCTGTGTCCTTGTATCAGCAAGATTAAATAGCACTGACAGCTAAAAAGCTTTGGTTTAACTTGCATAGATACATCTGGAGATCCATGCCAGATTTGAGTTCATTTAAGATGTTGCTTGACAACCTGATCCTTTGAACTCAATCTGTACTTGATCTTGCACCTCTACGTTGCCATGGCTCCCAGATAAAATAATGTAGCTATTTTACCCTAAAGGCACACTAGCAACTAACATATTCCAAAGAGGTCTCCTTAGTTGTACCTTCTGGTATACTAATGCACAAACTCCTTTTATGCACAAGCATGTACATCATTAAGTTTCCTTTATAAGCCTTCAGGATATCCTTTGGAAGAAAAAAAAATAAAAGGAAAATGATATAACTTGAATCTCTAAAATTCCATTAAAATGATTGTTATGATCTCTACCCTATTAACCTTTATGATCTCATTTTCCACAGTTGCTGTTAAATTGCTTCCTGTAAGGTGCCACATTCACAATATGTTCTTTGTTTTACCTACAGTATCAGTGGGTAAAAACTTATTGTAACAAGTCTTCATGAGTAATTAGGATCACCTAAAAAATGTTACACCCATCCTTCTCTAAGATACAAGAACAGTAAGATGCATACCACTGTCATACAGAATGAAGTGCTCTTTGGAATATCATAAGCGAAATGTGACAAAAATTAAATATGTGCTAGGAACCTAGGAGCATAAATGGATTCTTAATGTAAGCAGTTTTTCTTCAGAGAAAAAGTAGAATTTAAAGTGTATCAGAAAAACATTTCTTTATGAAAGGCTTGAGTTGCAGGAGGTATTTGAAAGCTTTGCAATGTCGGGGTACTTATAAAGTCATGATTGCTAGTTGTAGGTACACATTTAAAATTATTTTGCAAATGTTTGCCACAGTAGTTTAGATTCAAACTGTGATATGTGGCTATAGTGGCAAACATTTTCCAGCAATCAGCATATTTTCAAAGATCTGTAGTGAAGCAAAATGTTCATATGAATGTGATCAGGATATGACTATGGGACAAGGGAGTCAAGCTGACTTGGTGAATTTTGTCCTCATTATGAAACCTTTGGTTGTATAATTAAGGGAATTAAATCAATCTCATTGGATTTGTTTTTAATTTCAAATCAAAAATTTTGGTTAAATTAATTTTATTTCTTGGACTTTCCCCTTTTTCTTTCTTTTATCCTCTGCTCTGTCTTTTTTGTTGAATGATTTCCTGTCCCTGGAAAGGTTATGGAACAGCTTGTTCTGGATGCCATCTCCAAGCAACTGGAAGAGGAGAAGATTATAAGGAGTAGTCAGCATGGATTCACCAGGGGAAAATCGTACTTGACCAACTTGGTAGCTTTCCATGATGTCATCACTAGCTGGGTAGATGGGGGGAGAGCAGTGAATGTTGTGTACCTTGACTTCAGCAAGGCGTCTGATGCTATCTCCCACAACATCCTTATAACGAAGCTTGGAAAGTGAGGAATAGATGAGTGGACGGTGAGGTGGGCTGAGAACTGGCTGACTGACCGAGCTCAGAGGGTTGTGATCAGCAGCACAGAGTCTACTTGGAGGCCTGTAACTAGCGATGTTCCCCAGGGGTTGGTGCTGGGTCCGATCTTTTTCAACATCTTCGTCAATGACCTGAACAAAGGGATATAGAGTCCACCCTCAGCAAGTTTGCTGATTATATGAAGCTGGGAGGATTGTCTGGCATGCCAGAAGGCTGTGCTGCCATTCAGCAAGACCTGGACAGGCTGGAGAGTCAGGCAGAGAGGAACCACATGAGATTTAACGAGCAAGTGTAGAGTCTTGCACCTGGGGAGGAATAACCACATGCACCAGTACAGGCTGGGAATTGAATCTGCTGGAGAGGAGCTCTGCAGAGAAGGACCTGGGTGTCCTAGTGGACGAGTTTGGCCATGAGCCAGCAGTGTGCCCTGGCAGCCAAGAAGGCCAATAGTACCCTGGGGTGCATTAAAGAGAGCATTGCCAGCAGACTGAGGGAGATGATCCTACCCCTCTACTCTGCCATGGTCAGGCCTCAGCTGGAGTACTGTGTCCAGTTCTGGGCTCCTCTGTACAAAAAAGACAGGGATCTCCTGGAAAGAGTCCAGCGGAGGGCCACAAAGATGATAAAGTGCGTGGAGGATCTCCCTTATGAGGAAAGGCTGAGTGAACTGGGTCTGTTCAGTCTGAAGAAGAGAAGATGGAGAGGAAATCTTATCAATGTTTATAAACATCTAAAATGCAGGAGGCAAAGGGGTGGGGCTAGGGTCTTTTCAGCTGTGTGTGTGAGGGGCCAATGGCCAATAACTGGAGCACAGGAAGTTCCGTACAAACATGTGCAAGAACTTCTTCATGGTGCAGGGAATGGAGCACTGGAACAGGTTGCCCAGGGAGGTTGTGGAGTCTCCTCTGGAGATATTCAAGACCTGTCTGGGCACCTACCTATGTGGCCTGCTGTTGGGAACCTGCTTTGGCAGGGTGGTTGGGCTCGATGATCTCTAGAGGGGGATTGATCTTGAAGATCACTTCTATCCCCTTTATTCCTGTGATTCTGTGTTTTATTTTTTAAAGTATGCAAATTTGGCCTATTTTGTTTCTTCTCTTTCATCGTTTGAGATAAATGTGAGTATATTTTGATGAAAGCAATTTTTTTTCCCCAAAAAAGAGGATTTTTCATTATTTGAAAACATAATAATTTTTCTTGTAGTTAACTTACTGTTGTTCTTACTCTGTTTTCTGTGAGGCACTGTTATTGTGTATGTCCTAAAAGCATTATTGCAAGTTGAAAGGAAAGAGGTATGTCCGGTGCCTTCAATCAGGAGTATAAATCAATATATCAACTCATAAGTAGAAGGGAATCATTTTTCAGGTACTAAGTACTCCCAGCTATCTGTGACTTATCTCTGAGAGCTAGATACCACATGCTTTGCTACCAGATATAACACTTTGTTGTAATGCAACGTTGCTTAAAAAGACATTTCTTATCCAGTTTAGGTTTCATTCTCCAACGAATAGAAAGTTTTGTCTCAACTCTAGGATGAGGGGGTATTTTGGTCATATTTATTACTGCTCATGAGTATTGCCTGCCCTCTACACCTTTCTTTTAGAATTGTACTGTGAAGTCTACCCTTCTGTAAAGGTCTTTCAAGCATACATTAATTCAGTGTTCAAGACACATTATCTTTTCTGTTAACATTTCAGTAGGGCACTCTATCACTGGAGCACAGATAGGTCCAATTCAGTTCAGTGTTAGATAACAGATTCTTGAGAAAGATTATAGAAGCAGAGCAAAATCATATAGCTAAAAAATTAATCTCTATCGTATATAGTATTTTTACCACATTCATATCTTTGAATTTATAGATGGGGTCAGTGGCCTCTCACATAAAAGATACAAGATATCCAACAACAATATCCTTAATTCTGGAGAAGTTTATCAGATATAATACTGATTCCTAACGATGAGAAAGAAGGGACTGTGGAGGGAGTTTTTCTTGGTTTTCTAACTCTTTTTTTTTTCCTCTATAGGAAGCCACCATCTTTTTGTTTAGAATGCTGAAACAGATCATAGAATCACAGAATCATAGAATGGTTCAAGTTGGAAGGGACCTTAGAGATCATCTTGTTCCAACCCCCCCTGCCATGGGCAAGGACGCCTCCCACTAGACCAGGTTGCCCAAAGCCCCGTCTAGCCTGGCTTTGAATATTTCCAGGGAGGGGGCATCCACAACTTCTCTGGGCAACCTGTTCCAGTGTCTCACCACCCTCACAGTGAAGAATTTCTTCCTTATATCTCATCTAAATCTACCCTCTTTCAGTTTATAACCATTACCCCTTGTCCTGTCATTATCTATTCATTGTAACTATTCTGCATTACTGTGATACATCTGAACTTGTAATGAACTTCTAAAGTTTAATCATTTATCAGTCTGTGTGATTTCTTTGCATGTATTTGATTTTCATTTTTTTGGCTGTTGGTACTACTTAAAACAGTTCATTATATGTAACTCACTGCTCATGTCAATACTGATATATTTAGCAGTAATCTTCCACGTTGTGTTGCAAGAGCTCTGACTCTCTTGCCTCCTCACCACAACCTTGTTTGCCATCAATCAAGCTATCATGACATACTATTTATACTTTTCCAGTAATTCAAACCTGATGAACAAGTTCTCCTTCTTATAAAAGCTGCAGTATGAACTCCGGAATAGCCACCCCTCAGGGCCAGGGTTTCCCAAAATGAGAGATCTTTTCGCAACCCAACCATAAATATTTTAAAAAAAAATAAAAACAAAACAACAATAAAAGCTCTAAGTTTAGCTTTTTCACATAGGGTGTTTTCCTATCCCTCTACCACCCCTACACCAGAACTTACAGCTCCAGGATCTCACACTTTACTCCCTTCCCAAGCTTTAGTCTTCAGCTGTATCGTCCCTCACCCTTTACAAGCGAGAAATCAAGTGAAAGTCTCATTTGAAGGAGGGAAGAGGAAAGGAGCTTTAAAAGTAATGGCATTTTTCTGTTTTGCCCTACCAACTGCTTTTAAAAGGTATCTGTTTATGCCTGCCCCATGCCTGTGCCTGTCTGTGATCTCGGTGGGAAAGCAAGAGATCTTTCATTGATTATGTATTACTTACAGACCAAAGGGAGTCAAAAAAAATTTCTCACCTGCAGGTCATAATAGTACTGGAGATTGGAGATTTTCCATCACAAAGAACAAGTTCCTTGCAATCACAATAATTGGTGAGTCTTAATTGCTGTGTTGTACCAAACAGACCTGGTACATTTTCTTTGGGATATTTGTGTTGCTTTATGAAACTTTGATCCTATTGTTGAAGGGAGATCAACCAAGTTACCCAAAGAAAGAAAGAAATCTGAAAAGAGGACATAGAAAGTAGGAGGTGATTTAAATATAAGTGAAGGAGATGAAGTATTTCCTCAGGAAGACAGGAAAACTCCTCCAGAATCATAAGGGCTTTAAAATGCCAGCTGTCTCTTACCAAAGAAACAGACTGAATTCAGATTGCAAGGGGGGCAGCTCCAGACCTATATAGGAGCCCTGTGTAGGAGCTAGAAGCTGTGCTTAACTCACCTTTCTTCAGAAGGACTATGGAATGGATTTGTAAGAAAAAGAATTTGAATTACTGTTTCTTAGTTCAGAGGGATGCATTCAACCAATTGCACTGGAGTTACTGTGTTATGAGGAAAAGCATGTGCAGTCATAATTGCACTAATGGTAATCTTAACATGTGTGGATAGGGAAAATGAATTCTCTGATAAAAGATATCAGACAGAGAATAATCATTTTCTGCCCATCTAGGGGGAGACCACTATCCTTAAATGCAAATTTTGTTGTAAGTTGTATCTCAATGGGAACAATGTACCTATATAACAATCTGAGGAAGCAACAACAAATAGTATTTTAAAAATACAGAATAATAAGACATCTTGTTTTAAATAAATGGAGGCATGAAGATTTATCTTTCCTTTGTATGATTTGTCATTGCAACTGCACACACTAAATAACTGAGTGCAAAACAGCTACCAGGGATATATATGCACAAGGTGCTAGTTTACATATAAAATGATAAGTGTCAAAAAAAAAAAAAAAAAGCTGTTGAATGGTAGCCTAGAGTTGTATGAGAAACTGTAGACAGAAGAGTACCCTGAAACAGAATGCTTGGATGTGCTAGTGTTTCCAATATTTTTATCCTGTTTAAAAATCTATGTCATCTGTTTGCTGAACAGTAGGAGATGCCTGTGATTTTGTAGCTCAGATTTCCAGTGGATACAAAAACTAGTGTAATGTACGATGAGTCTAAGTGTTCAGAGAATAATTAACTATATTTACCCATATAAACGCTCCTGAAACGATACTGCCATCCAGCAAGTAAACCAACTCTCAGTCAGGGATCTCAGCCTATTAGATCCTGTTGCCTCTGGAGCTGAAACTAAGCAGATGTCACTGCAGAGAAATGACTTTTCCATGTTGACACATTTCCTTCTCACTAAAATCAGTTGGTATTTTACAAAAAGCTTGTAAAAATCTCCAAACAAAACAACAAGTCTTTCTAATAGTTAAGTCTTTGTTGAATAGTAATTAAAAAAAGGAGTTGATGTCATCTGGTGTTGCCTCCCTAATATCCAATTGAGAAGGAGATGGTCTGGCATCAGGAATCAGTAACTGCTACAAAGAATGTTTACATTAACGTGCTGGCTCCATACCTGTCTAATACTCTAGAATTTAAAAAAAAAAAAATGTAAAAATATGGGTTTACTATTGCTTAAAATGAACCAACATATTTTGATTCCCCTCCAGCAGATATTCTATTCTATGTTTAAAACATGATGTTTCTGTTTCTGTTGTTGTTGTTATGTTGTTATTTGTTTATTCAGTAAGGGGAGCACCCATCTACAATGGTTATAATTATATTATCTTCAGTTCTGTTCTTGGGTTGCATTTACAAACTCAGATTTTGATCAGTATGTCTGCCAACTTTTCTGTTCTACTCAAGGTTCTGCCATAGAATCATAGAATGTTTTAAGTTGGAAACAACCATAAAGATCGTCTAGTTCCAACCCTCTCTGTAGTAGGCAGGTGCACCTACTAGACCAGTTTGCCTGAAGCCCCATCTAACCTGGCCTTGAACATTTCCAGGGATGGGATATTCACAACTTCTCTTGGCAAACCGTTTCAGTGCCTCATCACTATAGTAAAGAATTTCCCTTGCTTATCTCACATAGAAATTAATTTAGAATTCTTTGATAGATGTACGTAACTCAAATAACTTTGCTGTGGGAATCTTCCATTAATTATGTCAGATATATCCAGTATTCTCAAACTAGTAATAGGAAGCAGTACGCTAACTTACTACAAATAAAAATTCTTCTGGTGAATTAATGTTGACTACAAATTTATGGAGATTAATTTAAAAATGCTCATTAAATCTTTCTTAATTATTAATAAATCAATATTAATACCGGTCTACATTATTATGACCATCTGACCATGGCAATACAATAGTGCACACAGTATAATCTTTAGAAGACAAAAAAAAGTATTTCCCAGAATCTTCTGGCCCTTTGGAACCAGATATGGTCGAAAGTTTTTCTCCTCACAGCATTCAAAGGAAGTTAAATGGAGTTGAGCATTTGATGGAGGGAATTAATACAAAACTGTATGTACATTGACTGGATTTCACTAATTTAGAGTTATCATTTAGGTAACACATGCTTACTTTTAGAAGAGGTAGTAAGAAGAGAAAATTCCTTTTTAAAATCATTTTGGTAGCTTTACAGAACACTGTCAGTCATACAGCTCAAGACATAAGAGCTGTACCAAGGCAACTGTGTAGCGATGGTCTTTTCCTTTTTGGCGTTTCCCTCTGTCTAAATACCCTACAAATATTTAGGCACTGAAATTTCAAATTAATATTAATTTCATCAATTTCAGTCCATGGAACTTTATCATCTGAATGCCTGTGTGGATCAAAGACTCAGCAGATTTAATATCTAATAATATCTATATTCATCCACACAGCTTAACCCCTGTAAAATGATCAACTGCAAAGGAGTCATAATTTTCCTCTGTAAGCTGCCTATCTTAATTAAGCAGAAAACTTCATTAAGTCATAAAGAGACATTTATTTCGATCATATATGATTTAATGATGCTATATGCATATATGCATAAATTCTTACAGACATAAATGTATTTTTAAAGACACATGTATACCCACAATTATTATTGTCAGATTTGTCTTTTGCTGCCTGTCATGTTTGGCATATCACCATAATTGATACAATTATCTTAACTGGATATTTTAGAAATGTTGTTGTGGCAAGTATAAGTGTAAACCAACTCCCATTTTATGCTTTTATGCTTCATGTTTCCCATTTTCACTAAGTAATTTTTCCCACTATAATATTCATTTTATATATATATATACACACTTACCCTAAAGTTCATTGTCCTTAAATAGGTTCCAGCTGAAGTGATGCATCTCCTCTGCTCTAGGACCTCTGGTTCCTGGATTGGAAAGAACAATTCAAGCTGACTGTGTATTCCCTGTGCAAACAGCGAAATGAGAGTCAGCTGCCTCTGAAGGACTGCATATAAATTCTTTCTCTTCTTTGAAATATCACATCTGTAAAATTTTGTTTACCACTAGACAAATCTCTACATTTTTTACTTCTTGTTCATGTAACTATAACAGTTTTATTCCCGTTAAGAGATAACAATAGTTCATTTTCTTGACATGGCCGTATCTCTATAGGTGTTTGTACCTCTGCTTATCATAATGGTTCTTTTGTATATGTTGGATTTTATGGAACAAACTGATGTCTAAAACATTCACAGTTGAATTTCTATACATTATCAATGAATATCTTTATTCATGACATCACTTATCCCAGGGATTAATTTGTATATTGCACTTCATGATTTTAAGATGTTTATTCTAAATTTCCCTTCAGATTTCTCTTTTACTTTTCATTGGCTGTGAATTTGGAAGAAAGAACTATAGCAAACAGTAAATAACAACAGCTGCAATAAGCAACAGCAGCAGAAACAGCAATGTGATTTTACTAGCCATGCTTATAATAATATGTAAGATAGACACAGATGTGCTACTTACGAAGTGCCAGCTGTTGGCACTTATTTTCTTATTGACTATAAGCAAACAACAACAAAAATCCTACAACAAATTATTTCTCTGACACACCACTTATTTCACAAATATTTCAGCAAACATAAAGGCACATTTAGTAACTGAATGTATTTTATCCTTGGATACTTTCAATTTGTATTCATTTTAGAATTTATTCTGTTAATTAGAAAAGGTTATAAGATTAATAAGTAGTCATTGCTAATGTATGCAATAGATGGTAAGCTTCAGTTGATAATGTTTTTTTCCCAAAGAGGCATTAGAGATTAGTTCATTCAAATCATAGTGAGCAATATATCCTTATCTTTCAAAGCTTGTCTTTATCTCTACGTTGCTTTATAATCTCCGAATCATTTCTAAAATCCCTGTCAGAAAAGCCAACAAAAACCTAGCAAAAGCTACCCTACCAACATAAAATGATACATAGCAATTTTAAACATTCATACAGAAGAATTGATTTTCAAGGAATCCTTTGTAGATGTAAAATGAGAGAGCTTAGAAACACACAGAGAATGCTTCAGCTTTTGAAAAGACCCTTATTTGTTAAGAAAATGTAGTGGTAACTACTTGACATCAGAAGGCAGTCTATTTTTCTCGTTTCCAGGATGTTAGGCTGACCTTAAAGCCAGCCTTCAGCATTTCTAAGATTCGTCATCGTGGTCCAGTAGGACAAGGACTGCTCTGCAGTTGTGCAAGATCACTGTGCTCAAATTCTGGCTGATGAGAAAGATGGTCAGACGATGGTTTTTTTTTTTTTTTTTTGTCACCCAGAGCAGAGGTTTGCTGCCCTGAGGTGTCATGTTGGCCTCTACATTGGTGGCTAGTGACGAGTCTCTTCCTCACTTGGACAGGTTTCTCCACTAGGTGACTCAGATACGAAAAGAGGTAACTAAAATCTAGCATTTTTTTATGAGGCAAGGTAAAGTATCCACTACATCCTGTATCCTGAGTTATTTTTCTACAGTCATATTGAACTAATCACTCTTTCCTCTGTACTGACCTTCTCCTTTCTGACCTTTCCCCGACTGAATATTGGAGAACAATACTCCAGGAATAGGTTGAGTATCTAGCCAATGTCACATCAGTCTTCAAAAAGGAAGAGGAACCAGGAAACTACAGGCCAGTCAGCCTCAACTCCATCCCTGGCAAGATGATGGAGCAGCTTATTCTGGATGTCATCTTCAAGCAATTAGAATCCCAAGACCTGCAAGCCCTTCTCTGCAGGGCTGCTCTCAAGAAGTTCTCGCAGTCTGTACACATACCTGGGATTGCCGCAACCCAAGAGCAACAACTTGCACTCGATCTTGTTGAACCTCATTAGGTTAAAGAGGGCTGGCTTTTCAAGCCTGTCCTAGTCCCTCTGGATGGCATCCCTTCCTTCCATTTTATCAGCTGCACCACTCAGTGTCATCTGCACACTTGCTCAGGGTACAATCCATCTCACTATGTCGTTGAAGAGCACCGGTCTCAAGATGGACCCCTGGGGGACACCACTCATGACAGGCCTCCACCTGGACATATATCCCTTGACTGCAGCACTTTGGCTACTCCCATCCAACCAATTCTTTATCCACCGAATCATTCAACTGGTCCATTCTCCTCTTTCTTCCTCGGTCCCAGTCTCCAAACAGGAGGATTGAGAATACTACCTGTGCATATATCCGCATGCAAACACTTAAATATAGGTGTCGTAGGTAAGAAGGTGTATCCCAACACTCAGGTGAGATGCTTCAGAATATAAAGAACGTATGGATATATCCTTTTGCACCTCTACATCAAAGTTTTGATATGTTTTTCACTTCTATGAGAGTGTTGAAAGAACAACACAAGAACTTTGAGAATTACAAGATTCAGGATTAAAATTTAGATGATTTTTTCAATTAAGAAATGTCTTAGTTTCTAACAGAAGTTACATTTCTCATAGTGTCTAGTATGAAGCTATTTTTTGGCCTCAGAAGAGAAACAAAACTGATAACATCCTGGCAGTGTTGAACAGAGCTGAGGACATATCCAGTTCCGCATTCCTCTGCCAGTGAAACAGTGAGGAGGGACATAAGATGCTGGGAACTGGGAGGGGACAGGACCAGGGCAGCTGACCCAAATTGACCAAAGAGCTATTCCATACCATATAACATCATGTGATTGGGGTTTTTTTGGGTTTCCTGTTCCTTTTGTTACGGAAGAGGTTAGCCAGGAGGAAGGGTCACCAGTGGCTGTGAGCCCTTGCTCTGCGTATCCTCTTTGTGTGTATATATATATATATATATGTACTGTTATTTCTTCTGCTTTTCTTTACTACCTTTGTAAATAGCGTTTATCTCAACTCATGAGTTTTACTGCATATTTCTCTACTTCTCTCCCCCATCCCATTTGGGGAGGGGGGAGGGTGAGTGAATAGCTGTGTGGAACTTAGCTATCTGCTGAGTCAAACCACAACAAGAAATTAGTATTTTTTTATGGTTGCAAAATAAAAAATCAAAATATCTTACACAAAATTACAGAAACTACCAGATTTCAGTTGAAGGAAATACATGACCTTTTTATTTTAAAATACTATTTGAAGGAAAAGTCTGCAAGAGTCTTCAGAAAATATTCAGAACCATATAATTATTTTCTACATAACTTAGATTCACTTTTGCTCCTTTACAAGTTTTGATATCATGGAGTTAAACGAGTTAGGAAAATTAAAATTAAAAAGGCAATTGTTTGGATATTAAATGATGTTTTCATGCAGTGTACTACAAATTTCATAAAACACAGACTATTTCACTATAAATGAAAGATTCTGTCTAAGGCAATCTGAAGATTCCATGGAGGTGCAATTAAATTGAACTCAGAAAAAAACGACTTGCAGATTAGCCCCATTCTTTAGTGTGTTACTGTCTTTTTTTCACTGACAATACAAATTATATGAATTCCTTTAGTTTTCAGTTCAAACTGTTGTGGTGAAATATAAGCTCAAAAATGTGTGCACATGTTTTCAGAAGTTCAGACAATGATCCACGTCTATTTATATGGTCCTTTTAAACAATGCACATCTCTGAAGACATGAAAATGTATGTGCATTGTAATCCCGTAAGCGTACCCACAACGTCATGTGTAAAAATAGCCTATTTTACAAATGTGTTACAGTTCTTTATTCTACTGTAGCATTGTACTGCTTTATATAAATACAGATTATAAAACGGCAATATTAGAAATTAAATATTAATGAACAATGTACTTTTGAATTACAAGCCTCAAAATGCAGTTCATATTTCACCTTTACTGCTTGACTGAAAATCCTCATGACTTTTTACAATAAATCTGATTAGCTGCTACACATTTTTGTTTATGACTAAAGTATATCTACCTTAAAACATGCTGACATGGATGGGCAGAATTCACAATAAAGTTTTGAACCTTCCAAAACCATTATGATATATTTTATCCCTCTGCAACTTTGTACCACTGGGGATATTTAATGAACAAAGACAATGAGCTTTCTAATTGTAGCCTAAAATTTCAAATTTCAGTGGGTTGTTGTAAAAATGATTGCTTAGAAGAGGTTATATACAGAGTTTAAGGGTTTATTTGTACGTTTCATTACAATGGTCATTTCAATAAAACCCTTCCATTTTGTGTTGCAGCACATCTCAATTCAGCTAACTAGAATATTAGCTACTAAACTAACAGTCGAGACACATGAAGTTATTAAATCAAGCTTGCACAGTTATGAGTGATAATTAAATTATGTCCCCAACGCTGATTGATTGTTTTTCAGTACATTTATATGCAGAAGGCACCATTGTATTCTTGTGCTATCTGTGCTTCATTTTCTTTTTCTTCTCATACTCCTTCATTTATTTGTGTCCACTCACTTATTTTTTTAATCATGTGTGTCCTCTTGTTTTCTGCTGGATTACCTTGCCTCCAACAACCATATTCCCACCTCCTTCCTTCTGCCCACTGTAAATCTTCAACAGAGAAACACCAAAATATTTCACAAATTTGTTTCAGAAGAAGCGTCAAAAAAAAGCGTACATTTTTTTGAGTTCAAAATAGAGAAAAGAGAAGTAGAGAGAAGAGAGAAGAAGGGAAATAGGAAAGAGAAAGGGGAAAGAGGAAAAGGGGAAGGGAAGGGAAAGGTAAGGTCTTGGTTTCAGAGAACTTTTTCTGCTTTTCAGAGAGGACCAAAAAGGAGGTTAGCCAGGACTACTGGCACTCCTGTCTGGGAGCAGTGGCCTGGGGAACCTCTGTCAGGTGCTAAATGACACTGGTGGGCATGTCAAGTCTACAGGTGAAATTTGTGGTGACGCAGAAAACAACATCAATTTTAGAAAATGGCTCTAGGGGTATTAGGGAAGCTTCTGGCTTGCTAGGAATTTAGGAACATTTCCTAAGGATGGAGTACAGTGGATAACATTTTTATCCATGTGTCTTCTATTTATGTGGATAACCCTACCTCATTCTTTCTCACATTAGACTTCTATTTTTCTTCCCAACACCCTGCCCATAAATATTCTTAAAAATTTTAAACTATTTTATGTCTGAATATTCCACATGGCCTCCTGAGTAGTTTGATAGAAGTTAGACCTCATCTGTACAGTTAATACCTATCTGGTGTATCCCAGATGTTTTCCAGTCTATCTCTTACAGTGGGTACAAGATAAGACTAATACTTTTCAATTTATTTCTTCTCTATGTCTAAATCATATTTGTTTCCAAAACTGTGCTTGTAAAATAAGACACGCAGACCATTGAGCTATCATTCAAACTTCAGGAATAGCCTAGAGAACAGACGTGCTTACTCATCAGCTTTAACCAGTGTCAGTATCTGATCAGGTGAACATTATTTTTACTACAATGATGGATTCACTTTAATTGTCTTTCAAAAATAAACTATGAAGAAGAATATTCTCAGGTCATTATCNGTCAGTATAACCACAAGGCATGCAGTTACAAAGGATTCAGCTCTTACCGCAGATATTTTAAAATATCAGCAAACTGACAACGGCTTACCAAATAGCCATGCTATTTGAAAAAGCTGCAATGGATAGAAGTACCAAATGTGATCCTCTTTTCTGAACACTCTGTTTTCTCTGGCTCGCCTTTTCCCTCTTCCGTAGACAGTCTTGATAGGAGTAAGGGGGAAAAAACAAAGCAGGATTATACCACTGTTTCTTCCATCATCTATCTGTCTGACAGTCACAGAAGAGATCCTTAGCTATTTAGACCCCTAACAGATGCTCATATACAGGGAGCAGATAGAGGACTGAGGTGCAGATCAGCACCCCAGCCTTGAGATATTAAAGAATCCTAGACACTACCTGAGAAACAGAGTCAAAGGAGGAACAGAATTACCGGGTTCATGCTAGAAAGAATGATATTGATTCTGAGATTTAGGAGAAGGATTAACTCTTGAACAAGGAATGAAAAGGTATGGGTTCGTTACAGACTTTTCTCTCTATTTTGCTTTCAGATAGCAAGATTTTCTGTTTAGGTTTCAATTATTTCTATTTCATATTCCTGTTTCTTTTGTACTTGCCCCAGCAGATGTTTAAGATTATGAAACGTGGGAATTTCTCTGATTTTCTTTTTAGATGAGCTCACTGAATATTAATGTTTCATATTTGTATGTGATTAAAGAAGAGTTCTGATTGAACAGAATTCATTTCTGGGAATGATATAAAACCAAGAGCATCACCTGTGTTTATATAACAGAAAACCATTGCATATACATTTACATGTATAAAATGCTTCTGCCAGAGGCATCTAAAATTATCATTTGTTCTTCCCCTTAATTTCATAAAAACCTTCTCACGCAAACACATTATAGGCTTGTAAGTAAAAGCTGACTGGGAGGGCTTGACTTGGGCCAGCATGAGGCAGCATGGTCTAGCAAGTCTACTTGTTCTTGGGAATACGTAAATGTCAAGATTGTTAACTATTTTGCTATTCATCAAGGCATGTCAGAAAAGAGAGAGTTTTGTTCTCAGAAGAGGTGCTCAATCAGCTGTGAGTGATGGCTCCTTTTCGTGCTGTGAATTTATGGGATCGGGAAGTGTGCTTTATTTATTTTTCCGCAGTGCAAAAGCTCAGCAGAGCACTGGAAAGTGTCTGGCAGAATATGCCTCTGTTGTGAAGGAAACAAGATTCATACACACTCGCTCAAGCTGTTACTCATTTGAGTTCAAACACAGACATGAGCAGTCCCTCAGCTATCCGGACCAGAGAGCTCTTCATCTGTGTCAGCCCACAGCTGGCTCGGCTGCTCCAGTTGGGTACTCCTTGCACTTGTGACCTAGCTGTCCTTTTCTTGGAGACGCCCTGCCAATTAGGAAGCTTAATGAGGTAACACAGTTTTCTGGTGCAAGTGTCAGGCATTTCAACTTAAAACAAGCAAAGTCTGAGGAAAGTAGAGAGGACAAAAAAGCTTATTTCAGATACTGCTGAAGCCCTCAGCCAGATAGCTCTTATAAGAATCACTGAATCAGAGTATCAGAGAATGGCCTGGGTTGGAAGGGAACTTAAAGATCATCTAGTTCCAACTTCCCTGCTGTGGACAGGGTTGCCACTCACTAGGTCAGGATGCCCAGGGTCCCATCCAGCCTGGCCTTGAATACCTCCAGAGATGGGGCATCCACAACTTCTCTGGGCAACTTGTTCCAGTGCCTCACCACTCTCTAAGTAAAGAATTTCCTCCTACTTTCTAAATCTCCACTCTTTTAGTTTAAAACCATTCCCCTCATCCTATCAGACATTTAAAAAGTCAATGACCTTCTGGTTTATAAGCTTCCTTTAAGTACTGGAAGGCCACAATGAGGTCTCCCCAGAGCCCTCTCTTCTCCAGACTGAACAATCTCAGCTCCTTCAGCCTTTCTTCATAGGAGCTCCAGCCCTCTGATCATCTTCATGGCCGTACTCTCAACCTGCTTCAACAGCTCCATGTCTTTCCTGTACTGATGGCCCTAGGCCTAGATGCAGTACTGCAGATGAGGCCTCACAAAAGTAGAGTAGAAGGGGGCAATCACTTCTGTTGCCCTGTTGGCCACCCCTCTTCTAATGCAGCCCAGGTTACAGTTGGCCTTGCACTTGGCATTTTTGAACCTCATTAGTTTCATGTAAACCCATTGTTCAAACTTGTCCAGGTCCCTTTGAATGACATCCCTGCTTTCTGTTGTATCAACTGCACCACTCAGCTTGATGTCATCATCAGACTTGCTTGGGTGTGTGCTTGTTCCCACTGCCTAGGTCATTGATAAAGATGTTGAAGAGCATCAGTCCCAAGACGGACTCCTGGGTGACACTATTCATCATCAGCCTCCACCTGGACATAGAACCACTGATCACAACCCTCTGGCTGTAACCATCCAACCAATTCCTTATCCACTGAACAGTCCAGCCTTCAAACCCATATCTCTCCAATTTAGAGATAAAGATGTGATGTGGGACCATGTCAAAGGACTTGCAAAAGTCCAGATAGATGACATCAGTCACTCTGTCTACTGGTGTCGTCACTCCATCATATAAGGCCATCATCTGGTCAGGCACAATCAGCCTGTGCTGGCTGTCTTGGATCACCTCCTCATCTTGCATGTGCCTTAACACAGCTTACAGAAGAATCTCCTCCGTGTCATTGGGCCCCATAGATTTGTACATATTTAGTGTCATCAGGTGGTCTTGAACTTGCTCTTTGCTTACAGTGGGAGGGATTTTTCTCCCCCAACCCTCACCTAGATTTTCAGAGACGTGAGAAACGCAGGAAGCCTGACTGCCAATGAAGATTGAAGCAAAGAACTTGTTGAGTACCTCAGCCTTCTTCATGTGGGGACCCTTGGCATCCTGATTTAGTGGGTGGCAACCCTGCCCACATCAGGGGGGTCAAAAATAAATTATATTTAATGTTCCTTTCAACCCAAGCCATTTTATGATTCTATGATATCTGTTATTGGCATTTCTCCCTTCTCATTTATCAGAGGGGGTACACTCTCCTTTGCCTTTCTCTTCTTATCAATGTACCTACAGAATCTCTTCTTGCTATTTTTCATACCCCTCACAAAGTTCAGTTACATTTTTGCCTTGGCTTTCCTGATCCCATCTCTACACATACAGACAGCATCTCTATATTCTTCCCAGGCCATAGGTCCCTGCTTCCGTTGCCTGTGCACTTCTTTCTTATCCCTCAGTTTAACCAGGAGGTTCTTCTTCAATCTTCNCACTCTCCTTTGCCTTTCTCTTCTTATCAATGTACCTACAGAATCTCTTCTTGCTATTTTTCATACCCCTCACAAAGTTCAGTTACATTTTTGCCTTGGCTTTCCTGATCCCATCTCTACACATACAGACAGCATCTCTATATTCTTCCCAGGCCATAGGTCCCTGCTTCCGTTGCCTGTGCACTTCTTTCTTATCCCTCAGTTTAACCAGGAGGTTCTTCTTCAATCTTCCTTGTTTCCTGCCTTCTCTGCCTGATTTCTTGTGCTGGGGGATGAAGAACTCTTGCACTCTCAGAAAAGAGTCCTTAAAGAGCTGCCAGCACTGTTCTGTTCTTATGTCTCTAAGGACAGACAGGGGAACCCATCCGATAATTCCTTAAACATTCCTTAAATTTCACTTTCCTGGAGTTCAAGTCACTGACTTTGCTCTTTGCCAAGCCCATATTCCTCCAGATCATGAACTCAGAGCGCTCTGTGAATAATAATAGCCCGTTCTTCTCATTTAGTAGCTTGCTAAACAAAAGTACTAAGCTCTGAAAATATGATGGCTAAGTAGTTTGAAAATGTGACTTATAAATGCTTGGACACCAGTCTAATGAGCAAGATGTTGTACTTTGTCAAAAGACTAGTGCAGCTCTGTACAAGACTCTGATATTTTGTGGAGGAAGATGTGTAAATGTGCTATTAAAAGATACATAGTGTGCACTGAATAGTGTTAATAATCACTGGAGCCTATGCACATTCTCAGCATACAAGTGACATAATTAACTAATTAGAAAATGTACGTTGGAAGATGATGGTGAAAGGGAAACTGATAGTGTAATGCATAAGGAACTGCCTACTTGTGTTAAGAGAAATTGTATGTGTCATTCTTTATATTGGACGGTAGACAAAGGAGAGTCAATTTTGTGCTGTATATTACACTGTGCTATGTGTAGGTTTATTAAGCACCATAGCCATTTCCAAATAAAGAAATCTGACAGACAAAAGCAATGTCAAGTTGGTCAAGGACTAAGTGTATGTGTTCTCTTAAGGGAGAGAACTCTGGATGGGAGAGCTGTGGTCAGTGGAAAAACAACTGCACCTGAGATGAGAGGAGTAAGACAGAGCTGCTGAAACATCCTGGAGCGCTGATAGTGGTCAGTGGGGCACAGTAGCCACCAACTGGTAGAAGAAGAGGGCCCTGTAAGAACAATTTATGTGTGGTCTCTTTTGTGCTTAAAAGTTCTGACACTCCGCTAGCCTTTTCTCCTGAGCAAACAAGACATCCTTACAAGGGTCATGACCTTTTATGGCTTTTCTTACTGAGCCATACAATGCCCATGGGTGAGCTCATGAATTGATCTTCTGAAGCAGAAAGAGTGAAGTCATTTCTACTCTCCTTCAAGTGCCCAGTTCTTCCTCACGGCAGTATGTGGTTTAATATTAAACAAGCGGAATTCTAGCACTTCCCTTTGGAGGATGCCGTATGGCTTTCTATAAGCTTTCCTTGAGAGCTTGTACACTGACCAGTATTCCCATTATGTCTCTTCTTTACCCATGCAGTGATTCCCGTGACACGCCTTTTGCAAAATACCACCTAGGCAAAGCAACCTCCTTATGCAATTGAAAGCATTGTTTCATCTTCAGTTTCTTTCTATTCCAGGGACCATGAGAGAATATATTAAGAACAGGTGGTGGGAGCCAAAGTCCTAGATTTTACTTTATTATTTGTGTGCATTTACAGCCTTCCTATGTGACAGTCTCATTTAGTCAATGCTACAGGCAATCTCTGTCTGTACCTAAAAATATCTTTAACAGCTGCACACGGAACAATCACAGGGGAAGGAAAAGAAGCATACAAAAGCAAAAGGCAACTTAGAAAGGAATTGGAGCCAGAGGAATTCAAGACTGGGGTTCTTTTATTAGCTTAAAGGACACTTATTTGGAAGAGCATGCAGAGTTTGCTTTTACTGATTCTATTTTTGTTGATATTTTGTCCATTGCCATTGTTTGCTTAAAGTAATTTCTCAGGAGTTACCTGGTGGCTTCAGGCAGCAAATTTTAGCAAAGTAGCTCTGGAAGTGAAAAATTGGTTTATTCTCTACAGAAAATGACTACTTTACTCAAGCACAATAAAATATCCCTGAATCTTGGCATCATATATTGGGATGTGTGACAAGTCACTATAAATTCACAGACACAACCAAGAAATAGGGTGAAGAACATATTTGTCTGTCATCTCAAACCTTCATCTGAGCAGACTATGGGGTAATGTCTTTTATCTCTTTTTTCTGATACTCATTACAACATTCACATTTAAAAGTCCTTTTCTGTCCTTTCTGCCCAAAGTCCTTGTTGCATTTATTGTTTCACAAACTGTGCCTTATCTACTTCCTAATGTTGTGTCACTAGTACAAAAATTGTTAAGGGGCTAATAAAAATCATTCTGTCTTTGTAATCCCAAACGGGCAAACAGAAACTAATTTATAACTTCCTTTCCCTCTCTATATTTTCTTCTTTACAGATTTTCAGCCTCCTTACAAGTGTTTTGGATGAGCGACTAGACAGAAAGGTCAGTATTGACCAGTCTGTCATTGGGCACTCAAGAAGGCTGCCTGACACCCCCAACCAGTCTGCCTGTTTCAGACATTTGTCCAAATCCTGATTAATTTCCCACCTACCCACAGCTTCGAGATCATAATAGAAGTATGTTTTAGGATGTCCTAGTTTCCTGAGGTATAAAATGAATTTATTTTCCTCATCCCACAACAGTGTAGGATGGTGAGTAGGTTTAAAAATTCATGCTGTCTCCACTTGCAAGGTGTTTTCACTTGCTCAGCATTGTTTTTGGTTCCCTGAGGAGCTCTAATGAGAAGTGTGTGAGAAAGAAAGACCTTCTCAGGAATGTAGGAAATTATCTGAGCCTCTTCATATGCAGTGTAACAAAAATTCTGTCATCGTATCCAACGTACTAACAGATGACCACCTGTTTTCCAAGTCTCTTTGGCCTTCCGTTACAAGGAAAGAACAGAATAATTCTGTGCAGTTTGACCCTGATATCAGTGTGACAGTTTCCACATACACCCACACATTTTTCTCATAATTTCCATGCATATCTTATTTGCATTAAAAGTGGCTTTTGCTTTTTCTGTCCCTCAATTTCCTACAGAAAAAGATTAGTCTACCCAATAATGAAATTCTCCAGTGACTAGGATTCCGTAATCTGCCTAAGAACTCTTTTCTAGTGCTTCACTAAACATTCTTAACTTAAACAACTTTCCTCTAGTTCCAAACAGAATCAGAAACAAAATAGAACACCCACATAGACACCATTGTTTCCAAGCCGTTTTTATTTAACTTCTCTCTGTTAAGTTCCTTCTAGCCCACATTTAGGTGTCCGCAATATAAATATCTATAGTGAAGATGACTGCCATTGGCTCCTTCTACAGTCAATGGAGAAAAGGAAGAACTTCTCTACTTCTATTAATCTGATATATTTTATCTAATTAGTACGATTAATCATGACCTAGAAGTTCCTATTTCACTCACTTAGGTAGACAGGGACTTTAAGAAAGTTATGATGTAGAGTTAACATTGTACATTAATTCTGATATGCTCCACCATATGATGCTTCTGATATGTCGTGTAAGGGAAAACACAACAATACTACTGTTAAGAAATATTACCATTATGAATATTTCTGATGAAAACAAATATTACCTATTGTGCCCAGAATCAACCAATAGCATCACAACAGCTACTCAAACCTCGGAGATTAGTCTGATATCTCAGAGTCTGTTCAAGTACAGGAAAAAATAATAAAAGAAGAAAAAAAGACATGATCAAAAAATAAATGAGCATAAATTAAAGCTGCCCAAAGGTTCTCTACAAATGCACCAAGATAATCAATATTATGCCAGAAGTTGCACCAGGGGAGATTCAGATTAGATATAAGGAAAAACTTCTCTGAAAGAGTGGGCAGACATTGGAACAGCCTGCCCAGGGAGGTGGTGGAATCACCGTTCCTGGTGGTGTTCAGGAAATGTCTGGATGAGGTGCTAAGTGATATGGTTTAGTAGTTTAGTGGGTAATATTGGTGGTTGGAGAATGGTTAGACTAGATGATCTTGTAGATCCTTTCCAACCTAGCATTTCCATGATTCTATGAGGCCAGAGAATAGCTGCATTAAGATGTGAAAAGTGAATAAAAATATTCATGATTCTTATGATAACTGCAATAAAGAATCCCATTTAAAAGACCTGAGAATTAATTAAAAACTAAACTAAGCTAAACTGAAGGGCTTCTAGCTGTTACAATAAATGTGAAGGAAACTTTCCAAACATGAACAGAATTTTTTCAGACATGACAGTGATGTTAGTTCCTCTGAGGCGAATGTCTACTCTCTTTGATTTACCCTTGGCCTCCACTCATCTAACTGCACAGCAGTATCACAACAAGTTCAAAACATCAGAAAATAATGTGAAGACTTCAATCAAATCACCCCTTGGGGAAGATGCAAGCCAATGACTGAAAGAAATAGGAGTTTGCTGCAAGTTTCCATTTCACGCTAAGATAAATTTGTTCACCTATTTATAAAAACACAAGACAGAGCTGAAATTTACAGTTAGTTTTGAAATCAAAAATTCAAAGGATTTCCTTCTTTCCTGTGAGCAGTCGTAGTTTTCAAACCTATCTATTAGAAAATCTTGCTTTTCCCAAGAATCTATTTGTTCAATACAAAAGAAGAAACTTGCTAGCAAGTTAGCAAGTTTCTGTATTTTTCTTTTAATTGCATTGTTGAAAGTGTGATTCATTGAAGATGAATGTAGGGCTAAGAAGACAAATAAAGATCTCATGATAAAATCTACAGTGAGGTAGGCTATATATGAAGACAAAAAACAGTAGTCTTCAAAGAATGTGAGAGGAATAGAAAAAGAAATGTTAGGGATGCAGGAATGACTAAGTGATTGTTGCCTACATTTTTCTGATAAAGCAACAGAAAACAGAAAACCTGCTACACTCTTTGAATGTCAGTCAGGTCTTCAAAGTTATAACCTCCTTTCAAATTCACACAAATGATTCAGTTACTATCAAGAGACAGCAGATAAACCTCAGAGTGCTGGGTGGTATAAGAGCCAAGGATGGCCAATTGCTGGTGAAGAAGCCAGAAGTTCAGAGCCATTATGAAGCCAGTAAACTCATGGCCTCCTTGAAGAGATCCCCATCTCACAGCACCAGTGAGGGAGCAGGGATGGGCTGGAGACAGTGACCAGAGTCAACCCAGAGCCCCACAATCACCAAGCAAAGCTGGAGTGGTGGGGAGAACTGAAGCCTGCCTGGGAGCTTCTCATTAGGTGTGGTCCAGAGCATAGGTAATCAGGTGAGCCCCTTGGGTGGTGGCAAGGATGAACACAGTGCTCTGGCAAAGGAGCTACTGCTTTTTTATTGACATAAGCAGTTGAATGAACAAAATGATTCATTATTGAAAGAGAACCTGGCTACCAGCATCTTCATTTTCAATTTTAATATGAGAATGTCATCTCTGAGTAATAAACAGAGAGAAAAAGAAAATTTGAGTGGAAAATTTCTTAGTATTTAAATAATTGCCCGTAAAAGAAAGTTGGAGGGCGGGACATGGTAAAAAGTTTTTTGCGAAGTTACTGTTGGATCTCCATCCATGGATGTTTTCAAGATTTGGCTGAGCAAAGTCCTAGATGACCTGATCCTGCTTTGGAGTCAGCCCTGCTTTGAACAGGGGGTTTGACTACATGATTCCTGGAGGTTGATTGTAGCCAACATTCCAATGATTATTTTCAGTACATACCTTCTAGCACTTGCCAAGATTTGAGAATAAAAAGTGGAAAGCTTGGGCAATATGTTCAGAAAAGCTTAGAAGAGCAAATGTTCAACAGCAGAAAACTAAAAATAAAAAACAATAATGAAGACAAATAATAGCAGATATTTCCTACAAGTTGCACACATCCATCTGTAGCAGACAAACTACAAGTATCTTTCACTCTTCTTGAGCCCTGGGTTCATGCATAATAAGTTTGAATTGAACAGAGGTCTGGGGCAGATTCATTTTTTATTTCTTACATTTAAATAGAACTATGTAACTACAAAGAGAAAAATGAAGGTAAATACTGCATATAGTTCAGCAGAATTGATTTCATGTAATGCTTTTTGGGTTGCTGAAAATGGATTCTTCTTTATGGGAAAGCCTGGCTGTGTAATTCTGCAGCTCTCAGTGCTAGAAGTCATTGATCATCCTTGAGGCTGACTGCTGGAAGTTCTGAAGTATAAGAACATCCAAAGAATTGTAGAATCATAGAACAGCTTGGGTTGGAAGGGACCCCAATTATCATCAAGTTCCAACTCCCCTGCCACAGGCAGGGCCATCAACCTCCAGATCTTGTACTAGATCAGGTTGCCCAGGAACCATTCCAAACTGGCCTTGAACACCTTCAGGGATGGGGCATCCACAACCTCTCTTTTGGCAGCCTGTGCCAGCACCTCGCCACTCTCTCAGTAAAGAACTTCCCCCTGACATCTAATCTAAACCCTCCCTCCTTCAGCTTAAATCCATTCCCTCTTGTTCTATCACTATCTCCCCTTGCAAAAAGTTGTTTTCCCTCCTGGTTATAATCTCCCTTTACATATTGGAAAGCTGCAATGAGGTCTCCAGGCTGAATAAGCCCACCTTCCTCAGACTGTCCTCACAGAGGAGGTGATCCAGCCTTCTGATCATCTTTATGGCCCTCCTTTGGACTCTCTCCAACAGCTCCACATCTTTCCTGTGTTGGGGGCCCCAGACCTGGACACAGTACTTCAGATGGGGCCTCAGTACAGCAGAGTAGAGAGGTATAATCACCTCCCTCTCCCTGCTGACCACCCCTCTTCTGATGGAGGCCAGGACACTATTGGTCTTCCAAGCTGCAAGAGCACACTGCTGTCTCATGTTCAGTTTTTCATCCACCAGGAGTGCCAGGTCCTCCTCTGCAGGGCTACTCAAGGAGTTCTTCTCCCAGCCTGTATATATATCTGGGATTATTCTGACCCAACAAATCCCAAGTGGGTTCATATGGGCCCAGCTCTCAAGTCTGTCAAGATCCCTCTGGATGTCATCCCTTCCTTCTGTTGTACCAACTGCACCACTCAGCCTCATGTCATCAGCAAGTTTGCTGAGGGTGCACTCAATCCCATCATTGATGGCATTGATGTTAAAGAGCACCGGTCCCAAGACACACCCCTGGGGGACACTACTCATTACCAGCCTTCACCTGAATATAGAGCCATTTATCACAACTCCCTGGCTACAACCATACAAGCAATTCCTTATCCACCAAATAGTCCACCCTTCAAATCTATATATCTGTGTTTTAGAGATAAGGACGTGGTGAGGGACCATGTCAAAGGCCTTGCACAGGTCCAGGTAGATGATATCAGTTGCCTCCCATTTGTTCACTGATGCCATCACTCCATCGTAGAAGGCCACATTTGATTTACAAAAATAAATGCTTGAACTGTGAATCAACAAATGAACAATACTTAGTTACAAAATGTTCATTTCTAAATGAAAAAATATTTGCTGAATTTCTGATGGCCCAGGATAAATTTGCATTGCAGATAAGTGACTCTTTGAAGAGGTTATATCACTTTTTGTATGTGTTTCAACATTGCTGAGGCTTAATTTATGCACTGTCATTGCAGAGAGGGAAGTATAATGGATTTTTAATTATTCCAAGTTACAAGGATCAAATGGAAGATAGTCCAGTTTATAGACAAAGCAGGAAGAGAATTAGGAATTATAAAGAGCAAATTACACAGTCATGCACTATTAAAGTTTTTCAGGAATGCAGCATTCCTGTATTTTAAAAGGTATATATTCATTTCTTGATTCACTCTCCGGGTACAATGTTTAATCGTGTTTTTTAAAATGGTTAACAAGGTTGCATGCACAAAATTAATCCTGGTTTATTTATATTCTTATATGCTTCTGAGTAAGTAGGTTGATGTACCATGCAAAGACAAAAAGACTCTGATGATAGACTTCTACATTTTCCAGCATTTCCTGTTCCTTGACTTGAGAAATTGTAGTTATTCACATATTTTCATAGAGTTCTTTGTTTTCAGATCATGTAATAGAATATATTATTAACGTGAATTTTACACTTAAGTTCTTTCAGCAGCTGATAATGTTTTTCCATTCTATTTACAGGATAAAAAATTTAAGGGACAAACTTTTTGATGGCTTTGGCAAATATTTGCATCCATGTGTTTTTGGCTTTAAAATACTTTTGTTAAATGATAGCAGTTTACAAGGCAGATAGTAATACCTTTCTGTATCTCTTTTTATTTCTTCATGCTCATTAAGACTGTGAACAGCACCTGTTAAAATCACAAAAAAGTTTTAATTTTGCTATAGGTTTAAACCACAACACATAGTTTTCCTGCCAATGTCTACTAGAACCTTATCACTAAAACTAAGTTATATTATTTTCATTTCTTCTTCCCTTTCCCAACCTTTCCATATTTTTTCACATCTCATTTATTCTCTTTTTCTCCAGGTCGTCAGTGAAAACACATGTGATGTGGGTTGTCATTAAAGTAGGTAAAATTACAAGTGTTCGTTGTTTAGATTGTGTTCACCTAAACACTATAAATTTTGATGAGTAGACAGAATTCATCCAAACATTTTGAGTTGTTCGAGCATAGAATCATAGAATGTCTGGAATTGAAATGGACCACAAAGATCATCTAGTTCCAACCCTCTTGCCATAGGTAGGGTTGCCAATCAGTAGGTCAGACACTAGATCAGGCTGCCCAGGGCCCATCCAACCTGGCCTTGAACACCTCCAGGGATGGGGCATCTACAGCTTCTCTGGGCAGCCTGTTCCAGCACCTCACCACTCTCCCAGTGAAGAAGTTCCCCCTGACATCTAACCTAAATCTTTTCTCTTTCGGTTTAAAACCATTCCCCCTTGTCCTATCACTATCTACCCGTGTATAAAGCTGTTTTCTCCCTTGTTTAACATGCAGAACAAATCTTGAGAACTCACAAGATATTTTCTTGGGAAATCTAGATCTGTTCTACTTTTTCTTCTGAAATATTGCAACAAACCCCGTTGGTGTTTCAGCACTTGTAGCTGCATCTGGAGCACGTAAGGAAAATTTGCATTCATGAAAATAAAATGTAAACTGAATATTTCAGACCATCATTAAAGTTTTGGCCCAATTTCTGTTCTAATCACAGATTAAAGTCAAGTGGTGCTGGGAGACATTTAGATTTGGACTGGTTTTCTAATTTTCATCATCAGTATAAGTATATTCTCCTGGGAAAAGGCAATAATTAAAAATGATGCATTTTCTCAATATTATCTTTATGGGAAAGGGATTGAAAAAGGAGATGGAGAGGTTTCAAACACCTATGATGCCTTTCAATAAGTTTTGAAGAGCTATAAAAATGAAAAGTAAGAACTCAAAGTGTACATGCACCTAGTGTCAGTACTTTATTTGAATTAGTACAGAAACTTCCCTTGTAGAACACAATACTGGTCATGGACTTCCAAACTGAGTATTTCTGTGATAGTGGCAACTATGCTAAAGCCATAAAGGAAATGAGATGTATTTTTCTTAGTGTGTTAACATTTTTGAAATAGATTGGTATCAT
Organism: Penelope pileata; assembly: GCA_013396635.1. Lineage (NCBI taxonomy): Eukaryota > Metazoa > Chordata > Aves > Galliformes > Cracidae > Penelope > Penelope pileata. The sequence goes on along the minus strand of WBMW01004439.1, from coordinate 30,112 downwards.
TCTTCTTTAGAACATTATTTTATTGTGTTTCACAGCAGAAAAATTCACACTGGGCCCTTTTGGAGACCCCTGGTTCCTGGAAAACTTGGACACAATTTAAAGGGCTTGAAATTGAACAGTCTGTGATTCCACAGAAGGAACTCTATTGCTTCCATTATTTTGAATTATTAGTGCTTGGTTCCTTCTTTTTTTTTTTTTCTTAATACATACACAATGTGTGAGGTACTTGGTTTCTTTTCACAAACTAGATTTAACAGTAAATGTTAGCTGTTTCACAAGAAATGTCCCATATACCACAGAGACTATGACCTCATCTGCTATCAATAACATAAAGTAATATCTGAGACACTCCAGAGACTACTAAAAGAGGAAACAACATCAACAGTAATAAGTTCTTAAACCTGAAAAATATAAAATGGCAACACCATTAAATCTACTACTGTGAGTAATGGCAGACATGGATACGAGTCTCAGACCTAACCTTAAATGTAATGTATTACTTCTGCTCCTACCATTCCCTGGTGGCTAGTATTGTTCTCTGCTGGATGGAGCATTTGAGCTACCATGAAGTTGTGTTTGTTAGCAATGGCAGACTGCCTGTGAGAGCAACGGATAAAAAGGGAAATCAAGTTCTATCTGATCCTGGGGATGTTTTCCAGGAGGCTTTTCAAGCTGCAAACAGCGATTACCTACTCTGAGGGAGAAATTGCACTGGAGGTTGAGCCTGGTGAAGTTCCTTGAGAATGCAGAGAAAAAAAATCAATTGTTTTTAAGGTTCAAGATGATAGCCATGAGTTTAGAGAGGGGAAACTGATGAAAATATTTGTTCAAGTTAGTGAAAAATTACTTTTTAGTCAAAATGAATATTTTTGATTAATTTCAATTGCTTTAGTCATAACCACAGAATCTGAAAGTTAATGTTTACCTTCAACTCTGATTTTTTTTTTCCACAACACTACTAGTGAAAAAGGTAACAGAAACAAAAGTGAAAAATAAAATAGAGAAAACTGAAAGTAAATAAACAAGGCTCCCAGGGAAGTACGAAAATTCATCAGTTGTTATAGTGAATTTTAAGAAAAAATTAAATTGCTCCTGGAAAAAATGCTTTATGTTGCTATTTTTAATGCTCATAAATTGGAATAATTTCAGGAATAGTATTGCAGCCATATTATATATTTGTCAACTGAAGCACAACTATTACTAAATGTGGTTAACATTTACTTTGCAGGAATATAGAGAATAGAAAAATACGGACCAGACTAATGCATTCAATATGGTTTATTAAAACTAGTTGCTCCTCTCCTATATATTGCAGCTAATCTCATAGAGGTGAGAAACGTATTTTCTTATACAAATATTTGTTGCTAAAGAAATAAAACTGTGAGAGATGTGTTAATTAGATTGCCATCATCCACAAGTGTTTGAGCAGAAGCAGTGCTGAATAATGATCAAGCTGTCTCAAGTCCTCTCTGCTGAATACTGTTCCCGGTGTAGAGATTTAGCTGTCCTGGAAACATAAGGCCAGCCTATGTGCATAGACAGTGAGAATGTGCAATGCTAACACCAAACAGTTGTAATCAAGTTTAAACAGGATTTCTGGAGATACATAAGCATAGAGGACTTCATTATATTTTCATCTGATTCCAATTTCCTGTTCTGATCAGCTGTTTCCCACAGTCTATGTGACCCCTCGTCTATTGTTTGTTTACTTTCCCAGGAGTAAACCTCTTCTTCTTCTTTGTAAACTTCAGTGGAATAAAAGGTCTTTTGATGTGAATCTTCCACATTCTTTAGACATACTTGGATTACTGGGTAATCTGAAGGAAGGTCTTGTACTTGTTATAGAAAGAAATCATCCAGTCTGGTCCTGAGAATCGCTCCAGTGAAAGCCAATACCATTCCATTGACATGTGTAGATGTGACAAATCAATGTCATCTCCACTGATCTTCATGAGAAATGAATTCCATCTACTTTGAAAATATACTAAGTAAAAGACATAGAAGAGCTAGGCAATCTACAGAAATATTTTTAACAAAAAAATACAGGCAGAATAATGAGCAGCTTCATGTAATCAAAACAGCAGCCCACAGAAAACTGACCAGTTCCCATCAGATCAGTAATAAAGAACGCTCAAAGGTGGAATTACATTAATGAAAGGGCCTTAGGAACTCCTTTCTTCTTTCTATACAGCACTGATATGGACTTACTCATTTGGGTACCACTTGGTACCATATCTGCAAGACAGACAATCTTCTCCATTTTACATGTGTAAAAGTGCTATAGAAAGGTAGGTATTGCAAGAAAAATATAACCCTCCTTGCAGCTCTGAAATCACAGTGCCACCTAGTTCATTGTACTATACAGTCTCCAAAAACTTCATCTCTACTGTTGCCACCCACAGAGCAGGCTGCTCCAAGAACAGTTCAGGAACAATGACACTTCTGTCAACAAGATCTGTTCCTGTTTCCAGTAAGTTTCAGTCTGAGGACAGTAAAAAGGACCACAGAATGGATTTCCATGCATTACACTTCTGCATTTCCCATGGTACTCTCAATGGTTTGGAAGTGATGTAGCTCCTTTCACATTTCTTTCATTGAGACAGGAGTGTGACATTAACTGAAGGACCAGAAAGAAGCAGCAATGTCACACTTTCATTGAAGGAACTCCATTAAAAACACATGGCTGACCAAAGAGGGCTTAGTACGATGACAATGCAAAATTATATGACAGTGAAGTGTATTTAATGCAAAAAGTCTCGAAGAAGTTTCTTGGAACTAGAAAACACCATATTTCCATTACTTGAAAATAATCTGACAATAAAGTTCTGCATTAGATTGAAAAATAGAATAACTTAATCTAAGATGTAATCAGCAACCTGGTTCTTGACAGTCAGTTGTGATTAAATAGATGTTAGAGAGCAATGTCTTTGACAAATAACTCTGACAGCTAATTATTTTCTTTTTCAAAACAAGGTCAGTGCAGGAAGATATGTGAAAATGAATAAAAAGAATGAGATGCCATTTTACAAAATCTTTCTTGTATAATTAACAATACACAGCCATGTAAAGGCTGTAACACTACAAATGCTACATGTCATGTAAGCAACTTCATTTCATAGAATCATAGAATCATAGAATGGTTCAGGTTGGAAGGGACCTTAGAGATCATCTTGCTCCAACCCCCCTGCCATGGGCAAGGACACCGCTCACTAGACCAGGTTGCCCAAAGCTCCATCCAGCCTGGCTTTGAACACTTCCAGGGAGAGGACATCCACAACTTCTCTGGGCAACCTGTTCCAGCGTCTCATCACCCTCACAGTGAAGAATTTTCTCCTTATATCTAGTCTAAATCTACCCTCTTCCAGTTTATAACCGTTACCCCTTGTCTTGTCATTACCTATCCTTGTAAAAAGCCCCTCCCCAGCTTTCCTGTAGGCTCCCTTCAGGTACTGGAAGGTTGCTATAAGGTCCCCCCGCAGCCTTCTCTTGTCCAGGCTGAAGAGTCCCAACTCTGTCAGCCTGTCCTCGTAGGGGAGGTGCTCCAGCCCTCTGATCATCCTCGTGGCCCTCCTCTGGACCCGCTCCAACAGCTCCACATCCTTCTTGTGTTGGAGGCCCCAGAACTGGACACAATACTCCAGGTGAGGTCTCACGAGAGCAGAGTAGAGGGGCAGAATCACCTCTCTCGACCTGCTGGCCACGCTTCTCTTGATACAGCCCAGGATCCGGTTGGCCTTCTGGGCTGACTGGATGTTCCATGTTAAATTTTACAGAATAAATACAGGCTGAACATCTAACCCTAAGTCCTAGACCATAAGCTGAAGCCATGGGTACCATTTATGTACATTGGAACATGGAATGAATAAGACTAGTGGGTTAACACATAGGCTAATAAAACAGAAGTGTGTTAGACACAGGTTATTTACTGTATGTTACAAATAGTGTATTTGTTAATAATACTAAGGATTTCTCATCATCCCAACGGATAGCTGTTTTCTAAAAGTGATATAAAGAAAAGGCATCATTATTTTACGTAGGTCTTTCTGAAAGTAATGCCCCCTATTTCTTTCCATGGAAACCACAACAGATACAAAGAGCACAATGACACTCTTAGATAGAGCAGATTCTCAGCTACAGAACATTGTTCTTTAGCATAGTCACCACGATTAGCTGTTCAGAGCATGGTTTGTCTTTCACATCATCGTCACCACTGCTGAAATACACCACCTACCACCTCACTGTGCTCACATTCACTGTTTGGTTTCTATAAATGTCCAGCAAGCATAGATGATAGTCAACGGGTGCCATTTTTTTCCACGTGGAGGAATTCAGTGACGCATCTTTACTTCATCCTCACTTCCATGTCAGACCATTTTGTCAGGCTGCCTTCTGCTGCTGCCTGTTGCACAGCAACAAAATGTAACAGAATACTGGCAGGAAGGTCCAACCTCTACTGCCACACTACCAACATTCGCCTCTGACACCATGGGCCAACATAATAAAATGGGAGGCATTACTTTTGGAGAAGCCCGTGTGTGTGTATATGTGTCTGTAAATATGTATTTATTTGTTTCTATGTGTTGTTGATAAAGAATATTTAAACTTAGTTCACTTTCAACTTTGTTAAATTCTGTGTTAAATTCTGGCATGCATAATTTACTGGACATAGTTCTTACATTACTTCAGGGGATGCAAGCACAGCACAGCAGAGATTTCTCTGGTCATAGAGTTACTGCAGCCCTTGCCTAGGTGTTTAAAATGATATAGCCACACGTGTACACACACAAATTTTCTTTATTCTACAAATTATTTTTCACTTATGGATTCCTGTATGTAGAAATGATTAAATTAGGTCAACTTTTACCCATGATGTGTGTAGATTGCTTTATCAGCTCTCTGAGGAAAAGAACAACACATTAGTAAGATGCAGAATTTGAATTATATATGTTAGTGAATTTTTGTTCTACAGTAAATGCTGTAAAGGTAAATGTTGTTATTGGTACTATTAAGATGAAAGATTTTTTATGAATACCAGCAAGCAAGATTTGGCAAGAATTCTCCTTCTTGTGTATTTGAACTGTCTTCTCATTAATCTTTGTGATTTAACAATTGAAGATATTTTATACTTCCTGATAGTGTCATAAAAGAATCTAACAGAAGGAATAATTTCAACCCATAGATGAAAAAAAGATAAAAATTGTTACCTTCAAAATAATTTTTTTTAAAAAAAAGAAGAAAGAAAGAAAAGGAAAAGAAACTAGACACTTTGAATCCTTTAAAATTGCATGCCCAACAAATAATTCTTCATTTGGTGGGAAACAACATCATAAGAAAAAATATTTCAAACTGAACCTGATTAAAATTTGACAAATTTCACTAAATGCTACAACACCATACTATACAGAAATGTCAGAATGAGTAAACACATACTACTTATGAATTAAGATTTTAGTTGCTGAACCGTTGAACCAGAACATCTAGAGAGAACTGAAATCTTTTCACACTGAAATTTTATATAATATTCAGACTAGCATTATTTCACTTACCTTTAAGTGTTCCCAGTGTACTAAGCTTCATTTCATTTGGTGCAGACCTACTCAACACCATACAAGGCCTCCAGAGATTTATTCATTCCATTGTTATGCAGAATCTACAAGGGCTGCTCCAAGTGTAATGCCTTCTATTTTATCACATTGGCCCACGACGTTAGAGGCATATTTTGGTGGAATGGCAGCAGAGATTGAAAATTCCCACCAATATTTCATTCAATTTTGTTACTGTGTGACAGATGGCAGCAGAGGGGCAGCCTGACACAACGGCACCTGACATGGAAGTGCAGATGAAGGAAAGGTGTGTCATTGAATTCCTCCATGTGGAAAAAATGGCACCCATTGGCATTCACTGATGCTTGCTGAACTTTTATGGAGACCAAAAAGTGAATGTGAGCACAGTGAGGTGGTAGGTGATGCGTTTCAGCAGTGGTGACAGTGACAGCGGGTCACCTTCACTGGTGCAGATTTCTACGAGCATGGCATGCAGGTTCTTCTTCATCAGTGGTGAAAATGCATAACTAATGATTATTGGCTATGCTGAAAAACAATGTTTTGTAGCTGAGAATTTGCTCTATCAAGCAGTGTTATTGTGCTCTTTGTATCTGTTGTGGCTTCCATGGAAATAAATAGGAGACATTACTTTCAGAGACACCTATGTAGATTTGGTTAAATAATTGTGTCCTAATCTCGGCTGTCTAGCTAATCTTCTGTAAAGGAGACCTTAGTAAGTAACTAACATATAGAGATCTTTTTTAAATATCTAAAGCTGATGGACCTACCACCCTTAATGTAGGTATCATAATGTCCTCCAAGAAGGGAGAAATGTTATTCAGAGGAGAGCAGTCTTCTTTTCATTTTTGACAGTAGCCAAGCATCATTATATACTATTAGTCATCATGAAAGTGACAATTCAAAAAAGTGAAAATGCAGATGTCACTTTGTTTTAGCACAGTTATGCATCAGCCTATTAAAGTAGGTCAACACCAGCCTTCACACTTCTGATGAATACAAGGAAGAGAATAGAATGAACTCTGGATCATTACTGACAAAAAATAGCTTCAACAAAGAGAGTATAAGAAGTTTCAATGTAGCACTGTATAAAATAATTATTTTCTGAAAGTCTTTTCAAGTATCTTTTCTTCGAAAAGCTTTGAATAGAGAAATTTCTTCTAAGTAGCAACAATGTTAAAATTAAGATAATATTTCATATCTCAGACGAAACACAACTATGTCATCAACCAAAACAGTATGAGGCTCGGAGTATAAAGGTCTCTCTCAGGAGTAGCAAACAATTGGCTTTTGTGGTTGCTGCTTTGTGTTTAAAATAAAGGGTAATGCTAGTTTATAGAACTACATTTTTAAACAAACAAAAAAAAATGATCCAACTTAAAAGAAAAGCAAATAGATTAGGATTGCATTACGTGAATGGCTCTACTGCAGGAAGTATTTATATTGAAAGTAATGTGGAATTTCTCTCTAAAAATATCTTTGTTCTGAGAAAAACTATGGCTTTAACAATAGAGAAATTAGCAATAAAGAAAAGAGGATACAAAATGAAAAAGTAACCCAGAATGTATTGCTAACATATTCAGGAAACAAGGTATTTAGTGAAAGACAAGCACACATGGCACGTATTTTATGTGGAATTATATATATATAACTATGTGTATGTACATCTATTCAGCTTTGGGATAAATTAACGTGAAAAAAAAATCTTTTCACTTTAAACTGTATGAAATACAGATAATGAAAGCAAGGAATGAAATATGCACATTCATGGTAGTAAAATAAACACTGAATAGATCATACCTAGGCAACAATAATTTGTACTTATTTATGCTGAGACAATAGTTTTCCCAAAGGAGAAAAAACATCTGATGGTAAAGTAGCAGGGTTCTTGATGCTAGTGTACTTCTTCAGACATCTCTAAATGACATACAAAGAACAGAAGAAGCAGATTATTTAGAATCTATACATACTGGGTGTAGTGGAAATGAGCACAAATTAAATAGAAGAACTCTTACTATGGAGAAATCAGAGAAAACTAGATTAAAGAAGCAATTTCAGGCTTAGAGGTTCACATTTGCATTTTTTGGTCTCATATCCTTCTGGCATTCACCAGCCTCTCTCTGATTGGTAAAGTATTGATGATTTTGATACAGAAGCTGGGATCCACTGTTTGAAAGCATAATTTACTTCCTGAAGAAAAAGGCCTCCTTGTAGACATTACTACACAGGACAGATCAACAGTTGTGGTTCTTTGATGCTCATCTCCTTGGTGTGAGTAGAGAGGGAGAGAGAAAAGTAGATTTAATTCTGAAAGCTGTCGCTAATTATTAAAGATTGCTTATAAAATATCATTTGTGAATTGTATGATTGCATCTATACTATTTAATTAAGCAATATCAGGACTGTTGTATTCTACTCCTATTCTATTCTATTCTATTCTATTCTATTCTATTCTATTCTATTCTATTCTATCCTATTCTATCCTATCCTATCCTATCCTATTCTATTCTTATCCTATCCTAGCAACAGCATCAAAAATTGGGACTTGTTTTTTAGTCTGAGATGGTTAGGAAAGGAGAAAAAACACTGTACAAAAGGAAGAGTCATTCACAACCATAGGCTACAGCTACTCTAGTATCTATCAGTGAGGCCAACAGTCTATGGATTAGCTCATATCTGTACTAATGAGCCCTTGTAGCCTCCCAAACAGGGTCTAATAATCAAATTGAATTCTGTGAGTGGGCTCCGGTCCACAATAGCTACTTAACCACGTCTATGAATTGTTTGGGAGACAACTGTCGGTCCCTTCCAGGGACGAGAAAGAACCCAACTTCCCAGGTTCAGGGAGAAAACTGTTCCAATCACTGTTCATACAGTCATACCCGCAGACAACTTAGGAGTCTCAGAGCCTGCTATTTGCTTTGTTGTAGTCCCTCAATCTGCTGTTGCTGTCTTTTTGACCTTTCACCTATTCTCCGGATTGCACTTTATTTCCAATTCAAAGCAGTCGAAGTAAGTTGGATTTCTCAGCAAAACTAACAAACCTGTACTTTAATTGCCATAGAAAAAAAAAAAACAACTCTTTTCTGTGTCTCAAAGATTTTGTCAGGAGGCAGGCCGTGGAAATCAGCTCAGCCATACATGTACCAGCTCACGCCATATAGTATGGTTGTACATATTTGCTAAAATTGTATGCGCTGTAAAGAGCTAGTATTTTCTTGGAATGGTCTGTTTAACAGAGTTCTCTAAATTTCACCTTCACAGACCTTTGTGAGCCTGATATCTTGCTGAATGCAGTCACATTACCGTGGTACTACAGATTATCCTGTGCTGTATTGAACGAATGCACACAGACAGCAGCAAAGCACAAGGTAAAATATCTGGACTTAGAATTCAATTCTTTCCTCACTCCTAGATCTTATAGACATGTCCAGCAACATGATTTGTCAAGATCAAAGTTTTTCTTTTTGATTTAAATAGAATTGTTTTGTGTGTTAACTGTTAGATTTTAGCCCATTTTATGTTATGGGCTTACTATGTAAGAAACAGTAACAGAGAAAAGCAACAAAAAAGTCTTCAAAAAAGCTCCACCTGATTGTACTAGTGAGCTTAAACTATACTGGGAATGCTGTTGAAATTGACTGTCATCTTTGCTCTGCCTTCAACAGAAATGAAGTCTTAAAATGAAAATGTGTTCTTCAGATAACAATTTACATGCAGTGACACAAAATTTTGCTTTTTCTTACCCACAGAAGTCCATCTGTGCAATAGAGAATATGACAGAAATAGAAAAAGGGAAGCAAGAGGGGGAAACATCTATCTACCAACTAAACCAGGCCAACTGAAGTACACCATGTGAGCAATACACAATTCTGTCTGCTTGCTACCTGGAAAGGACTAATCATTCTGACTGATTGACCAAACCTCTTTATTATTCTTATCAGCATGATGAGGGTGTCTGAACACGTTCTGTGCCTTAGCTAGTCCAGTTCCATGTTGATCTTGAAATAAGGTTGGTTTTGTTTGCTGATCTTATTTAAGCTGTTCTGTGAACTGGATCCCAGTACCTTTAACATAACTTTTCCTATTGCATGGGCATAGGAAAAAAAGGGCAAAAGGGACCCTGCAAAACAGCCAACCCAGCTTCCTTCACTTAAATGCAATTGAATCCTAAAAAGCCATATGAAATCTGTCTCCTGAACATCTGACATCCCATACTGGCACCAAACTGAACTGTTTCTGGTTATCACAGATCCATATCCTTAAAGAATAATGCTCTTAAAGAAATGCACAGGAATAATGCTCTTTTTAACAAAGACAAAGGTTTGTGGTATTGTTTAATACCTGACATACTCCATAAATCTAGTACCTCTCTTTCCTTTGATATTTGCCTTTTGAGCCTGTTATGGGACATCTCTTGAGTTTCACTCAGTGTAGGACTAGCAAACGGATTCTTTTATAAGTAATCTAGAAGTGCCTGGAGAAGGCAAAGCAAGCAGTAAATTAATGCAAAAGATTTTGTCTGTTTTTGGATCTGCAGGTTAAAATAAAATTAATTTTCCTTATGTGTTACAAAATGTTCTCTGACCACAAGGGCACATGTAATTACAGTCCCATAAGTAGTACTACTGTGGTGAACGGACACTACCACAGAGAAAGAGATGTAATTCAAGACTAGGTGTCTTTCTCACAGAACTGTTGTTTTTGTTTGTTGAGTTTCTTTCCTCATACATACATGTATGTATGATCATATCTCAACTGTTTAGAAACTCAGACAACTGTTCCTACCGTAGTACAAGCTTACACTTTGAATTTTACTTGAAATAAACTTTTTTGAGTTTGAAAACTGTATGATAAACTGTGGTCATTTTTTCCTGCTTGAATAGTTAATCCACTAAGCATCTATACTTAACTCTGACATCAAATGGAGACCTTACATCTAGACTAGATGATTTCCTAGGAAGCTTGTTTTATCTTATAATTTGAGTGCCCCATGCAAAGCCCCGTGCAAGACCTAAAGATCTCTGACTTTGAGACAAATCTGCTTTGCTATGTGTTAATATACTGTAATTGCAGGCAAATTTAAAATGTCTTAAAATTTGAGGGGGGGAATTATTTTTTTTAATGCCAGTGTTTTATATATTTATACTTAAGTATAATGCAAACAAATTTGTGTGTTCGGTTTTTTTATTTTTTTTCCAGGTGACAAAATGCTTGCTTGTTTACCTTAATGCTGTTCACATTCACTCTCTTTGAGCATGACAAATGCAGCCTGATAACTGAATAAAACAATGGTGAGATATTAATGCAGCCCTTGTTGTAATTTTCAGTGTAATGAATTGCATTCCTCAGTACCAGAAAAGAAATAAAACCTATTTTAGAAACAGAAGTCCATCATTCTTCTCTAAAAAGCAAAAACAAAAACAACAAAACCAGAAAATTATGTGAAATATCACATAGTAAATCTTATTTTTTGACTAAATCTAGATTTTTTTTTCAGTTTGCAATAGTAAATGAGATCACCCGGAATAACACTTCTGAATCGCAGTATAGAATCATAGAATCATAGAAACACAAGGTTGGAAAGGACCTACAAGATCATCTAGTCCAACCGTCCTCCTATCACCCTACCCACTAAGTCCTCCTATCATCCCTACCTACTAAGCTACTAAATCATATCCCTTAGCACTTTGTCTAGACGCTTCTTGAACAGCACCAGGGATGGTGACTCCACCACCTCCCTAGGCAGGCCATTCCAGTGCCTGACCACTCTTTCAGAGAAAAAGTTTTTCCTCATATCCAGTCTAAATTTACCCATACCATAGAATCGTAAAATGGCTCAGGTTGGAAGGGATCTTAAAGATCATCTAGTTCCAACCCCCCTGTTGTAGGCAGGGTTGCTACCCACTGTATCAGGCTACCCAGGGCCCCAACCAGCCTGACCCTGAATGCCTCCAGGGATGGTGCATCTGGTACTTGTAGATGAGTACCTCACTCAGTTATTTTCTTATTAAATATTTTATGATAACACTTCTTATTTGTTTCATTTTTAAATACAATTTTGCATTCTTAAAAATAGATAAATGAGTTTTTGTATAGTTGCCTGAAGGTCTTAGGAGAAATAAAGATCATGTTTTTTTCAGAAATAAGTTTTGATAGAATACTTGAGAATTTGAACAAATGTTGTCCACAAACTGGAGATTCAGGTAAAATATTTTATTCATTCTGAATAGTTATTCATCTAAATTCAGAATGTTTCCCTTAAATAAAAGCACAGAGTTAATCATAGGTAATTTACCTGAAGTAGGTTCAGTTATTCAGCAATTCAGCAAATATATACAAGCTCTGAGAAGTAGACTCTGCTTTAAGGCTTTCAGTAGCATTTAGATTTCCCAAAACTATTTACTTGCAAGCCCCATTCCCCATCTAAGGTTTTTTTCCTGTATTATCAGTTACACAGTTATATATATATATACATATATATAAATGTTCCTTTAAATCTTTCCCATTTCTTGTAAATTATTGAGTTCTTGAGATGTCATCTTTTATTACGCTTGTCTAATTTCATATTACACACGTATGCCTAACCTCATCAGCCTCCCTCAGGAAGACAGGTACAACCAACTTTCCTCTTGGACTTTACAAAAAGTACACACATTGCATCAATGTCAAAATTCTGACTATATAATCAGTTACCCAAAATCTACATTTATCCCAAATATCCAGAGTTTCAGAACAAGTGTTTCGCTCACTCATAATGTGACTCACTTATCAGGACACAGTGAACACCAGAAGACTTCAGCTAAAATTCAATCACAGAGTTCTCTCTGGAGAAACAGCACTCTATGCCATATTATTTTTGTAGTTATTTCTTGAAAGCTTATCATTTCTTAAGTCCTCTGCTGTCTGGATACCAATACCAACTGATGAAAAGAGCAAATACAACTGCATATTTTGGAGAGGAAAGTAAACGTTTCTTCTTTTGACAGATATTCTTGCAGCAGCAAGATTTTTTGGCAACCTGTTTATTTGCTTGTGTTTTGTTTTTGTTTTTAAAATATTTATTATTTTATTATAAGCTTTGTTTGCAAAACTGTAACTGAAGGTAATCCCTCTTAGAAATAGGAGGGAAAATTACTATAATGAATCTTGTTTGACATGATTTTTCACCCAATGTTTTTCTTATTTAATTATTACTATCCAGTTCAGTGTATTCTATTAATTAAAATTCAGAACATTTGAGCTTCAGCTCCTATTCTATGTGAAAGTCTTTCTTTGGCTGCCATTTATAGGACTTTTCTCAGAGCATCTGAAATCTGAGTTTAAATCTCTGTTGATTTGTGATGAATATGAGGAAGGTATACTACATTTCAAGAATTTAAGACCTTCCTGAGAGAAGGAAATACTAAGCCTTAGTCACAATTTTCAAGTCACAGTGTTCTTGTAGCCATGTATCAGTTCTTATTTGACTTGCATTTCTACCCAAACTTGTACTAGTTAGCAGCTTTTTAAATCATACTGTTAATCTTACACTATCTCCTGAGAATATCTCACATCAACATTTTACACATATAAACAAAAACAAAAGCATGTACTAAATTACCCTGAAACTTCCTTAGAATCTTTCATTAGTTAGACTTTTCAATGCATTACCTTAAATATTTCCCATTCATAACTCAATAAATTCATCTGTTCTTTTCACAATAAAAATATTTCTTTTTGTAACTTGGCTTTTTAATAATTACTGATGAATACCTATGAAAGATACATCATTTCATTGCTGCTCATTGTTGCTGTTATAAATGTTTTTGCCCCTTGGCTGTCACTGGAAGCAGATGGTAGGCTGACAAGATCTATTGAAGGTCTGAGTACCTGTATAGAAGAAAAAGCAGTACAGGAACATAATTTAAAGTGTGGAGTGTAAACCATGCCTTCAGCAGTGTAGTTGTAAAACTAGGCTTTAATTCTGAAAGATAAACTTCTCATATAGGTAACTGTACATGATATCTTAGTATGTGATAATATTTGATCACAAAGTTTCCAGGGCAGATTCTTTACCAAGGCCCCCAAACATACCATTACTCACTCCTTCCAGAGACTTAAGAATGTGTTGGGTCAGACCAATGGCCTCTTCAGTCCAAAATTCTCTCTTTGATGATGGCAAAATGCTGATGCCAGTTCAAGAGGATTCAAATAAGGGAGTCTTTTGTGATCTTTCCCAAATACTTGACCAATCTTCACTTACTTTCATCTCTGTCACCTATGATTTTATGTATTTCTTAAATATTGGTGGATTTTTCTCCCATATATCTGATAGAAATCACAGTAATCTGCTGTAGCAATCATACACATCTTGGAAGATGACATCTATCACTTCTTTTTTGGGTATTTTTTCCACTATATAGTCACTGAATTTTAAGTGTATAGGATCTGAAATGCTCTGTGAAGGTGCCCATCTATAGCCTTTGAATACAAAGAGAGTCAACTTTGGCTCAGCTTCAAGTATAGACTATTCTGGTTATTTCTAGCTTCCCTCTTTCCTCCAGTGGGCAAAGTTGAAGAGAAGATAACTTGAACATAAGTGTTCTCCTATTGTACTCTCAGAGCTTTATAGTCTTCTTTGATTCTGCCCATGTTCCAGTGCCATTCACACCCACGTGAAAGAACAGTGTATAGTAGTCTGTGTTCTTCACAAGCTATGGCACTCTCTTGGTAATGCTCTGGAATCCCCCTCAGGCCAGCAGAGGGGGGCCTCAGTGCCTTGTAACAGGGAGTCACCCACGAGGAGCACACACAATGTTTCACTTTACAGTATTCACTGTAGGCTGCTGGCATGGTTTCTTCTTGCAGATCTTAGTCATGGGTGTCATGAGTGTATATAAAAGTGTATGTAAGCGTATGGGTGTATGTAATAGCTCATATCTGTTTTGGGGAGTGAAGCAGAAGGGTGGGAACTGAAGTGGAGATCTGCTTTTGTGGGTCACCAGGGACCAAGGTTCCTCCTTCTCAGTATTGTCTGCTACCAAAGTATAACTATTAAACAACCTATCTATCTCTCAACACTTCTAATATCATGAAGCCTTTTAATGTCTTCTTGAAGCTCAGCCACTTGTCTTAGAAGATCATCCACCTATGCACATCTTGTGCAGCTACTTACCTTATCGTGAGGAGAAGGTTTGAGGCACTTTGTGCAACTGACCACCTGAATGGAAATCTCCTTTCTTATCTGTTCTGTCTGGGTGAATGCATCAGACATCTCTGGGGTTTCCCTGTAGGGGCACTGGTTTTAGCCCTCAGGCGAGTGCCCACCACCATACTGGCAGTGATCAAGAATGCTTCCCCTTGTCTGTGAACCTGCAACCAAGGTACAGTGCCCTGCCCACTCAAACTGCTGCAACAGAGTGCTGCTTCCAGTAGAGATAAAGGGGTCTGCTTTGTGCCCTCCCTGCACACCCTGCCTGCACAAACTGCAGCGCCAATTGTCGTGCCATGTCTTTACCGATGCACCATGCCCTGTTTTCCTGTCTTGTTTGCTGCGGTCCTGGTTGCTTGCACTCCCTAGAGGCTGCCTTTGTACTGCAGAGGTGTCTTACTTACTTACAGAGGTGTCTTGCTCCTCACTCTACCCATGATGCATTACTAAACCTTTTTTCAAAAAAAAAAAAAAAGTAACCTAAACTTTCCTATTTTTTTTTTCACTCTTCAGACACTATCCAATTAGCTTAAAACCATAAATGGGAGAAAAATTCAAAATAAACTAGATAGCACACTTTACCTAATTCTTCAAAATACAAATATATAACATTAACCTTTCCAATGTCTGTAATAGCTTCGCATCCTACAGAAGAAAAGTTATCTTACATCCTATTAATAAATTCAAATGATCAAAAAAATCTAAGCCTACAGTTAAGATCAGTTGAAATAAAAGGTCAAAAATATATAGCACCAAAGCACACATATGCAATAAGTTGGAGGTTTGTTTCACTTTAGTAACACTCCCCAAAAATAGAGTGTCTAACATATCTATAGTGTGAAAGGGGGAGAAACTCAAGTTGAAACAAACCTCCTCCTGTCTGAGCTATGTCCATATGATTCAGAGGAGAAAGAAGCTCCAAATACAGCTCCAAAATAACTTCAATGAAACACACTTCGATATGCCTGTTTCATACTCCAGTGTGCATGAGAAGCGTGCTTAGGATTAATTTCCAAAGTCTATTTGGGTGGCCTCATTCAAGAAACAAAAAAACCTCATTAAACAAGTTTAGTTAGATGTTGGAATTCAGGAGCAGGATTCAAAGACATATCAAAGACAGAATTTGCTTATAATTAACTTCTCAAATATAAATTTATCCAGTTTTAACCCAGCTTTTTATTAGGGCGTGGGTGCAACTGGAACTACATTTGCTTATAGTTCTCATTTAAGAGATATTTTATTTTCTTTTGTTGTAGTCGATACATGAATCAGCCATTGAAAAGCTCCAATAAACAATGACAGAGTTAGAAAATACATTACAGAAAATTTCCTGAGTGACAGAATGCATTGCTTCAACTGGTCAAGGTATTATTTAGCTACATAAAATTTGACTTTATGAGAAAATATATTGGGAAAGCAGCAAAGTTCTTGAGACTGGAACAGAGCTAGCTTGACTACTAAAATTTTATGTGATTATAAGTTTTTCCAGATTTATGCCATGTAGGTTGTTTTTTTCTTTTTTCTTTTTTTTTTTTTTTTGTTGAGAAATAACTTCTTATTGGAAAGACTCAATAACCAGTCATGCAAATTTTTGTTTGAAACTGAAAATCTGGAATGCATTAAAAACAGGAACTAAAAGAAGAACTGATGTTTAAAGCTACTTATGTATCTAGCTGTCCATTTTGCAGTTAAATTGCATCTAATTTTAATCTTAGTTTTAGGATCAGAAGGCTATGTGACCATCTACTTAAAACATCTTTTACAGTAATTTCTCATAAAGATCTCTTTTTTACACTTCCTCAATACTTCTGTCCTCTAAGTGCATATATGTCCTGAATGTCTTCCTTCCACCATATGAACCATGTTTGTGTACAGCTTTTACCTTCATAAAACAAGGTTTTCCTTTGTTAGATGTATTAAAACACAAGAGACTTTTGCAGCTTCACAGACTCATCGTATTCTTCTTTCAAATATCAGCCAAAACTATGTTTATTGCAAAACAAGTGTGTGAAATATAATTATGAGAACACTCCAAATCTATCCCCTGTTCAGTTGCCATGGCTGATTAACTTAAAAGAAAAATTGTCTGGATGGAAGAATCAGCCTACTTGAAGTCAATAACAAATATTCTGTTGACCAAGATTTCCACACATTAAACTGTATCGAGGTAAGATGAGATTTTTTTTTGAATCAGTCTCAATATCAACACTACATGTGTTTGACTCATCATCAAACTACATCTGAAAACTTCAGAAGTCTCATCTGCAAATCACAACTGCAGCACAAACCCTATGAATTCATATAAACACTTTTAAGTGAACTTCTCCCAGTAAAGTCAGGGCCAACCCCAAGTTGAGAAGGAAAAAAACATGTAAAAGCTTAATGCTACTGTCTAAGTTTTAGTCCCACTCTCTAGCTTTGAGGCCTAGGCATCTCTGGCAATTCTCATAAAAGCTCATCTCAGTTCTATGAATGAGAGTCTGGTAAGGTAATTATCTGAAAACATTTAGGAGATCACTCTGAAGTAAATGACGCTCCCTTGCATCTGGGCACTTTATTGATCCTCCTAAAGGGTCCTTTACACTCTGGGCTTGAATCCTAGAATTTCACAGAAGATTTTTTCAAAAAACAGAGACAGACAAAGTGTAGGAACGTCCTGTGCATTATTTTTTACACAACTTTAGGTCTAAAAAATTAGATTTGAACAAAGCGAAAACACAGTCAATTTCCTCCTTTGTTCAGATCTTATATTTCCCTTCTCTGGATAGTACCAAAAATCAGAAACTAGAGTCTATTTTGAGTGATGGAATACTGTCCTTTCTTTGAAGCCATCTCACTGTACAAAAGATAAAATATTGAGTGTGTCAGGAATCAGGAGCATGTGCAAGACAGACTAGACCAGTTAGGGTTCTTAACTGTTATGGGAAGTTCAAATGTTCCAGCTCATGTTCTCACATTTTCATTGTTCTTTTGTACAGTCTTTCAGAACTAAGAACAATAGCACATAACTTGCTTAATCCAGGAGAAATTACAGCAATTTTACAGACTCCAGCAAGATAACATTAGCAAATTGTAAGCAGACAAAATGTTTCTGAGATTAAACACATTGTTCAGACAATGATCTTGGCAGCAGAGCCAAAATGAACATGGCTTAATTGATGTGGATAACTTCCTGACTGTCTCCAGGAAAGATATTTGGTGATGATAGACCTCATGTGGATATAGACATATACATAGATTTTAGGACCAAAAATTCCTGATGGAGAACCACATCAGAGAGAATAATTCTCATAATTATAAACCTCTTATATAAACTTCTCATAAGCAAACTTGAGAAACACAGAAACACTTATTAAGAAGATTCTGTGAATAAGTAATAGCAACTTCTACGGTTAAATGTCTGTCCTCTTTTTTTTCATTTTTTTTTGTTTTCTGGTAGGTGGCATTTAATGATGTATTTTTTATAAGTATTGCTAAGTCCAGAAGTTTTTCACAGTATAATTACTTGTCTATGTTTCAACATCAAAATAATTGGCATTACTCTTAAACTCAGTATCCTTTATGACGTTCTAGATGTCTTATTATTTAAAATGATAAAGTAAATCTATTTCATATAAAGATTTTGAGCGACTTCAGAACTTGAATATAGAAAGAAAGAAATCTAGGTCATCAAGATTTACGAAGCTGATTCATTATTGGAATTAGGAATTAAAGTCACCTAGTTAAAACAGTTAAATATCTTGAATATTTTAAAAACATTTACAAATAGTCATATTAAATACGTACATAGTAGCTGAGAGAGAAAATTTACACACAGAGACAAACAGAGACAGGTACACAAAGAACTGCAATTAACTGCTGATTTTTTGTCATTGTTTCTTACTAATGAAAAATAGGTCGGACTTTTGAAGACTGGAAACAGATCATTGTCCAGTTTGTTGAATTGCTTTGTGAAAATGTAAGGGTAAAGAAAATTTTTGGACTTTTTACGTAACTTGATCTGCTCAACTCAGAGAAAAGAATGTCACTTCTGATTACAAAACTCAAGTACTTAAGCTCAAGATGTAATCAAATGGATGGTCATCAAATCAAAAGATGGTCATCAAATATTTGCAGAAAGTTATTGTAAGATTGAGATGTGAACATAAACGTGACATTTTGTGAAAGTGGGGGAATACCTTCATTGTTCAAATGTGTTTTTAAAAGTGAAATGTTTTTGTATGTTTTTTGTTTATTTGTGTATATATATATTTGCATTTTGTAATTTTCTATGAAAAGGTCAAGGTCTGATATAGAACTATCTTGAAGCTAGGATACCAAATTCATGTATCTGGATCTTAATGTCTTCATTTTCAAAAAACATTCATGGCATGAAAATCAATAGGAAATGCTGTCTCCTCACACCAAATGTATAGAAATCTGTGTAGCATTTTATGTCAGAATACTTCCTCTCTTGCTTCAAAATTAGTTGTATACTGAAATCAGCTCCTAATGGTTAGATTCAACTATTTAAAACCTCTGAGCTAAGAAAATTCAAGTTAGGTAATGCCATATGAGGATGTTTGTGTACTGTGTAAAAGTTATAGTAATATTATCATATGCTATATTTAGAGCAGTATCTCTGTATTTTCTACCCTCTGTATTCAATTATGCTTCTATCCCATATTCTATGATATCTTATTCAAAATTTCCTCCTGGACTTATCTTCAATACTTATCACTACTATACTGAGAATGAAAACATTTATCAATGTATCACTCTTAAATTTTCTGTCAAGGTAAGAGTTCCATTTTTGCACTGGGAGACAACAACAGGTAAGATAAGTGTGAAAGGGTTCTGCAAGAACAAGTCCCTAATTTGACATTTCTAGTACCTGTTATTTGTAGAATGCTTAGCAGTGAATGGCACTTCTTATGTCCCAAACTCAGCTCCCGTTCATTCCCATTTGTTACTGTGACTGGGCGGCATGTCCATCAGTTAGGTATCAGGTCATCAAGCCGAACATTCAGAAAATAAGAAACATGTAATAGTGACCATCTGTGAAGAGAGAGATTAAGTGACTTGACAGGAATTTTCCAGAGAATCATTCATTTGCTTTGACTAATGAGACCTTTTCTCTCTTCTTGCAATCACATTAGTCACGCTTTCTAAATTCAGCAACAAGCAAGAATGCTACAATCACCACCTTTCTTCATCATGTAATGCTGATTTTGTATCATAGGACATCCATTCTGTGTGTTCAGTGAAAAAAAAGGAAAGGGAAAGGGAAAGGGAAAGGGAAAGGGAAAGGGAAAGGGAAAGGGAAATAAAAATAGAATGCAATCATGTGAAGGGAGAGTAGCAACTTCATTTCTGTCCTGTCTTAACACACTATAATATCTTGATGGTTTTTAACATGGTGATAGTTTCAAATCTCTAATCTTTTATATAGTATGCACTGGGAAAGAACATTTCTTAGTTTTCATAAAATACAAACTCTAAAAACAGAAATATGATTAAATTGATACTCATTTTTTTAGGCACAGAACTTAGGAGATATGAATCACCCTTCACAGCTTTCAGTAGTCTGTCTCTCTTGTTTTTGTTTAGGCACAGTGGAAAAATTGGTTCCTATCTTAAGTGTCTTAATTAAGTCCTTGTATAGAAAAAAAAAAAGAGAAAAAAATGTTTTGATCCTACATTCTGACAATGCCATTTTCATACAACCATTATGATACTTTTTATTCTCCTTTTTATTGACCTAACATTTATGCTGTTATTTTTGCTGTTCATGAAGCAAAATTATACTGCTTTAGTATAGTGTTAATTGTTAAACATTTGCCCATAGGTTTCTTTTCTTATATACAGAGCACAGTGCAAGATAGCTCAGGGTTTTTTTTTTGTTACTTTTCATGATTCATAGGCTGATGCAGCTGCATACTCCTCTGTTACAGAACTGATGAGACAGGATATATCTCAAAAGGAGATATCTAAATAATATAGTATGCTCAAGCACACGCTTCTTTCCCACCAAGCCCCACTAATCGTATTTGCCAAAAGCTTTCACACTCTTGTCCAAACAATGAGCGCTGTCTCAGAGCTTGACCTTACCAGGCAAAAATACAATGCAGAGAAGGAAAAGAAGAGCAGTCTGGTATGAAATGTGAGGATAGCAGAGAGTGAGAGTAGCAAATCAGATAATGAGGTCTTGGCAAACTATACCATATATCCCATTAAAAAAATCTTGTATTGCGAGGGGATAAATAATTCTTTTCTCTGAGCCTGCATGATCCCAGAGAGAAGCAGGTATTATCATAGGTCTCATTACTTAGTCTCAATCCAGCCCACACTAAGATAAAGGTATCTAATGCTGACAGTGGATGGAGACAGACAAGCATGAGATAATTCAGTAAACTTTGCAGCTGGTAATAGTCACTCCTTTCTTGCTTTCTTGTAACAAGTCACAGTTCATAGTGGAACATACTCCTGCATGCTTCCTTTTTTTTTTTTTTTTTTTTTTTTTTTTTTCCTGAATGTCTCTCCTTTTAATTGCCAGTCAGTGGAAAAGCCCAAAGCCCCCTTTGCTTTCAGTGATAGGAGTGGAGAATCTCAGAACAAGGTTCACACCTGATTATGCTCAGGCATCACAATCCTAGATGAAGACCCGGCTTTCAGCTCTAATATTCCAAGAGTATAACAGCAGCTTGTAAGTCTAGTCTAATGGACAGCAGCAGGAGGGATCAGACTCTATACCTTCCTCCTGAAACAGTCCTTTGTGAGAGCTGTGTAACTCGCTAGTGAGCTTGGGGATGGACTAATCAGTGAGGGCCACATTGGGAAACATCAAAGTGAGAGACACAGTCTGAGTGAGGGAGCCAGGGCCCAAGCATGGAGATCCAATAGATGTAGAGCCCAATCCCATATTCACATGTCCTATGAATATGTGGGTGTCATGATTGCAGAGAGTGATGGTGTGTGCGTGACTTTATAGTGAGAAAGGAGCAGTGGAATGGGGCTGTCTGTCTGTGTTTTTGTGACTGTGGTTAGTATGTAAGGGCTACATCGAAGTGCCTGCCTTGGTCTGTGTGACTGGGCATGTTGATGTCCCCTGTGTGTATTGTGGCTTGTGTGTAACTACCTTTTGGGCTACATGTACAGCATCACTGCTGCTGGACTTGCAAAGGGGAGCAGCAGCAGCACCCACCAGGCTGGAATGGATGAGACCTTTGAGTCTGCAAATAATTCACTTTCAGCTCTGGAGGGCCAGGAAGGAGGAACTCACTGGGACTGAAATCGTGCTGGATTCAACTACTCCTTAACTAAAGCAACAAATTAGGGTGCCAGAGAATGGGGTGCTGTGTGGAATAGTCTAGTAATTCCCACAGTGATGCCCATAGCACAGGAAGGAATGTTGCTTAATCTTTGCTATTTCTGGAAAATGTTTGTTGTGCTTCAAAAAGAGACACTCTGGGCAGCAAG
Organism: Penelope pileata; assembly: GCA_013396635.1. NCBI lineage: Eukaryota > Metazoa > Chordata > Aves > Galliformes > Cracidae > Penelope > Penelope pileata. The sequence continues at coordinate 7,900 of WBMW01004439.1, read as the reverse complement.
GGTTTTGAGAGCTATTCTTATCATCACTTCAATTCTGATACTTATGTAAGAAGAGTCTGTTTTCAGATGTTATGCATCTGCCAACTTTTTTTCATATTGGTTGAGAACAGCTTGCAAAAGGTGGATGAATTGTGGATGAAGCTGTGCATTATTTTATTTTCCTAAATGTTTTCACAAAGATTTTGAAACAGAAGAAGGCTGGTTGAAACAAAAGGATAGACGCAAGAATTAATCAATGCAGCCAGTAGATGGAACATCTAAACACAGTTGCCATTGGAAATAACCATTCCACTTCAACAAGCAGCACTGAGATATTTTCTGAAGGTGAGCATATCAGCTAAAAACCATAACTCTAATGGATACTAATATCAGATACATAACAAACATTTTTAATAGTCTATTATAATTTTCCTGATGTATCTTCCCACGAAAAAGTTCCTAATAACTTTTCCTTTTTCTGCTTCAATAAGGCTTATGATTTTGATTATAAATGACAAATATAATTTGATTTTATTAAAAGTAAGATTGTATAATCCATATTTAGCCTTTTGTTACAACTTACCAGATGATGGAAAGGCACTGAGTTTAAAAGATTGCCAATTTTCTAAGCATATCATCTGGTCCAATGAAAGATGTCACCTCACTCTTTAAAACTTGCCAGAACTTCAGAATATCCATCTGTTACAGTGTTGCTATTCCTTTACATTTTGCTATGAATTTCCCCAAAACTTGACCTATGGTTTTGTAAGAGTCTTAATATTTTTCTAAAAGACAAAGCCTTCATCAAAGCACTCTCCAAATCTGGATTTTAAAAAGACACCTCATTAACAGTCTGTGGAAGATATCTTGAATATTTAATCTGCACTGGCAACTGTGCTGTTAATAAAACTCACTGTCTGAAGGTTGCAACACACTAGCTTAAGTGCAATACTTACAAATAAGATACCCATGCTTTAGTTTGCCTTCAGTTAATCTCATAGCCTTCACATTCTAGTGTTTATGGTAGACTTTGAGTCATCCATTTACCTCTTGAGAAATGTGATAATCATTTTTCTTCTGAAATAGGGAAATAATTACCATGATTGGACCTGGTAACGGTTGCTTGTGTTTTTTTAGCACTTTTGTTCACTGCTTTTGGAGTTTGTAGGTCACAAGGCTTACTACATATCTTTAGGAATATAAAAAAAGCTCTTGTGCAAAGGCTTCACACAGTTCCTGTGAACTACACTTAGAAGACCATCATTTACCTTCATGTATGTTTAGGCAGGGTTTTCACAGAATCACAGAATTGCAGGGGTTGGAAGGGACCTCAAGAGATCATTGAGTCCAACTCCCCTGCCAAAGCAGGCTCCCTCCAGCAGGTCACACAGGTAGGCATTCAGATGGGTCTTGAATATCTCTAGAGGAGAAGACTCCACAACCTCCCTGGGCAGTCTGTTCCAGTGCTCTGTCACTCTGATGGTAAACAAGTTCTTCCTTGTCTTATTATGAAACTTCCTGTATTTCAATTTCTGCCCATTGCCCCTTGTTTTATTGCTGCATGGTATCGAAAAGAGCCTGTCCTCACTCATTTGACTCCCACACTATAGATATTTATAGACAAATATGAGATCCCCTCTCAGCCTTCTCTTCTCCAGACTGAAGAGTGCCAGGTCTCTCAGCCTTTCCTTGTATGGGAGATGGTCCAGGCTCCTAGTCGTCTTTATTGCCTTCCACTGGACTCCTTCTAGGAGCTCTGTATCTTTTTTGAACTGGGGAGCCCAGAACTGGATGCAATACTCCAGACATGGCCTTGCCAGGGCAAAACAGAAGCAGAAAATCTCTTCCCTCGTTCTGCTGTCAATGCTCTTTTTAATGCACCCCAGGATCCCGTTGGCTTTCTTGGCCACCAGTGCACACTGCTGGCTCATGACCAGCCTGTTGTCCACCAGAACACCCAGGTCTTTCTCTGCAGAGCTCCTCTCCATCTGATCATCCCCCAATCTGTACTGACGCATGCGGTTATTCCTCCCCAGGTGCAAGACTCTACACTTGCTTTTGTTAAACCTCTTCTAGTTCCTCTCTGCCCAGCTGGACTACTTTCAGTAAGTAGTTTTGCAGATGAATAGGAGCTAGTCCTACTAAAATTCTGAGCTGACTGGAAGTGGTATGAATATATGCTCAGTTGATCCTTAGCAAAGAGACTCTCTTTTCAGTAGGATTTAACACCAAGCACTGTGGTAACTGTGTGTCTTAATTTCTAACNGGCTATGTGGGGTTTCCTGGCCTGTCGGCTGAAACCAGAACACTGTGTGGTATAAACATCCATCTGCCTGGACAAAGGAAGCATTTTGTGAAAAAAAAAAAAGACCAGAGGGTCAGTTATCACAGATTTTTATACAAAGTCAGTTCACATTTATCCATTCATAAATTTATTTCTATTGCTAGTATTTTGCCTGTTGATAGGAATTACAAATTTAATTTATGTGAAGGTTTCGGACGCTAATGTGAGAGAATTTTTAACAGACTTTTATACACTATTAATATTGTCTTTCTGAAGAATGTATATTTTAGACTGTCAAAAGTGATGGAAAGGAATAGAGAACAAACTCAGGTGAAAAAAACCTGCAGGAGAAAGTGATGATAATATAAAAGTTTGTTATAGTGTCTCAGCTGAGTACTTCATCTCCAAATACAGGAATGAGCAGGCATGTGAACAAGATTAAGATGATTAATGTGATACAAATTTGCACAATGCATGTGACAGTGGAGATGTACAGGAAGGACAGAGGCTGAAATTCCTTGGCTCCTTTAACTTGATACTGCTGCATATACAAACCTCATCCTGAGACTAATTAGCCTGGGGCAAAATATATGTGTAATATAACTTTATTGCTTATTTTCTATTATATTGGATATCCCTAAACATTACTGTATTTCACACATCATTGCTTTTTTTCTGAACTCAATTAGTTCATTTTTTTCCCCATAATGGATTCATGTATAATTCTTGTTCTCTCTTAGTCTAAAAGGTATCCTAGTTTATATATCCTCTATTTTGTTTGTAATTATATGAAAAATTCTCATATAAGGAATAATAATATTATATAATATGGAAATTATTATGTAATAACAACATTTTAATCCTGACACTTCCTGAAAACGCAACCTATTATTAATCACAGCTTCCAACTTTTTTTTTATTGCTTTTATGAAAATGGTAGCTTTTTTTGGTGCAAAGTTAGATGTAAGATTTAGATGAGTATCTTGCTGAAATGTATATAATTTATATCTTTCGTCATTTTAGACTCCAAAAAGAAACGTTGTGCCTGTCAGTACAATCTGTAATTTGTGAACGAGAAAAAAATTCTTATTAATGAATTAATATCCTCATTATTTTTTTATAGGGAAAAATAATATTAAACAGTCTTGGCAATTTCCAAAAACTAGTTTTCTCTCCTCTTCTTTGATTTGTGGCAATCTACTACTAATACACCTGCTACTTTGAAAAACGTCTTTTTGGCGCTTCATATCCATCTCCTCTCTTTTGTCTCTTCTTATACATTGTGTTTTATTCTCTCTCCATGCACCCTTGCTAAGACTTCTTCATCTTTGTTACTAGGTCATCCATTACAGCTACGAGCTATCCCACCTTTTTTGGCAGCTACCCTCCATACCCTCCTTCTGTTATTAGATATCTTTGCCTTCAAGTGCTAGGTGTTCTCCATATCTATTAGGTAATGTACTCAATAGAGAAAAAAAATACTATAGCTTAGATTATTTTCTAAGGGAAAAAAAAACACAAAAAACCTAAGCATCATAAAAATAAAAAAGAACTTCCTGTTTATTCTTGTAGTTGAATTTCTACCACAGTAAGATATGAAAGAGAAAAAAGAATAAAAATAAGAGTAATAATTGCAGAATATTTCTGAGAAAATTAAAAATACAGAATCATGAGAACAGAGAAAATTGCATCTATATAGGTATAGTTATCTCTATTCAAATTGTTACTTGCACCTCCCTAAGGAGGGAGCTCCTTAAGCTATTTCCTTTGTTATCTACCCAAATATTATAATTAGATGTTGACTCCAAAATCAAACACTTTGGTATGATTAATAGAAGCAAAAGTTGTTTATGGCGGTGTTTCCTGTAGTTGTTTACTTGTTGTGATGTATTTATTTATTTTAAAGGAGATATTTCCTTGTTGGACAGATGCTTCAATTCAAAGCAAGAAATATTAGTATTGTTTGAAACTGTAGCACCATTAACAAGCTGCTATAATACAGTCTGTCTTACCACAAGTGGCTAGCTGTAGTTTATCATCTTGCAGCACAGGTTAAAACTCTACTTTTACCAACACTTCCTCCCTCAAACAAACAACAGTCCTGTAACATCAGGAACATTTGCATTCACTTTCCATACATTTGGCTGTCAGCTTCAAGAGATGGACGAAAGTAGATCTTAGCTGGTAAATGAAATGTACACATTATCATTTTCCAGCAGATCTCAAGGTCTTTACTACTCTTCTATATACATGGGAAAAAAAAAAAAGCCCTTCAGAAAAATTCATGTTGTGTGACCATTTCATTTTGTGAATAAAGGTAGATTAATAAAGGAATATGAATCACTGCTTTAAGGCCAAAATATTGTGAAGCTCTGCCAAGATATAAGCTCTACTTTCTCACTCAGATAATCTAAGGAAATGGGTGCCAATGGTATTTATTGCCATAATTCACATATTCTCAATATTTCCCCTCCAGAACCGCATGAAGTCCCATAATCACTTTTAGAGGAAGTTTGATATTATTCAGGGTCCTCCTGATTAAAGTGAGTTAAAAATTCCTGTGACACCTCTGCAAGTTTTATACTTGTTCACCTGTGGAAGACCAGAGATGATATAACTGCTTTGCTAATATTTAATTTTCCGCCTCTGATTCACCATATATTTAACTGCATCCTTTTATTTACTATTTTATTAATGAATTTTGGTTAAGAGTAAGAAGGAAAGCAAAAAGTGCCAAGAGTTCTGGAAACATTTCTGCCTTTTTTTTTTAATCAAAATTAACCAGTTTTCTTTAAAATGTTATTTGTCATTATCTTTTTATGAAATTAAGGAACCATGGGAATACATTGTCTTAACAAACATACTTTGGGTAGAAGCATTTTTCTTTCAGAATAGATTGATATAGACTTGTTTATATCAAGGAATAAAAATTGGTGCTTGTCCTCTCAGAACTAAAAGCATTTGCCTTCAACGTGAAGTAAGTAAGTTGAAAATGGAAACAAATCTTCTAAGAAAAAAATAAGTTTAAATTTAAGAAAGATTATTACCATAAGTAGATGATAGATAAGTAGATATGTAGGTAGATAGATTGATTATTGATCGACTGATCGATCGATCAAAGTTGTCTGCCCATCCAGAACTGCATGAGGATTCTTCAACATAAGGAAATACGGGTCAATATTTCTCAGTCTTCATTTGCTGGTTTTTCTCTTCCCATATTATATGATTTATGCTGAGAAAAGCTTTCTGAGCTCATAAGAATTCGTAAACTACACCTCATAGAAAATATACATGAAACATTACTGTTGATAATATTACATTTTGTGATACTTGCTGAGACTGCTTGGGAGACATCATTTCTATATAACCGTCATATTGTTGATTGATTTAATACTTGGAGTATCTCTTTCTCAGCTTTGTAGGTTCCACCTGCTACAGAATGTTGTAAGAACAAGAAGATGCAGACCTTGTCACTTCCAAAAGTAATTTTGGTTTGTACTGTGAATGCCTGAATGCCTGTGCCAGGTTAGCCTGATAAGACCTAAAAGATATCTTGATATCACTCTTCTTAGGTTGAAAACAAGTTGGCCATCTCTTTACAAGAAAACTGTCTGTGAACTGTAGTTACAACGATTATACTACACTGCAATGAGCTTTTGTTAATATTAATCTTTCATAGAGCAAAATTAATTATATGAACAGTAATAGAAAACAGTTGTGAGGTACACCAGTGGACTAGTAAACATTAAACTTGTATGAAGTTTCCTCTAGATACCATATATTCTTCATATATACCAACAGATCCAATGAACACAAATTAGTGATTCCTAAAACTGGTAAACTGGTGTTCAGAGCAACGAGCAACATTTTCTCACTTTTCTCTGCTGAGACTAAAAAATGTTAATTCAGGCACCACAACACCTCTGCACTGAAAGCACACAGAGCAGTAATGCCTGGGCTGGAGAAGTTTTGACAGGACAATACAGAGAATTTGCAGAGGCATTTAAGGAAGTCCTTTATTATGCACACACTATAATTAAATAAGTGGCATTGTATGTGTATGCATACATATATGTATGCTCAATTAAAGGTGTATTTTCTTCATCTGTGATTCTGTGGGCTCGAAGCCAGAAGTTTTTCAGGATGTTATTGCAGAAGCCAATAAATGGTTTTTGATTTAGTTTAATTTAGCATCCGTACAGACAACATAATTTAAACTCTGGCAGTTCATTAACTTTCCCTAAAGATTCATATGAAAGAATTTGCCTCCTCTCTGCCTCTCTTACATGTTTGGCATGACAAAATAACGCATAGCCTTGTTATTTAAGGTTTTACTTCAGCACTATAAATCTCCTTGTTAACAACTACATGAAGCTGCTTGATTGTCTCATTCAAGAATTCTTTAAACAACAACTTTAAGTTAAACTAGGAGCTTAAGGCCATAAATAACTGATGCAGTTCTGTGACATTGATAAATTAACATTGTTACTGTCCTTGGTGATTTTCTGACACCTCTCACTGCACTGTTTTCATAGAGATCTAAGTTGCTCACGTATTCTTTTTGCTATTTGTTTTCTAAGTATATTTTGTTCTCTGTGAAAGCAGCCAGATTTGAACACGTGACCTTTTTTATTTTTTAAATCTAATAAGTAATGAGAGGAAATAGGATTCTCCCATCTGACCTGCCATTATGATTTGCGCTGGTGATGAGGTCCTCTGAATGCTAAAAGCAAGATATTCTTCAGTGTCATTCTGTCTTATCCTTTTGTGCTGAGAAAGCAAATCAAGTTGTTAATAAATGTTATAGCATTTTCTTTTATTTTTCTATTTGTTTTCTGATACAAAAAATTGAGCCACTGGAAGCCAAACTGAGAACAATATATATCCACATGAAGCCTTCTGAAGGTAATAGCTCTTATTTAATAGTTTGATCTTAATTATGGAAAGCGGGTATCAACTTCTAAAACTCTAATTATTCCCCCCAAAGCTGTCCTTTATCTCTGCCCTTAAATGCAAAAATACTGGTAAAATTCTAAAGATTGCTGAGTCGTATTGTTGCACTATGCAAGATAACCTTTGAATGCTGGTGCTGTGTGTCTGACCACAAACAAGAATATGGTTACATTGATAATGTGTCACTACTTCTTCAGAAAAACTTTTGGTTAAAGGACTTTGTCCAAACTTGTAAGATTTTTTCTTGTCCTTCATTGAAATATTATATAAAAATTAATTAAGTATGATTAAATAGAATCCCACTTCCAGATAAACTGTGACCAGTTGCTTAGCAGTTCTTCAGATGTGAGGCAGAGGGAGGATCCTTCTCCCAGAGCACAATGACAAAGCTGGTAGGGTTTTTTTGAGAAGGTGTCTGCCTTTCTTTGCAGCGGTACATTTCCAAGAATTGTTTGAGGATCTTGCTGTGAGGCAGATGTCTCTCAGTCTTTCCCACTGTCTTAGTTTCTAACAGAAGTTACTTTTTTCATTGTGTCTGGTATGAAGCTATGTTTTGGTCCTAGAAGAAAAACAAAACTGATAACACCTGGTAGCATTGAACAGAGCCAAGGACATATTCAGTTCTTCAATTCACATATTCCTCTGTCAGCAAAGGGATTGAGGGGGGCACAGGGAGCTGCGAGG
>WBMW01004438.1:102549-133994 GCA_013396635.1 Penelope pileata | reverse complement strand
TACATCACACTGCCACGAACCTGAGCAGTTTTGCTCTGATGCAGTCGTATCTTTTCAAAATGAAATGCAGGATGTACCCTTTCTATTTCAACACCAGGTGGTGCTGTAGTGTACTCGCATTTTCATCTGTTCGGATTTGGATACTTGCCTTCTAACTCCATTTGTAGATAGATAAACAGTATGCCATGCTTCCTTTGTCTGAAATGAAATAAATTCAGAAGGTTGTGAGAATAGAAAGATAAATGTTCAACTTGGATTCCTGAGGAAAACTAAGTAAATGAAGACCTGGGGAAATGAAGAATGTAGTACTGAAAGAAAACTGCAGCCAGAGTGAGATGTTCATGTAAGTGAAGTAATAGGAAATGACTGATTCTTCATGAAATATTACTTGAAAAGATATATAGATATCTATAAAATTTAATATTTAAATAATAGCTATTGTAATAGTATTCATGTGCTATCTACATATGATTCTGCATATTAACATAATGATTGATTTACTTTGTAATCACTATCTGGATAAATATTTAGTGACATTATTTCTATTATTTTGAATCTAAGAAGGAAGTGAATCATAAACATTCCATATGCTTTCAAGTCTTTCTTTCCTTTTTTTTTTTTTTGTAGTCTCATAAGAATTCCCTAAGAAAACAACAATCAGTTCTTATTGAGAACTCTGTTTTTTATTTAAAGGGGAAGAAGTAGTGTTCTTTACAGAAACAAGGCCAAACAAAAAAATTTCTATCAACAAAACATTTTCAGTGAGGACGCTTGACTAGTTTTGTACATCTGGATGCAGTCTTCCCTTATTACGGCTTCAGGTCTGAAATGATTGTTGTTTCAGATAATGATTCATCAAATCAGGAAGATGCAATATTAGAAGTTGCAATCTGATATTTTCCCATAAACAGATAACATTCATTTCATTTTTGTTTTGGTACAAAGATGTCCAGTTGTAGCTTACCCTTTTTAGAGGTGCATGGATCACAGTGCCCCATGCACTCCAGACACTCAGCTGTCAGTCTATCGGAGATAGACATTAGTTCTCTTGTCCCCCTGTGGAAAGCTTTTTCTGAAAACCTGTCAGAAAAAACATTCCAGTATAGTCCTGGGCAGCATACAAAAATCAAATCTGAGTTTGTGTTTAAACTACAGACCAATACTTTGGAAGCATTTTCAGTCTGTTTTCTGCCTCACTTTCATAGAAATACTTGTTACTTAGATTAACAACTGCCTAACATTCTTTGCCAGTATAAAATTACTCAAGAAAAAAACTCAGAGATTTACTAAACCATCTCTTCTTCCATTTTTAAATCTTTGTGCATAATTATGCTCTCCTGATGGGTCATATTGTTGAAGAGAATCAAACAAGAATACACAGAGAACATATGCAGTTCCCCTATTCAGACAGTGGCCATGTTCTTTGTATTTAAAGCTAAAGACAAACGCATAGCTGCACATCTCAAATTGGCACAGCACTTCAATATATCTTTCTAATTTTGAGCTTATTAACCGTATGGAGTTGTCCTTAAGCTTAAATAAATGTTTTAATATTTTCCTGAGTTGAAAGAAGGCTCATAAATTTATTATTTGCTAATAGGATAACTTATAGTTGGAAAAAAGCAGACAAGTGTTTAGCTAGCTAAGTCATCTTATCTTGCTGAGCTTAATACTTTGCCAGTTGTGTTTCAGATAAAGATCTCTAATATCTACTGTGACTCTTCATTTTAGTGCTCAAATTTAAACACCACAAAACTCCTGGATGCCAGTAAGTGAAAGACCATCACTTTATGAAAATTGAATTTCTTGAAAGGACCTATAGTTAGACATTACAAAACAGTAGGATGACTTCTCCATTTTAAAATCCAAGGCCAATACTTTCTGGTGATCTTATCTTCACAGGTAGCAACACTGTCCAGCTTGCTTGGTTTTCTCTCTGTGATTTATGCCAGTTTGGGCCTCACATGCTGAGTATTCCTCCACTCCAAGGCAATTCTCCCTGTGCAGCTTTCCATGTTAATGCTGCTGCCTCTGTTCTACAGTGGGACCTCCTTTGCTGTGCCCAGCTGGCGGGCAGATACGCAGCTCCGACAGTGTGATGCATGGGCTTCTGTTGCAGGCAGTGCATTGCCCTCTACTCTGTGACCCCTTTCCTTGTATAAATACATCAGAAGACCAAAAAAATGTAACCTGATCCTCAAAACCTGAGAAATCTGCACTTTGGACAAGGAAGATACAATGGTTGGTTTAGCTTTTGAGTACTATTTATTGCATGTTCAGGTTACACATGCAGTAAGCTGTTATTGAGATATTAAATCAACCTATACCTCTTCCAAGCCATTGAATGTTCAACAGCTCAGTGATCACAGGGTTGTTGTGCTACCCTTTATACTCTTGGCTCACTTTACTGCCTCACACTTTTCACTGTCACACACGAGCAGTAAATAGGCACTGCAGGTGCTGCTGGAAGTACCTGTATCACACACTCCTCCTGTCCTGCCTGCTCTGCCTAAACAACTCTTTTCCCAGAAGCCTCTTGACCTTAAGCTGGAGCCTGCAGTAAATGGATCCTTGGCTGATGATGTTGCTTTTAAAAGGTGAAATTCTAAAAAAAAAAAGAGACAGCTAAAAGCACATATATGTCCAATATCTCTGGACAGCAGAATTGAGCTAAGCAAACAACTATGAATTCTTATACAATAGGAACATCGCAAACTCTTATCTGTTAGGGAAGTGTGAAGCCTTACTGTGTGCATTAGAAGACGGGTGGCCAGCAAGGAGAGGGAGGCGATTGTCCTTCTCTACTCTTCCCTCATGAGACCCCACCTGGAGTACTGCATCCAGGTCTGGGGCCTACAACACAGGAAAGATGTAGAGCTGTTGGAGCGGGTCTAGTGAAGGGCCACAAAGATGTTCAGAGGGCTGGAGCACCTCCCCTATGAGGACAGGCTGAGGGAGCTGGGCTTGTTCAGCCTGGAGAAGAGAAGGCTGCAGGGGGGCCTCATTGCAGCCTTCCAGTATTCAAAACAAGATTATGAACACAAGGGGAACCAACATTTCGAAAGGGTAGACAGTGATAGGACAAGGGGGAATGGTTTTAAGCTGAAGGAGGGAAGGTTTAGATTAGACATCAGGGGGAAGTTCTTTACCGAGAGAGTGGTGAGGTGCTGGCACAGACTGCCCAGAGTGGTTGTGGATGTCCTGACCCTGGATGTGTTCAAGGCCAGGTTGGATGGGGTGCTGGGCAACCTGATCTAGTACCAGATCTGGAGGTTGGTGGCCCTGCCTGTGGCAGGGAGGTTGGAACCTGATGATCCTTGGGGTCCCTTCCAACCCAGGCCATTCTATGATTCTATATAATCAAGATACCATTGGTAGTTTCTGCTGTGTTGGAGAAACGGAATTTTATAGACATCTATAAAAGACTGAAGGCACTTCTGCTTTTTCTCAAAAGTGAGGCAACCACCTCTAAACTGCAAAGCATGAGTATTAACTGCAGGATAACATCCATACCTCTCATTTTGTAGCCAAGTAGAGAAGAACTGCCACAACAGAATTTGCAAGTTTTTTTATTTCCTTTTGTTGTTTACTACCAAGAGAAGACACAAAAAGCAGTGCTTACTGAAAAATGCCAGTTGCTGGCCGAAATGAACTTACAGTAAACACTCTCAAGTTAACTATTCAGAAAGTTAGACTTTTTCCTGTGTGGAGACTGGGAAACAGTATAAAGCAGTTTCAGGATAAAAAGATGTTTTCAGTAGTATTTTTTAAATATGAGGAAGACATATTCCATTTAATTAGACAACAGTTAACTGCCTAGTAAAGGCTGTCATAGTGATTTATGTAAAGAACAAATAGTTCCTAAAGCAGAGCTGTTTACAAGAGCAAGTTTAGCTTCTAACATCTTCAGGATTCTCATATGGAGCATTGGAGGAATGAAGTCCTAACATTCCTTCCCTCTTCCATTCTAGTATAAAAGGGCAACACTTTTTTTTTTTTGTAAATGGTTTTGAAGGAGTCCAACTCTGAGCTTTCACTGTCATCAAAACTCAACCACAAGCTAGCTCTCTAAAAGGTCATTCTTATTCAGAAATTTGTTGTAATCCAGATTTAAAACACCATGTGCTGTTCACAGTCACAAGACAGAAATAACTCATAAATAACATGCTGCTTGGCAGTTAAGTATTCCTTCAGTATTTGAACTCAATTTTTATGTTATTTAGTATAAGAATATTCTATGCTACCACATAGAATCAAATAATTTACTTTTTTTTGTTCCCCTTTTCTTAGGGGGTAGAATAAGGCAGGCAGTTTTTTGTTATATTTTTTCCTATCCAATCCTTAATTTGGGATAATTTTGTCTATAGGAACAGATTTTATGCAGCAATAATCCAGTTTGGTGAGGCCAGTTGCATTAAACTTATTCGTTGAGCAAGAACATAATGCATAGACACTTGCTCTATTGTACTGTTTCATCAGACATGCTTTAGCTGATGCTATGCGTACACCAGCACCATCCATACTTCTTTAAGACAGAGTAAGCTAGGCTGAGGGAGCTGGGCTTGTTCAGCCTGGAGAAGAGAAGGCTCTGGGGAGAACTTCCAGTACCTGAAGGAGCTTACAAGCAAGAGGGGGACTGATTTTTACATAGTCTGAAAGCAGTAGGACAAGAAGGAACAGCTTCAAACTGAAAGAGGGGAGGGTTTAGATTAGATATTAGGAGGAAATTCTTTACTCAGATGAGGCACTGGAACAGGTTGCCCAGAGAAGCTGTGGATGCCCCATCCCTGGAGGTGCTCGAGGCGAGGTTGGATGATGTCTGAAGCAACCTCATGTACAACCCTGCCCAAGCAGGTCCCATCCAACCCAAGCTATTCTATAATTCTGTGATCCTGACAGCTATTGTCAAGCTCCAGCATCATATGGCTGTTAATTTTTTTTTTTTTTTTAAATATTTAGATCAGAGGGTATCACTGAATACTAAATTACATGTTGCCAAGGAGCTGAAAAAATTGATTCTCTGAATACCTATATTTCAGCTTGGATACCAACTGCCTTCTAAAGAAGCTGTTTTCAAGCGTATAATCATCCTCGACAATACTAGTTGATTGAAGTAAGAAAACATCTATTCCAATTCATTCAGCAAAAATTGAGGCTGACAGTTACAGGTTTAAGACAGTAATTTTCCACAGGATTTATTCTTGCTGGCCATCCACATTAGTAGCAGCAAACACTTTACTAAGTCAGTTGAGAATTTACTGAGGGACAGCACATGTTGAATAGGCCTGACACAAGATGCTACAAAGACTTAAAACTATGCTATACAAATAATTCTTAGCCAGCATCAAAATCATAGAATCAATTAGACAAAAAAAAAAAAAAACAGAGGACAAAACCAACAGACACACAGATGTTTGTTTGCTATGAAGAGTTGCTTCTTTTTAATGTCATTAGGTAACATCACTTGAGATACTAAAGTTTTATATAGCAGTGTAATATCCATGTTTCTACATTTCCAGTTTGAGACAAATATTTAAATTCATAGCTTTTTTGCATTACAGAAAGTGCAAGAGAAGTTTATATAATTGCATGACCAGCTGAATTGAGTACTAAGGCTGTCTTCAAGTTGATTTTCTTAGATCTCCAGTTCAGCAACTGCTTCGGCATTTGATTTAACAATACTATTTCAAGTTTATACTTAGTATTAACACAAAAAACTCAGATATCAGCTATCCCCATTGACAAAGTGTTACAACTAATTGTAACAGCTGACTGATTTCTGAATTAAAGGTCTGTTAGTAAAAGAGGTTTTTTAGAAAAGGCACTGTTTAAGAGATTGAGGACTATCTCACATTAATGGCACAGAGGTGGCACATCTGTTCACAACAAATCTAGACAGAGTGAAGCAATGATTGTCTTTTTTGCTTTCTAACATACGGGAATAATGTCACATTACACCATGTCTGACCTTAAAATGAGCAACACCAGGGACATTCTGAGAAATAAGCAAGAAACCCATCTGCTTGTTCCATTTGTCTGCCAAGCCACCTTAATAAAGAAAGGTAATCCTAGTAGATTTTCCTCCCTGAAAAACCATATTAGCACCAATACAACAGTTAGTGTCCATGGCTACCTCAAGGCTGTTGAAGAAGTATTTCAGCTTACTCGATCCTACTGGAAGCCCCAAGCGCTCAGGACCCCAGCAGCTCTGTTGCAGACCCTACAGTTAGTCCCTTTATTACATGTGCATGGCAGAATGCTATTTTTACCGCTAGCTAAGTGGACAAGCATTGGATGTTTTCCCTCCACCTCCATACAATCTTTGTGGCTTAGAGAGCAAGCCGTATGTCCAGTCACCAATTAGAAGCAAATAGCATCCACTAAACTTCACAACAAGCCGCTGTCGTGGAAATATACAACAACTGACCTAGTTGTTTAAGTAGTGGAGACCAGCTACTAATTCAATTCCCTTATGCGAAGGCAGCATTTCTTCCCTAGGTACGTTCAGTTCCCGTATTTTGGGGCAGTAAGTGCTACAAAGAAAGGAATTGAGGTGACCATGTTTTACAAGATACATGACTTAGTGTTGTTAAGCTCTTCCACAGAAGATTGCTAAGGCTAAAGTAAAATTGACATCCACCAATTTGAGTTTGGGTCCCCAGACTGAGTCTAAATTTCTACTTGCTTTGCCCTGAATTACCATCTTCACAGCATGTTCTTGAGGGTCTGTTTCAATCCACTTGGACATTTTTTAGATGACACATCATGGAATGGCAGCAAGAGTGGCAGACAAAAATGAAACAAGTAGAAAACTGATGTTGAGAAGAGGTCCAGTTATTCCATTTGTCCTTTCCTGGTTATGCCTAGTATAATGAAAAGAGCTTAAGGTTAGGATGGCTTGAAGTTATAGTTTCATAGCTTAAACTAGCTTAAAGCCACTAAGAACAAAGTTAAAGCAATAAATAGCAATACCTGCTATCTGTTACAAGCTAGACAGTATTTCATGGGAAGACTCGAGAAATGTGTAGATGTGTCACTTAGGGACATGGTTTAGTGGGCATGGTGGTGATAGATCGATGGTTAGACTTGATGATCTTAGAGGTCTTTTCTAGCCTTAACAATTTTATGATTTAGATGAGCAAGTCTATTCCTCTGCCACACATCTAACAGTTCATGCCCTTTAATCAAATGGTAAGAGAGCTTGAATTAATTAGTTTCTCACGGCAGAAGCTCTTTAACAGCTCTTATCTTGTTTTCACTTTAATTCACCCAGGATATAAACCTGCAATACTTAGGAAATTAAACTTCAGAAAGATGCGTGGTGCTCTGTCTGTTAACATTCTGCTTAAGAGATACCCCACAGAACTTAGTCAGCACAAACCTTCTCATTAATTTTCCTCATGGAAAGGAAATAGACATCTATCACGGCCTCAAGATTTAAGTCCATGGACGAATGGAATCTTTATTGCTAAGAAAGTGAAGCTAGTTAAGCTTAGACAGACAGCGTATACAGATCTTAGTAGTGGTGCCTAAAAGAACCCTTCTACTAGAGTGCTACAAGCAGCACTTCAGAGGAGCAATGAAGTTAAGCCAGTGTAGTTGATTCAGAAAACCTTTGGCAAAGAGCTGGCTGAAAATCATTTCAGAGCATGAAATAGGTTGTCTCATTAGCAGAAGGCTTACTTACCTGGTCTATGCAAAAGGGTTGCCAGAAGGACCACCAAATGGGCCAGAATGTTGTCTCTGAGATTCCTTTCAAAATAAATAAATAAATAAATAAAATCCTGTTAAAGGATTTTCAGGTTTTATTCTTCATGATTGTAGCAGCTAGCTTTAGTTCCAAACGCTTTCTGGAAAGAATACTGCAGAGCACCTGCTAAACAGGTATTAACTGATTAACTGCATTGCTTCAAGAAAAATAAAAGGAGATCAAAGCCATGTTAGTAGTCACATTAGTTTGAGGTGAGGTATCTTTTAGAAAAGCCATGTGTACTTAAGGGACATTCATTTTGAGCTGAGCTAGCAGAGTCATAGTGAAATCTGTTCTAGACAAATGCTAGATGTCTTAAGTAAGCACTCTGAAGGTGATCCAAGTTTTCCACCAGGGGCTTAAAGTGCTGCATCCCAAATGGAGTAATGTGGTTAGGCCACTTACTCCCCCATGGGATCCTGGACATGGGATCCTCCCATTTGTTCAGGAAGAGACCATTACAGTCAACACTGCTCTGTCCCCTCTGCAGAGAGAGGAACACAGCCACAGAAGTCTTGCATTTCTACAAAGGACTGTAAAGTAATGTAGGTGAAGCTCCCCATACAGAACTGAAGAAATTCCTGAGTGGGTGGGTGGTTAATGGAATCATGCTTTGTTACCCTCCTTGCAATAAGTGTCTTCTGTTGGATCAAGTACACAAGTTTTGTTCCATGGCCTCTAAAGCCAGAATTAAGCCAGTGCACCAACACAGGAATTTCTGTTGGTGGGGTGCAGAAATAGGCATAAAGAAAACTATTACTTACAGAGGAGGCATTGAAAAGGTCTTGTTTAGACTGACTTTCAAACAGGCCATCAACTGGCAGCGCACTTTGTCGGGGAACAGGCTTTGGTATTTCTAGGAAGAAGAGACATACTGCTATATCACCAAACAGCTTCAACAAGTACTAAGTCCTATCAGTATAGGAAAGCTCACCCAATTAGATGCCCATAAAACAAGGTACATAAATTGCTTTGCATGGCCTGTATTTTATCTCCTGTCTATCCCTTGGTAGACATAGGCTTGATGGGACATCTAACACTGTACAGACAGTCCACCTCAGTCTAATTAATCTAGGCACTAGGTGTCAGTGTTTGGCCACTGACAATGGTCAATTTGACCTTATTAGAGGAAACAGTCCTCCAATCCTCTGTTTAAGAACTTAAAAATAAATAAAACAATCAGTATAATGATTACTATCAGACAAAATATGATCAGCCATCATACTCCTTGAGCAGCTATCCAAGTGGAAGAAAGATTTTACCAGCCATTTTGGCAGACAGCTCGCTAGCTTTCATATTATGTCCTGTACTATCTTGAGGAATAGTTACTTTACGATTAAAACAATTGCTGAAAGCTCCAAAGGTACCTGAAAGACTTGGCTGCTCTCCTCTCCTTGCTGGTACTGCAGGTGGCTTTGTCATCTGGAAGTCTTTGAACATTTCCTTGACATCCTTCATCTCTCTGTCACCAAGTGGATCCAGAGCAATAAAAGCATCACTCTCTTTCTTGGTCAGCTCCTTCTGAAGTAGAGTTCTAGGTGGTGGCTGAGGTGGGCTTGTTGTTGATATGGAAGGCAGTACAGACTGCGTCTGAGCAGGCAGTGTTGAAGGTGGGAACACACTACTCTGGAAGGGATTTACAGCACTGGACGGCTGTGCCCATGGAGCAGATGGAACTTGTGCTGGCTGTGCCCAGAGACCAGAGGGCTGAGACACTGTTGGACCAAAAGATGCAGGCTGGCTCCAGCTTGGCTTTGTTTGAGTGCCAAAAGTAAGTGGTTGAGAAAATCCTGTAGGCTGAGTAGGCATCATAGACCCAGGAAAGACAGATGTGGCCTGGGTGAAGGCAGGTATCTCCGTACTCCATGGTGATGACAAGCCACCTGGGGGGAAGATGGTTGTTACATAGCACTTCAGTGATTTGAAGACCAAGAAGGAGTGTATCAATTCCACTGGGGATACCAGAAAGACATTCTTCACCTGCTGTTTGCAAAAATGTTGGTTTGCCCTCATTCCATGTCAGTCCTCAAAGAACAGACCTGAGACTGATAGTTACATCTAAGTAATTACTAAGATCCTGCAGTATTGTGTTACCCTGGCCTCTCAAGTTGTGACACATTTGCATCCGGCGTACCTGGAACAGCAAGCTGCTGTCAAGTTTAAGCAAAAAGCCCTGTTCTAGTTAAGGATGCAGAGTTTAGATCTCAATTCACAGAATTAAGTAAAGGGGAATTAGAACCCCCACAGCAGGTTTAAATTGAAGACTTATTCCAGTTTAAGATATCTGTTGTGAACTAACCTAGACCAGCCAACGGAGATGCTGTGGTAGGACTTGTTTTGAAGAGATCCAGTGGCTTACTTTGCATGGGTCCAGTCTGTGTTGCTGAGGTTAAGCCAAGGCTCTCTTTAGTTGGTGCAAAGAAGTCTGAGTTAAACAAGTCACTTGATGCAGGCTAGAAAGAAAAAAAGCTATCGTGAGATGGAATGGAAGAACATACACTAACATGATCAAGACTCCTTAGAGCTACAAGCTGTTATTTTAGCTACAGCAGAGCAGGAAGCTTTGTTGTATTTTAAAGGTGCTTGGTATCCTAAAGGAGACCAAGTATAAGTGTCTCAAACTTCACCAGTTTATGCCTACTGATATGCCTGGCATTGTGCATAATATATAGTAGCTGCAGGTCAACAGCAGAAGAGTAAGTTTTACATAAAATAACTGAGTTACTTGTTATCATGATAATGAGACTCCCCTTCTCCCTACATGTAAATACTCCTGCCCAGTCTACAATGGCCCCTGAAATTGTGTCAAGGTCAGCAACTGAGTTTTGCATCATTTGATTGCAAGAGAAATGCAGTTGACTGAGAAGCACCCTGTGGATGACCTGTCAAGTCATTGGGATTGCCATCAACAGCCGCATAGACTTCCGTAAACTAGTATTGGTACCTCATTGTTATGAAACCACAGGCTCATGTGTATACAGCTACCAGCATTATACTGAGGGTCAATATACGTAGCAGTATACTTACCAGACCTTTACAGAAGTATGGCAGCATTAAGGAAAAGAGCACATATTTAGTGATCATAACTACTACAGAGCATTCATGAGTGTTAGGATGTACCACGGCTGCAGAGAGGTTAGAGTAAGCATAACAGGTGGAAGAGATATGCTGTGAAGTTCTTTAGTCACACAGAATGAAGAAAGAAAAGCTTCCTTCACCCAGCTTCTCTAAGTAAAAGCATGCATATCACCATTAATTACTTGAACATTGTTCACCTTGACAGACCTCCTTCCTCTTCCTGGCTTGTTACTTTGTGGTGGTGGGCTAATTGTTATAGATTCATGTGACATGAGCTGGATATTGCTTTCAGAATCCAGCTTTACTCCATTTTGCAGAGTTACTCCTTTGGAAGGATCTTCCATAAACAGGTTTGACGGGGCTTTAAGAAAGCCATTCTGTTCTCTCTCTGGTACCCCATTTGGAGTTCTTGCTGTAGGTGGCTTACTTTCAAATGGCCACTGGCTTGTTAGCGCTTCTCGTTTGCCAATTCTATTAGATATCTGGTCAAACTGTTTACCAAAGTAGTCAATATCACCATTTGAAGCACCATTACCCACCGATGTCAAGGTACTCAGATTTTCCATCTTCTGATCAGCAGATTTTAGAGAATCAAATGAAGGTGGTGTGGATTGGTCTGGCTGTGCAAAAGGATCATCACTGAAAGGGTCTGGATTGGGTGTGGGAAAGAAGCTGAGATTGGTAGAGAAAGAACTGTCTGGCAAGAAGGGTGGCCGTGGCTTTGGTTGTGGAAGAGAAGCGATGCCATTCAAGAAGAGATCCTCTTTTGTAAAAGCCTGTTTGGTCTCAATTTCAGAGTTTAGATCCACTAACAGAATCTCTTTAGCTTCCTATTTGTTCAGAAAGAAAAATAAAGTTAGTTTTCTGTATGGCTTACTGCAAAGTACACAAGCCCAAGGAAAATGTCTAGAAGAAGAGAGAGCTGGTAGCCAGCACATCATACTAATGTATTCAATGTCACAGCAAAGTCATGCTGTCATCTTATAAGCCATTAAGTCTGCAAATTGTGATCAAATCACAGCTACTTAGTTTAGAAACTCCCTTTTAGAAGCATCTGTTATAAGATCCCTTAGTTTAAGTGAACTTAGTTGAAGAGAAGTTTTATTCATTAAGCAGTAATTATACCTTGGCTTTCACTGGAGTCAAGCATACCTATTTGAGTTCTAGTCCTTCGTTTTAATGATTGTGAAATCATATTGCCTATAGTGTGACTCCAAGCTGCAGTTTCTACTTTGGAGTAAGATTGGAAAGCTACTTGCAGGTAGAAAAGGCTAATATATTTCTCCATCAAGAAGGCAGTAGAAGAGTAAAGACCTAGTCACTAGCTCTGTTGACATCTATTGCAGCACTAATTGTTGCATGACTACTAATAGCTTTTAGTGCTAGAATAAGCTTAAAATTTTAAGAGTCACAGTGATTTATAACAAGGTAAACACATACTTCTGTGAAGTTAGGCCCTATTGTATGACCCCAGCTATTAATCTGTAATAGCTAGGAGTCCGCTCAGAAAAAATTAAGGAGTCACTTGTCTACAAAATCAGCTTCAACTTTAAAGGTCTTTAACTGAGTTTCTACAATGCTCTTACAGCAGAGGCGTACACTGCTAGGCCTATGGCTATTAATATAGGGGTATCTGTCACACAGCCTTAAGTGAACACTGCTGGATAAAAATATTAGCTAGTCTATTAAGTAAGTTGCTACTACTATAGCTCTAAGATTCTAATACAATTGCTGATAACTAGATAGATGTCTTTGTGAAACCAGAACTAAAAAAGTGAAACAATATCATACTGCTATTAAAAGTTTGCTCTCAAAGATAGAGGTGAAGCATTTAAAGCTAGAGTCTACTTACTGTGGGACTGCTCATATCAGGTGGTGTTGACATATCCCCAAACAAGTCCATCTGATCAACTCCCTTGAGGGCAGAAGTATTGAAAGAACTGGTGTCAGAGTTCTTGCAAAAGCAAAATCCAAGCATTATGCATATCTACTGAACATCTATAAACTCTTTCATTTCCATATGGCAGGGGGAAAGTCAGATATGAATTCTAATGACATCAGCACAAATCTCTGAAATTTAACCTACCAGTTTCAGTTTGTCAGCTTGATCAGCAGGTAGTGTCTCACTACCATTCTGGAATAGATGGACAACAGTGTCAACGATAAGAAGAATATCAACCTGCCTTAAGCAATAAATTTGCATGCTTGAATCAGCAAATTATATAAAGTAGTAGCAAGGGAGATCCCTGCTCAATATTAGTTCCGTAGACACGCTTTGTCCCCATTTTCACTGTAATTGGGCATCTCATGATTCCTCCATAATGCTACTAGTATAAAGAAAGACACAGCTAGTTCTATCACAGCAGAATACCTAATCAAGTGAGGATGAATTGGAGTGACTTACCTCAGTCTTATTTGCTTCTTCGCTCTAAAGAAGAAATAAGGCTTTTAGTATCTAGACATCAGGTAGAATATCCAAAGCCTCTTGCTTTGGATAGCTTACCTCCTAAATCTAGTAATGAAACTGCTGGCGCAACTGTCAGTCAATAGTGTCAAGTCTACAAATGTCTAAATGCCCAGGCAAAGCTGAAACAAGCTTTATTCTATGCAGACTAGCACAAATTCTGTAGTTTTACTTGCCCTTTTCTTGTCTTCTTCTTCCTTCTTCTTCATGTTATATATTAGTTGGAAGAGGTCCTTAAGATCAACAACTAGAGGCTCAGCCTGAAAAAGAACAGATTTAGGCTACATACTAGTTCGTATTTTGCTTCATTAAGAGCTCAGGGAGCAGCAAGCCAAACTTTCCTAAGTGATGCATAGTGAGGTTGAGATACCAGGAGAAGCAAGACATGAAGAGACAGCAATCTTTGAAAAGCTATCCTATGCAGAGAGAAAGGGTAATGGTGTACAATCAGCCTACAAGGGTAACTGACAGCATCTGTGTTAAAACTACCTTTTTTCTAAAATCACATAGCTTATGATTTCATAAGTACATGGCAAGTTCTAATCATTTGTTCAAAAGTGCACAGGGTATTGCAGCTCTCTGGTATTTTCGTGAGATGAAAAACAATCTAAACTCCCCTGTTTTGTACTAACCAACATTGAACTTGGAGAAAGCTTTTATAACTATTATTTTACATATAATTTTATATATACATATTATAACTGTTATATTTCAAGAGGATGCAAAAGACAAAGCAGGAAAGCAGGCATACAGTGAGATCATCATCGCCTCAAGCGTGTGTGTGTGTGTGTAGCAGACACCAGATACCACTTAGTGACCTGTGACTGGATGGAAGCTTAGTGTGAATTAGAAAATTATTGCATTCCTGAACAAGAATGGGTGGTTCAAACCAGAGCATTAACAAGAATATTTTGAGAGGTTGCCCAAATGGTAGCATGTTAAGCTATACTAATTTGAAACTTTTGCTTGAGTCACATTGCAGCTACATCTGTAAAGAAATCCTCCTTGCCTGAGCCTCAGGCACTATCTTTCACTTGAGCAGAAGATCTGTTGAACAGGTCTCACTGTTCACATGAGCTGGTGAAGTCCTGCTTACTCCTCAGTAGACACGATGTTTAAAAGCAACTAGCAGCAAGTCAAGAGCTGTCTACAGCTTGGCTAAGCTCGTAGGCTAGCAAGGAGCATCCCATGGTGCAACACTCAGATGACAGACTCCACTCAAGAGAACACACAAATCTTTTGTGCTTAATATAGAATTCCAGTGAAGCCAGTACAACACAGGAGTCTGAAACCAAACAGGCTTAAGAGTATAACAGCTGTTACTAAAGTAACACTATATTCCAAAGAGCTCCTCACTTCCACCTACAGTGGGTCTGAAGTTGCCAAAAGGTCCTCCAGGAAGGCAAGAAGGGATGTGTATGAGGAAATTTCTAGCTTTGAAACCTTGGCTATTTATGTCATTGCAATGACTACTAAAGACATAATCATTTGTTAGCTTGTCATGACAACCATCTAGCTTAAGCTTAGCTGTTTTACAAAGCTGAACAATACCCAGTATTAATTCCAAATAGCTTGTTTCCAATACCACTTATGTACAGATTCTTGTCATAGAGACATACCCTGCATGCAGATTTCTGCAGGGAAGACCTCTGTTACAGAAGGATTCTGTACAGTTGAATACATTTGGAACAACTGTAGGAGGACGAGTCATGCCATTCATTTGTCCCAGAAATACTGCTGCACAAGACAAAGCATCATGAAAACTAGAGTAGTGCAATTCTATTATCATCTTTCCTACTAATTGAGCAAACCTCCAGATGTTTAATTCTTGAGTCAATATTCTCAACGACAACAACATGCCACTGTACAGGAAAGTCCGTGATAATGGCTCTATTCATCTCACTGATGACTTCCATGGTGAATGAAATGTTAAGCAATGATAATCATAGTAAGCAAAGCTACTTGAGCATTTTTATTCTGAACTACAGAATAAAACTGAACAAAACTAAAGCCACTGCTGATAGTCTTTTCCTACCATCCAGCTTTAGGAGACAGACCAATCCATCGGCGCTGATGTTTCCCTACACCCCTCACAGGGAAATCAGAAGAACTTCTGATAAGGGTCTCATTAAGTATTTACACAATACATTACTTATAGCATGTGGGAAAAGACCTCTAATCAATACCTGTTGTGCTGTTTTGATGGCAAAAAACTGGTGCTGGCCTTCTCCTCCACAAATATAGCCAAAGGCACGATTGTCTGTTACATCCCGAGCAATAAAAGAGATTTTGGTTACTGGATGCTCATGCTCTATGACCTAGAATTGAGAGGAAAAAAAAAAAAGATGTTTAAATTACAAGATGTCATTAAGAGGATCTAGTTCAGATTTGTCTAACTCCAACTTCTCACTTGCTTTAAGAATCACATTAAGAGAATGAATCATTTCTTACCCCAGTTTTCTCATCTATTATCTTGATACCAGAGAGGGAGATGTTC
The DNA here is from genome assembly GCA_013396635.1 of Penelope pileata. NCBI lineage: Eukaryota > Metazoa > Chordata > Aves > Galliformes > Cracidae > Penelope > Penelope pileata. Next base: position 118,205 of record WBMW01004438.1, on the reverse strand, counting down.
ACCCAGATCCTCTGTTTGTGTTGACCCTGGGAACGGGCTGCCACTGCCATTCCCTGAAGAAAATGAATATAATATAATAATTGATGAAAATTCCACTTGATAGAGCTTTAGCTTGTTTGCTTAGCACTTCTCATGAACCTGTAGCTGTGATTGTATTAGTGCTAGCCTAGTTACTCCTGAGAAGTGTTACAGCTAAAGCAACATTCTTGCAAGATGTCACTTTCACCTTAGTCAGACAACTCAGAACTAGGTTGAGATTCATTTATAAATGTTTAGGAGCTTTGAAGCTTCCTACCCTTGTTCACAGAACTACTGCAGTAACAGCATCCTTACCAGGTCACCTCAGATTTACTGGTTTGACTGAAGCTGATGTGAGGGTTCTACTCTCCAGAAGTAGTCATCTTCATTGCTGCCGGGTTACATTTATCCTTTGGCTTACCTATATCTTTTGGTGTTACCACTGCTATAGAATAGCAGTTTGTCCTTTGAGTTATAATACTAAATAGCAAAAAGTTCCCCCTCCCCATCCAAAACCAAAGTTCACTATTTGTAATCAAGTTCATACTTTGGAATCTAGTACAGCTGACAACAAGAGACTCATCAATGAAGTGTTCCCAAGAAAGGGAAACATGCTGGATGGGGCTTTGGGCAACCTGGTCTAGTGGGAGGTGTCCTTGCCCATAACAGGGGGGTTGGAACAAGATGATCTCTAAGGTCCCTTCCAACCCAAACCGTTCTATGATTCTAAGATTGTTTGCTTGAAGAATACTAGCCTTGAATGCAATGAGTTACAGCTTAAAACATCTTTCATCTAGCATGGTACTGTTATTGCAGGATGTTCCTTGAAGTTGTAACAAAATCATTTGTTGTGCTTTCTGAAGGCTAAGCAGAACAAGTTATTTGGGTGCCTGCTCAAGTTTTTACCTTCAACTTCATCATTGAATCCTGACTCATTTTGTCTCCTCTTGCTTCTGGGACATCATCAATGCCAATCAGTTTTGCTTTGTATCTTACGCCATCGCCTTTGAATCTGGTCAAGAGAGATTCATCTGTCTTTTCTGGACCTGGAAACAGTTTTAGAAGAGAAATGTTTATGTTGTGGCATTGGAAGCATTTTTAAAATAGGTACTAATGTGATGTACTTTTCTATTAAAAGTTCTGTTGACTATAATAGACTAACAACCTTAGTCCTTCCAGCACTGTGTGCCCTGCAAGATAGTTAATCTTTAAAGGTCATGGTGCTCTTACAAAATCTGCAAGATTCTATTCTCAGAGTTGGGCCCAATGCTTAAGTTTTGGGGATTTCATAACAATCCTGACATACAGAAGACTTATTTGTAGGTAATAGTCAACTAGATATAACTAGATATGAGAGCTAAACAATAACACTGCATAAAAACAGTACTTCCCATTGCTGTACTGGGCATTCCGTACAAATTTCAGATGTTAGTTCCCAGTTCTGGACTAATTAGAACTTTTCTTGTCTTTTAAGAATCTACTAGTACACATGCTAAAACTTTTTTTAATCATCAGCAGCATCTCTATAAGAAGTGCTGCATCCCTGTAATTGATATTTTAGCTGTAATTGCTATTTCTGCTATTCTCATTACTTTTTAGAACAGCCTCATTTTCTGTATGCTCTGCACACTCAGTGTGTACCTAGGCATGTATCACTGTATGAGATAGTTATGTTTACGTGACCAAATCTGTCTAAAAACCTATTATTCTCATGAATGTTACTTTCTAGCTTCTCTGGAGTAGAATCTGAGTCTGTATCCAGCATGTCGTTGCATCGTTGGATGAAGCAGATTAAGGGAATTCAGGTTCCTGGACGGTCCTCAGTCTGGTCACCTCCTCAGAAGGCTTTCATTTCACCAGGTTTTCATTGACTTGCTATCATTTTCTGATCCTGACAGCTTGAACTGAAAGCCTTAGAACAGAGCTAGAAAAAGCTTTCAAGCTAGAAGCCTACCTTCTGGATAGAGTTATTTTACTAGCTTATTTCTCAGTCTCTCAGTCATCTTGAAGCCTCAGAGTTCTTTCAGTTGTGCAAAAAAAGTGATCATAGTTTTAGGCAAGTACAAAGGATTAAGGAGACTAAGTAGAAGCGTTCAATAGGTAGACATTTCTTACCTTTCTTTTTTTCCTTCTTTGAAGGTTGTGATTTTGGTGGAGCCTGTTGCTCAGGCTGGCTGTTGATGGTAGCAGTAGTTTCAGCTTCAGTAGACATGATGAGATGGTTGACAGCTATGCTTGCTGTAGTTTCAAACCCAAGCAACAAATCAGTAGGCAGGCATAATATTTTACCTTGAAGAAGAAACATTCCATTAGATCTGTTAGTCCAGTTTTGTTCTCCTCATCACTGATGCCCCCTATAGGCTAGAAGTTTTAGTAGTGATAGCACAGGAAATCCGTTCACCTCAAGCTACAGAGAGCACGAAGTTATGGCAAACAGGGATGATCCCTCACCCCATGTATAGCACCTCAAGTATTTGCTGTATTCTTCACTGCAACGATAATCTCTGTAGTACGGTAGGAGAGAATGCAAGAAATATTTCCTAGGATCTGTTCTTAACATTCGATCTGATTCATGTTCCCGTAATGGTCAATGTCTGAAGTTATAACATTCAACACGACTCCCATCTACAAGAAAGGCCGTAAGGAAGATCTGGGGAAGTACAGGCCTGTCAGCCTGACCTCGGTACCAGGGAAAGTTATGGAGCAGATCATCTTGAGGGAGATCACATGGCACGTGCATGGCAACGAGGGGATCAGGTCCAGCTAGCACGAGTTCATGAAACGCAGGTTGTGCTTATCCAACCTCATCTCCTTCTATGACTGGGTGACCAGACTGGTAGATGAGGAAAAGGCTGGTGATGTAGTCTACCTAGACTTCAGCAAAGCCTTTGACACGGTCTCCCACAGTACTCTCCTGGGGAAACTGGCAGCCCGTGGCCTGGACAGGTACACTCTTCTCTGGGTAAAGAACTGGCTAGAGGGCCGTGCCCAGCGGGTAGTGGTTAATGGAGTTAAGTCCAGCTGGCGTCCTGTTACGAGTGGTGTCCCCCAGGGGTTGGTACTGGGGCCCATCTTGTTTAATATCTTTATTGATGACCTAAATGAGGGGATTGAGTGCACCCTCACTAAGTTTGCAGATGACACCAAGTTGGGAGGATGTGTCGATCTGCCTGAGGGTAGAGAGGCCCTCCAGAGGAATCTGGATAGGCTGGATAGCTGGGCTGAGGCCAATGGGATGAGGTTCAATAAGGCCAAGTGCCAGGTCCTGCTCTTTGGCCATAATAACCCCACACAGCGCTACAGGCTTGGGGCAGAATGACTTGAAGGCTGTGTAGACGAAAAAGACCTGGGGGTGTTGGTTGATGCTCGGTTGAACATGAGCTGACAGTGTGCCCAGGTGGCCAAGAAGGCCAATGGCATCCTGGCCTGTATTAGAAATAGTGCAGCCAGCAGGAGTAGGGAGGTGATCATCCCCCTGTACTCAGCTCTGGTGCAGCCGCACCTTGAGTACTGTGTTCAGTTTTGGGCCCCTCACTATAAGACAGACATCGAGGCCCTGGAACGTGTTCAGAGAAGGGCAACAAAACTGGTGAGAGGTCTAGAGCACAAGTCTTATGAGGAGTGGCTGAGGGAGCTGGGATTGTTTAGTCTGGAGAAGAGGAGACTCAGGGGAGACCTCATTGCACTCTACAACCTCCTGAAGGGAGGTTGTGGTGAGGAGGGGGTCGGCCTCTTCTCCCAGATAACTAATGACAGTACAGGAAGGAATGGCCACAAGTTGCACCAGGGGAAATTTAGATTGGATATAACGAAAAACTTTTTCTCTGAAAGAGTGGTCAGGCACCGGAATGGCCTGCCTAAGGAGGTGGTGGAGTCGCTGTCCCTGATGCTGTTCAAGAAGCGTCTGGATGGAGTGCTAAGGGATATGATTTAGTAGTTTAGTGGGTAGTGATGGTGATAGGAGGACAGTTGGACTAGATGATCTTGTAGGTCCTTTCCAACCTTGTGTTTCTATGATTCTATGAACAGGTGAAAGCAAATAAATTTCTTAGGCTGCAAGACTTCAGGAAAAAAAAAGGCAAAACCAAAAAACTACCACACCCTTGTATAAACAGTAGTCAAGTAACCTGTTTTACATTTTTTCCAGAAAGGCTCTGTATGTTAAGTCATACTAGTCCATACTTTCTCTTAACTCAATGCCACAATACCTTCCCAGCCTCAGAGAGCAGACTCATAAAACAAACAAAAAACCCACCAGAATACACACCATGAACTGCAGTCACCATGTTTTGTTTCCAAACAGTTGAAACCCTGAGTAACACTTACAAATAAAGGGACTCATTCTATTTATGGAGATCTAAATATCACATATACCCACTCAGGAAGGTATGGATATTCACACCTGCTACAAAACTTGCTCTGAATCTTCTGACGTATTGCAGTGACTTTAGTTAGTCTGTTGAATTTTGGGGTGGCAAATGAAGCAAAAAAATGGTTTAGATAATTAAATGGCTACGGCTAATATAACTAATTTTTAATTTTGTTAATTGAGATAATTGATTTTCCTCTGTTTCTAATTAGGTAACCACAGACCAAGCCGCCTCTTTTATTCAGCACACTATTTGAGATGTACTATGTCCGCAGAAAAATGTTGGAGGCATTGCATATCTTCTAGTTTTAGAACTCTATAATTCTCAATAGCCTATTCCCCTCTAGCCTTAGTTGTAGCTAACGCTTTACCTACTACAAGTTACTATAATGGTTTTGTTCTCACTCCTATTTTTCCCCCTCTTCCCTCAATTTATTAAGTCAACAGCCATTAACTGACTCATCCAGCTTACAGCTAACAGAGTCATGGATGTCAATGCTTGACTGATTCTTAACCTCAGAAGAACACAAATCCTTAGGCCTTTAAAAGAAATAATTTCAGTCTGAGGGCCTTCATTTCCATTTAGACAGGAGGGATACCACTAGGGAACTAGCTGTTAATATAAGCAAAGTTAGATCTACCTGCTTGCCAGATGGTTTCTGAATTGTGTTTAGCCTTACTCAAGTAAATCAATTGAGATAAAACTGCTAATATAGGAAAAAATCTCTGGCAGTTGCATTTGTGTAGAAAAGTCGGTCACAACAAGGTAACGTTTGAGTCAGGTGAACAAGTGGTTTTATTCTGTGAAAGTTTCAGGTGGTTCTTAGTAGAAATGATAGAGGAAGAGCCAATATTCCAAGCTATGATTTAAGAAAGCAATGCTATTACTGAAAGAGTTTCTTGCATGTCTGTTCTAGCAAAGGACTACAGGGGAAAATACTACACTCAACATGGATTTTGCAGGATGTTTCAAGGAGAGTTAGAAGGGGTGTGCCCACCAGAAAACAACCAAAAAAACCACAGATCAAGAAAACTCCATATATTATACAAGTGAAATAAAGCCAATTGAATCCCACTTTACGTTTAGTCCAGTATCTAGTCCTTACAGTAGAGTTTCAGTTGGAAATAGTCCTTATATTACAGTGTCAGAGGCACTAGGTAATGGACCTTTCCCTTGGGCTTATTAAGTCTTTTGAAAAGACAGGAAGGAAAGATCATTAAGGTCAAAACATTATTCAATCACCCACCCCCACCTGGCAGGTTACAATTTAGAGAACAGAAGAAAAGAGCCTGGAGAAGAACTGAGCTAAGATGCTCCAAAGAAACTGAGTCACAGCGTTAGGACTTCGTACCCAGCACTGTGCTAGAAAGCAGGAATAACAACCTCAAGGCACTGAGTCTTTTCCAGTCAGTGCTCCTGCTTGCCAGGATTTAGTTTTGCACATGTACAGCCAAAGTATGAGACTCTGAAGTAAAATTAAGAGGCAATAACAAATTAATATCCTAGGAAGGAGGAAATGTGCACAAACAGAACTTCACTAAAGTGACAGAACTCCACATGGGCAGTTGTCATCTTTGTGCTCCAGCCATGTATTTGTCTCCAACCTATTTATTGAAGTGAGACTACTTAGTTGCATAGAGTCATATAGTACAAAACCCTGAGATGGAAGAATGAGTGGGGATACACACAAGTATGAGCTTTTCCACAGGAAGAACAGGAGGATTTGCAAGTGTTCAGTCACTCTGTGTAAACAATTCAATTTGAGAAGATTAGCGAGACCTTTCCGGCCAGTTCACAGGGTAAAAATCTCTCCCGTCTGAGGTCTGGCACAGCTCATCTCATCTGGTGAGAGATCACAGTACATGACATTTATTTATAATGCCTGCAGAGAACTCCGTAATTGTGAAAATTCTACCTCTGGAGCAAGAGAATTAGCCACTAAACTAAGAATGCAAGGACAGACAAATGCAGTCTTAGCATAAGTTCACATTTTAAATAACTACTTCTTGATCTTCAAGAAATTATAGAACTAGCATAAGGTCCCCTCAGGGTTTACTTTAAAATCTCACTGGTATTTGGGCAGGGGGGGGAGCAATATCAAGTAGTCTGACCTAGCAGTAATCTAGTTTACTTGTGTTATGAGGGTCACAACCACGTTATGATTCTGTGCTTCAGACCCAAGTCAAAGCTGTACCAGACTGCAAGGTCTTTGTCATGCTTAAACTTGCTTTATCATAGTGAAAAGTGCTGATGTAGTCTACACGCTATTTATATGCACTTGTAGATATGCAGGGAACTAAAGTAAGGTTTAAATCTTTTTGCAGCTCTTGCTTGGACTTCTGCTCAGTCCTTTACCATTCCCCTACTGAGGCTGCAGTAATAAGCTAATAAGATACTGGAACTGTTCTACTACACTTCAGTTCTGAGCTCCTCTGAAAAGAATGCCAGCCAGCAGTGTGGCAGAGTTGCTGATGCAAGGTCTTTCATGCAAGGACACTCATGTCTTCAGTTGTACTGGCATAGCAACAAGCAAGATAATTCCCACAGTGCCTATGTTAGCAGACTGTTAAGTAATGTCTTTTGAAATCTGCATGTAGACAAGTCCATTGTTATCACCACAACTTAATTACATGCTCTGCAATTGTATTATCCTCTGTATCTGAAAATACACACCATATTTTTCTCATTTACTTTTCAATTTAATGAGTTTCAGTGACTCCTACTACTGGTATCTTTCTCCTTCCCTGTAGAGACTGTTCTGTGAAGAGTGAGTGCTGGTCACACCTTAAGGAATGACTGTTTCAGGCCATCTGTGCGTAGGCCTTTAAGTATGAGCCTATCTCAAACCACGAAACTCCAAATTCAAACACTGTACTTGGTTTCCTACATACCTGCACTGAGAGAATCATTCTTAAGACTTCTGTTGTATTCACTAAAATCCCTACGAGAGCTGTTGATAGCAACAAGATATCCTTGAAATACCTGTTTCTTAGCAAGGGTTGAAGCACATTCCAAACAGTGTTGTTTTTTTGTTTTTGTTTTTTTTTTTAAAAAACAAAACAAAACCATCTCTTAATGGAAGCTAGACGTTCTTCAACTATTTCTCTCATTTGAGCAGTGGCAACATGGTGTTTACCCATCATGATTAGAATTTTGTTCTGTGTAATTGCATAGGGGATTGAGAATTTTCTTTGTTGCTATAGGCTGTCACGGAATTTAAAGACTAGGTAATCTTCTCCCAACAGACAAGTTGTTTTTTTTTTTTAAATACAGAAAGATGATTGCCTTAATTTCAATGAAAACTCATCTGAGCAGATGTTAGGAACACTGCAGAAGTCAGAGCTAAGACAGATAAACTGAATATCTGTGCAGCAGTCTAATACTTTGTCCTTTTCACAGCCCGTATTCCTTCTTTGTGCCTTGATACTACAAGCGTTAAGAGCTATTGCATGTAAATATTAACCTCAAATTAGAATCTGAGAGGCCAGGAGAGGACAAAAGTAGCTTTTACTGCCAAGTCCAATACAGCCTGTTGGGAAGAAGTAGTAACCGGAAGTACAGCAATAGTTCAAGTGTTAAACATACCTCCTCTAGGCAGGCTTTCCCCCCTCCCCTGCTTTGTGAAGAGTCAGTCAGGTTCTTCTGGTTAGAAGGTTGTATCAGGACCTGCACAACACAGCTTGAGAAATGTCTCGTAATTGAGTTCTTGACAGAAGGGCTGTTTTCAGAAAGATGGTAAACAAGCTCTCCACTTGAGTGACCGTGCTATAAGACCTCAGTTTTGCAGACTGAGGCAGACTAGTGGCTAACAGCAATCCAATGACTAGCAAGAGTCAAAGCTCTGAAGTCAGATGTTTACCAATAATGGACAATCTTAACTAGCAGGATTCTGCCCACACTAGAAGTGTAATTATGCATTTGTGTAAGCCACCATATGACTGACATTTACATATAACAACTCAGTGCGTAAATGAGTTTCTGGTTTTCTGCTTAGATCCTGCTGCAATGGTAGTGCCCCAGGTAGCCCTCAGAAGCACTAGGCATGCAGCCTCCTCTACTTAACAACCAAATTAGTCTGTTAGGAACTAATGTAGCTAGTGGCTAATATGCATGAGAGATAGTAGCCTTACCTAGAGGTAGGGTTATACCCAGTGTGCACTGTTCACCTAATACATAACAAGTACCTGCTTGAAGACAAATAATAGGAAAGAGTTCATAGACAGCCTGGGAACTGTTCCCCTCCAGTTCATGCCATGTCTGGAATGCAAGAACAGCATCATGTGCCAGAAAGTTGACTAAATACATGCTCTTATGCTGCCAAATCTAACCCAAGACCCTGTGGTTTGTCTTGTAAGAAACAACCAAAACCAATGTTGGCCTACCCTGCCTAACAAGTGAAATCAGTCACTCCCACAATCAGTAAGGTCTAGATTAGTAATGGCCCCACTATTCAGTTTCTCCTACAGTTCCTTGACAGCAAGACTAGAGCCACCGGTTTTATCTTTCCAAATTTCCTAAGAAAAGAAAATTCTCTACTATTTAGACTATAGATAGTTGGAAGCTTGATTTATAACAGATCATTTACTTGATGTCAGGGCCTCAGTTAAACCACACTTGATCTGCTGGCCAGAGTATTTCCAAGTTAACAGGATTTCACTTCACGGAACCGCTCCTACTTCTTCCATGCAAATTGCTTTAAACTCTCTCTTTTGGTATGTCCTCTCACCTAGAAGATGGATCAGTACTTTGCAGAGGTAGTAAGACAGCTCTATGTCAAAAACTTCCTCTACCAACAGAAATACCCTTTAGAAACAAGCCACAGCTATAACTGTACTTGTGTACTGCAGAACAGGGCTTGAGGTTTAACTGTCTTGATCATATATAACCACTAGTGAGAAAGAAGGAAAGGTGGCTTTCATCTGCTTCATGGGTCAGAAGTGCAGTAATTAATATCTTATGGAATACATTCTTCATGGTGCTGACTTCTCCCCAGTTTCTACTGCTAAGCAGATAGAGATCTTGATACTCCAGTTGTGTCAGCTTCAGAGGCTGGCATGTACCACTGCTGGCACAGGATCGTGCCTACAAACTACCACCATCATACCATTTCAGTTTATGTGCCAACTGCTATTTCATCAGATGTACAGAACAGCCTGTTCTCATCATATCAGTTCATCAGTCTTCTCTGGGCTGCTTACTTTTTAGCAAGAATGTAGAAATTCAAACTAAATTCCTGAAAGTGGTTTCTGCACACTTCAGTCACTGGAATTACAGCCAAGTGAACATCTCTAAGTTAGCAGCTAGAACCGAACAGGTCACTCAGTTCAAGTAGTGCAGCTGGACTCATCCATTTTGCCAAAGTACTGCAGTTGAAAGCACAGCATTACTGATGAGATGATTAGTAACTTCTCAGCCCAGCTACCAGTGTAGCTCTGAGTTTTTCTTCCACTTGTCATGGGAATCAATGCAGCTGTTGCAGGTACACGGAGGTCTCAAGAGAAGTCACTACCAATTTAAACAAGCTGTACCTGGTTAACAATTTGTTATGATATAAAAGAGCAAGTGTTGCCCTCTCCTTGTTCTTAAGGAAAAAGTGAAAATTTCTTCATAAGATACTGCTATCTGGTTTGCTGAAGACTCCACCTCAAGATGAAGGGAACTAGCACTGCCATAGACAACTTGATAGCCAAGAGTTATTCTTCAGCCAGAAACTTAAGTGTCTAAAGGTAGCCTCCAGATACCTAGCTGATTTATCTGAATTTAGAAAGTATCCTGGGAGTAATGTAGCACCTTACTTATGTGTCTTGGTAGCATTCTTTCCAACATCTGTGTTCAGCATACCAACCTCTTAGTTTTGCATATTAAGAAATCCCTTCAGTTTTAGTACAAACAATATCAGCTTAAGCCTAGATTCTTCTTTTAGAAAGTGATTGATAACCCAGTATGCTCTCTTTTTGTTAGAGAGCTATTTAGCTGGTAAGATAGGCTTACTCTTGAATTACATACTTACAGAAGGTTACTAGCCTGTTCTTGTAGTCCTTACAAGAAAGTTTCCACATGAAATTTCTTCATATCAGTCTTCCAGAAAGACGGCATGCTTTCCAACTTAAGGAGCCACTCCTACATACCACTCACTCCAGTTCCCAGTGCTGAAGCCCCTTAAGACAGTGTGGCTCCTAAGCCAGAGTTCAGCTGTCATAGCCATTGCTCAGGAGAACACCACCTGTCTGCTCACAGGATAAGGAACCTCAGGCCATAAGGCTGCAGTACCTACCACTCGGTTTTCAGTCAGTACTCTTTGTTGAGACTCACTGCATGTATTAGCAACTGCTCTGCTTCCAGGTTGCTTCACAGTTAGCATTTACTCAGATGCAAAGTGGAGCCTGAACCAGAAAACAGCTCAAATTCTCTACTTCTATCTATACGACTCTCTCCTGACTAGGAGGGCTGTTTCTGATCTTCCTTCTAGTTAGCATAGCAAAGGGCCCTTGCCAATAACTGTGCTTTTCACCCCCTTCCTCAGAGCAGGAACATGACACATATTGAAGCTGTTATCATAGGTTATTTCAGCTGCATGCTTTTAACTGTCCAGTGCTGGCAGAGTTATCCCTCTTTGCAGTTCGGGTGTGTGCAAGCTGTACTGAGAGAGATTGCATATGCTCTTCATAGCCCACACTGAACTGTAAGTGTTCTCTACCTGTTCACAAATACATCTGCATGAGGAGCAGGATTTTCCAGTATTCTTGAGCTCACCCAGCTTAACACCATATTGCCATTACCACAGTGTCAAACATTGTGGTCTGCTTCTCCAGAATGTGCTCTCCCACCTGACTGTCCATGAGCAGCCAGAAAATGGTCCTTAAAAATTCATTCCAACAATTTTTGAAGAGCCTTCCATCTAGCCACCAGCTACTGCCAGCTTTTGGTGGCATAGTTTGTTGTGGCAGTCTTGTGACCAGTGTCTCCTGTAACAGATGCAAATTATGTTCTTGATCTGTCATTGGAAGAATGATGACTCTGCTTGCACTTTGTGAAGACCAGTTCCCCACAGCAGTTTTAGTCCTCAGTCTGATAGTATCAAGTGTACTGGGTTACAATATAAGGGTTACTTTTTGCCTACAGGATTAGTCATTACCTAGGGCCCTAGCTTTTTCTTGTTTAGCTATCCACTGCCTTTCTTGCTGCCTAAAGAAAAGGCAAACCTAAGGAGACGAAGTCTATAACAGAGGTAAAAAATTGATCTAGGCATGCCATTCAGAGCTCCAGTGCAATGTCCTCAGTAGCTATCCCCGCAAACAGATAGTCAGGCTTCACAAATTACTATTCCATAGTAAGGTCCCCCACAGGTAGCTGTAGTCACATAGTTGTGTGACACATTATGGGAAGTTTACAATATTATTCCAAAATCCAGACTATGTAGTAATCCTGTCCAGGATCCGTTTAACTTTCTGTCTCTAAGGTGATCTTGATGTCAGATTACAGATGTTTCCCCCATCAACAAGAAGGTTGCCTCCCATCCTGGTCTAGAGTTTGTCTTCTATTAGCCAGGCTGGCAGCTGTTTGCAGACAGATCTGCTATTCAAGCTACTACAAAATCAGTTCTTACTTATACAGCAACCTTTGTGCCCTCATTTAAAGCACAAATCACCCTGTTTAGGGGGAGATAGAATTTAACCTGCAAGGTGGGCAAAGAATACTGCAACCTGTATGTTCCCCACTTGTCCTGCCCCTTCTTGGGCGGTAGTCTCATTCCTAAGCATTTTACCATAGGGCAGGTGTATTTCAGGCTGCTCATAGGAGGAAACTTGAGGTTATGTGATGCATCAGCATTAAGTGTTTAGTATACTTTGCTAGAGGAGCAAGATCCTAGAGGACATTGTCATGAAGCCTTCTCAATGTCAGGTTAAAGATTTATTTTCCTGGCCCCCTAACCTAGTTGTTCTGTTCTAGATATAATCCTCGTAAGGTATTTTGCTTCTCATATTATTGCTTAAGAATGCAACATGAATTGACAAAACAGCAGGAAATTCAGCTCCAAGGCCAACAGTCTGCCCTTATCTGGCCCCAAAGTGTCTGAGCTTTGAGATTTAAGGTGACATGCACCGGCTATGAAACTGTGTTGAAGCTTTTAAGAAAAAAATACACATGGATATAGTTGGGAGTGAAGGTCTGCAGGGCACCTCATCTGAAGCACTTCATCCTCAAGCACTCCATAGCACATGCAAGACACATCCTTTCAGTAAATGTGAAACTAGAATGATCTATGCCCTCATCAACCCAGGCCAACAAGAGTTAGACAGTGGCAATGCTTTGTTCCATACACAGCTGCCCAGCTTCATAAACAGCTTAATCCTGTTTGAACCGGTACATCTTGTTTACTGACTAGGCCTGCCACTATATCCAGCTTCTTTATAACCCTGAGACCCTTGTACCCAGATACAGCCTCAAAACTGGGTTCCTAAAGTCAGTTTGTTTTGGAAGTTACCCTGCTTTGACATTTCATTCCATTTCATCCTTTAAACACAACTCCAGATTGGTTCTAGAGAGTCCATGCTGAGGCAGGGGAGTAGTGGCTCATGCTTTGCTGCACTCCTCAGAAGAGGCTTAAGATCTGTCAGCATTTCCCTCCCCAGCTCCACACAGCAGGGGAGGAGTCTTAATTCTACTACTAATCCCTTAACGTGCACACAAGAACTAACGTTTTCCTGCAAAATCCTTGCAGATTACAAGGTACCTTCATGTTATCTCATCACTTTTGATGGAAAGTAGACAGCAAGCAGGATTTGCTTTATCGGTACTGTTTCCAGATTAAGAGTTCTTTCTCTGGATACAGAATGTAGCCCTTCAGTGTCCAAGTAAATTCAAGCTTCAGAAGTGCTTACACTTGGCTAGCCTTGCTGCATGAAGCCTAAAAGCACTCCCAAGAACTGGGTTAACCTAGCAGGGAACACGAGTGTTCTAGCAGAGTAAATCTTTGTAAGGAGATAAAGAAGATCATCGATAGGAGAGAAATAATTGTGAGTCTGGCAACAATACCCAGTAACTACAGCATCTTACACGCTTCTATTTACTTAACATCACAAGCTTTAGTTTTTATCCTAAACATCCTGTCTGAATACCAACCCTTGTTTCCCCCCATCCTAACACTAAGTACTGCTGTTTTCCCATAAAGTCAAAGGGCTCTTTTGGTACCCTTTGCACATACCATTCACCTGTTCAGAGTGCTTTGTTCTGTGTCTGCTTACAAAGTAAAGGGGTTAAGGAAGAATTATATTCACAGCATCTACTGGACCACTGTGTCCACTAAATGGGTTACGCAGGAACTTCAAGTAATGTTCTTCTCAAGAAGAAAGTGGGCTGTGTACTGCAGATAGATACTCAGACACACAGCAGAAGGCACATATTAGAATGGATAACCATCTCTCCCTTCACAAGAGGAAACTCATGCCAGATTTTTGGCATTTGGCCCATCGTTCCAAATGATAGTGCTGAGCACAACTGCAGGTGCTCAGCCAGTAGCTTTGTTTGAAGTAAGAGCACAATAGATGAGAAGGGTCACAAGTCACAGTACAGTAGAGTTCGTCATTCTTCCAGTCTTTCGTCTACTGTGGGAAGCACAGAAGGCCATTAGATTCCCTATAGCAGTACCAGCTCATCTAAGACTCACAGCAGTTAACATTCAAGCCACTTTACCCTGGGTTTTCCTATACTCCTAGTCACGAGGTTTGCTAGAGAAGCCTCTGCTTTGATGGCTCACCTGACATTCATTTAGAACTCTCATCAGTTTTCCTCCTCCAAAGGCAAACTTTAGTGAGTTTCTATTAACAGAAGCTTCTGCTTTAGACTTGACCACATCCTCAACCCATTCAGGGCACTTTAGAAGACTGACTATGCCTCAAGGGCCATTTGTGTTGGATGTGACTGCAGTGACTCTTTATACAAGCACTGACTCCCTCAGCCAATCCCCTTCTCAGTTGAGAAGTCTTCATTTGGATTCTGATTTGCTCCTCTGTTCAGACACCCACTGTCCCACTCACCGCCCGTAATCACCTGATATGATGTGAGTGGTCCTCGTAACAGCTTCTAACTGCCTAATAAGTCACTATCAGACACCAGATCACGTTCCAGCTGGAATATATAGCTTTGTAATTGATTTACTCTGAATTGCCCATCAACAAAGGAGTTCCCATCCCTAAACATATCAGTGCTCATTCCTGCATACAATAGGTAAATCCTTAAGCCTACATACTCTCAGAGCCCATCTCTTTTGAATAACATTTTAATGGAAGTTAAAAAAAAAAAAAAAATTGAGGCAAAATGTAACCTAAGGCAAAGTAGCTTCATTAAGATGAGTATTACTCCTTTCCAGTCCCTCTTCTCCCCTCAATCTCCTCCTCTCAAAAAAAAGGTGTAGTTACTCCTACCTGAATGATCTACGATTTACCTTAATGACAGATTTTCATGCTTCCCTAGTTAAGGCTCAAGTAATCAGCCTTGAGTTAACCAAGGAGCTCTTCTGAAGGGAATTCCAGCTGCATGGACACCACCTGCATTTATCTTACTGCTTGGATTGCAGGCACTGCTGCAGAACAGCGTCCCAAGTCAGCACCATCACACGATGATCTCAGGGCTGGAAGCCTCACCAGCTGAAAGGTTAGTTTTTCTGACAGAAGAGCAGACTCATTCCAGCTAGCCCTAGACATCTTCAACTGATTTGTATACCCATTTACCACAAACCAAAGTGGCTCACTAGCAGACAGAGGGGTGCTCAGCAAGGATGCTCCCTCTAAAAGCAGAGCACAAAGACTACCCTTGCTTCACTGCATCCCACCCCTTTCCACTGCTCTGCTACTAGAAGATTCTTTCATGTCAGTGATTTACGTGTATAAACACAAAGTTTCACATATTTTTCATTTCTTACCCCCTTCCCCCTCGACACGCAGAAATAAGAACACATGTTTATTTTCCTTTCAGCTCAGGCTTCCTCAGGGAGCCGGCCTTGCTGCAGTCCAGAGCAGGATGCAGGCGGCTTCCAGCCCACGGCAGCCTGGAAGGGCAGCGCACCCCGNGGTGGCACTCTCGCCCTCGGATTAGTTAGCCACTCACAGCGAGAGATATGGTTTTAATCAGCTGCTGGCAGCTGAGGACTACCCAGGAATGCGCTATGATGTTTTTGCTGCTCGGTCTTGGCTACTCCCCCTCAACGTGTCGGTGCTCACACGATTAACTCCTTGCGAGCCGCCGCTCCGGCCCCGCAGCAGCGCCGGG
>WBMW01004438.1:38439-102506 GCA_013396635.1 Penelope pileata | reverse complement strand
CCCCCCGCGGGCGGCAACGGGGCGCGAGCGGAGGCGATGCGAGGGAACGTGCGGCCCCGCGCCCCGCGGCCGTCCTGCGCTCCCCGCGCAGCCGTGCGCCCACAGTCCGCACCGAGAAAACAGGTCCCATCCCTCATCTGTGCGTGCTTAAACGCAGGTGTGGTGATGGTGTCAGAAACCCACATCCAAACCAAAGGCTCGTTTTCTGCAAAAACACCAAGGTACCATCCTCTCTCCCCTAAATCTGTGGCTAGCTGGACCACAATGTTGGGTTGGTGCAATTCAGTTTCTGAGTCACATCCAGACCTGACCTTCGTAATTCCCTCTCATCTTTATTAAAACATCCATCATGTTTTTTTTCCCAGAGCAGTACAGCTGTTTCTCAACTCATATGAAAGAACCTCTGATAAAAAAAAAAAATCACACTTTTGTCCTTGTGAGAGAGCTTATTTTTTATTTTATTTTCCAAGGCTGTAATCTTGACCTAACATTTATTTTCTCAAAACAGAACGAAATATTTATGTCCAAAAGTGTGGTATTGCCCTTTGCAGCAATACCTGCCTTAAAAAAGGAAAAAAAAAATAGACCTTTTTTTTTTTTTTCCTGAAGTAGTAATAAATTTGTTAAGTATTTTTTACCAGAAGAAGAAAAAAACAAATAGAAAATGACTTTAGTACCAGGGATTTCAGGATTCAAAACTGATGGATGCATTTGGCCGTGATGCACATCCAAAGCTGCCAATGGTATGATAGTTTCTTCCATATGGTGTGATGCACTTTTTCTGTGGCTGCTCAGGCCGGCAATAGCCAAAGTTGAAGGAGCCTTCTGCCTGAGGTGACGAAGAGCTGTGAGTCTTGTCTCACTTGCCTGTATCAGTCTTTGACTTCAGAACTGCTAATTTTAACCAGAAAGGGCTCTGAGGGAGATGTTTTTGCACACCAGCCTAGTGTTCGTGGAAGAAAGTACACACTACACCAGTAAGGCTTTTGCTACAGTTAACAGGTTGCTGGCCATGCACATGCCGATATTTGAAGGATTAGAGCTGAATTCTTTGGGACACTGTTGTATTCATGTTTAACAATGTTGTTTTTGTACAGCTTGCGCTGCACTGTACATTGTTTGGAATGCCTTGAGCTGGAGACCTATCGACAGGGCTGTGCTGGGCAGTATGTACGGTAAAGAATAATGCTTTGCTCAGCATGTATTGTGGAAGTGAGTTACACAGCCTGGCGAAAATGAAGGATGAGATTGTGCCTGGTTTAAGCACGATGCAGTAACAAAGCAGCTTCTATGAAGCCATCCAGCCTGCTGCTGGCATAAACAGGACCAACACTTGTGCTTTGCCTAACACAAAGCCTGAGCACATTTCACTGAAATACCTTGACTAGTTGTAGCAATAGTTACAAATATAATTTTTACTGTTTGTTGTTAAAATTTGAAGAGATTAAAATATTTTTCAGTTGCCAATAGAAAGCAGCTTACGAGCCCTTTCAGGGTGCAGTGAAATTACATCTACTGCAGAAATGCCAAGAGGTCATTCACTACCTACCAGCGCTTGGGACATAACCAATAGTATCGTGGAAAAAGCTTTTTTACTGATAAATGGTTAATAACTAACTGGAAAAAATTACAGTTTTCTTAGAGAATAGAAAATGTCTCAAGCCTTAAAGGACTGTACTATCTATTTTGTAATTCAACTCTAAACAGCTCCCCTGATGTCCCACATTGTTGAACTAAATGCTAAAATTCAGAGCTGTTACATTAAACATATGTAACAAGACTGCTTTCTGAATGTAGGAGGAATCCAGGCAGAAAGCCCCGCAGGAATTCAGCTATTTCACCTATAGTGCAGTACAGGACTTAAAGGGCATGCTTTCCACTTTATGAAAAGTAAAAAGATTTTTATTTCAGCAGAGTAAAACCAAAACCAAATGGACAATGGCACTTATGACTTTAAGCCTGACTGCTAAAAGATTGTACCAGAAGGAGTGTATGTTTTCCAGGATGATGGTTTTTTTCTCATATTTGTTGTGTCTGATCTTACTGCTGCTGGCATTGGTTCAGTGCTGTACCAAGGTTTTTTTGTTTTAAGTCAATTGCTTATTGTAGAAAACAGTATCAGCCTCAGCATTTCACAAACAGGTCTAAAATTGTCTTGAAGCTGCAGCTGGAAGGCTTCACCTCAGTGAGTTTTTCTATCGCTTTTCCGGATGTTAACTCTGCCTAAACCACAGTCTGTCGTTAGGTTCACTGGGATTCCAGTCTGGGTGGAAACTGGGGTAGCAGAGTGAAATAAAAACACCACAGTGCAGAGACTTTCTGAAGACATCAACTTTAACTTTAGAAACATGAGTGCCTTGAAAGCAGTATCAATAACAGTTTGTGAAAAATCTGCTTGCAGCAAAGCAATGTGGTAGCTAATCTTGCGATGGCTTGCTCAAGAATGCATGGTTTATTATTTAAGTAATCTTTTAAGATTTTATTGGAATGTGCTTCCACAGCGGTGTTGCTGCCTTTGTGGGCTTTACTATGTGTGTGTCATCTTGTCCATAATTAAACTTTTTACTGACAGACCTCAGACTTTTTTTCTTAAACCTCCCACTTTGAATACTGGAATTTCATTTGAACTTTAAATACTGCCTTGGAATTTGCCATAAGGTAAACTGTCTCCTCCTAGAAGCTTCCTTGCGATGCTACAGATGTTGCAGATGCACAATATGTGACTGAATGTAAGAGGACTTGCTAACTTTTGTCTTAGTGTTAAAAAAAGGCTGGCAAAAGCAAAAGAGTTGTTCAGATGATCAGGTTGTCCCTAGACAATTCTCACTTTGGAACATGTGGGAATAAAAATTAATGGAAAACTGGCCTAGAAAGTACATTTTCAGTGAAGCTTCACTGCTGTCAACAGAGAGAAGGTGAAGTATGTCAAAGGAAACATGAAGGAAGAATTTGTACTTCAGCCTTTGGACTTCTCAGCCAAGTTTCTCATGTGACTTGGACTTGCTGACCGCTTCTTTTTATAAATTCAGTTGAAGACAAAGTCCACTGAATATCTGAAGCAGAAAGCATCCTTGCTATTTTAAAATCTTAAATTACAATCTATAGTTCATTTTAGTATAATGCTAGGCATAAAGCTTCGGGTAATGTAGTCTACCAGTAACAGCCTTGGTACCCAAATGCTGGATCACCAACAGACTTTGAATTTGTTTTGTCTCCTGGAAGCAAGAATAGACTTGAATAATTTTTTAAACCAAGGCTTGTTTATGGAGGCCCAGGTTTGGGAGTCTCAGGCTTAGACTGCCACAGGGATTTAAATTGCTAATACATTCATCCATTTAGAAGTGTTTGAGCAAGAGAAATCTAAGAGCTATGGCCCTCAGTTGAAGTATAGCACCTCTCTTGGTGTGTGTCCTAGCCAGCTGCACTGTGAGGCAAAACCGTTTATTTTAAATTGTCTTGAGTGGTATTTGCTAAGAATTTAAGCTAACTCTGGTTCTCAGCTGAGAACTGCTAACATCTGGCTGAGAAATGATGACTTCCTGTAGTTCTTTGCCCTCTGTCGAGCTTCAGTCAGTGATACTTTGGAGGAGATGGCAAATTTTAGACTGGAAGCTCATGTATTGCCACTACAGTGCTGTGTCTCTCCGATCTGGAGGTTCTATTCGTCCAGTGTAGTCACCAGCACAACACAGATTACCAAAACTAGAGAGATGTTATGGAGCTTTTCAGCAGTTTTTTATCTCTTCTTTTCTGCAGCCATCGTTTGCTTCAGGTGTGGCTGTGAATTTGTGCCACCATGGAGGTTATGCATGCTTTTCCATCACATAAAATAGTCATGGTGTGCAGCTTACACAGTGTCTCTGTTCTAGCCATTCTGTGTTTGACTAAATGGCCAACAGATTTTAAAAGAAGCAGCAGTGGCACTTCCAACACTGTAAAACAATGCTTAGTCACTAGTATGGTCTACTAGGTCTATGAATTCTTCTGAGCAAAAGATATGCTTGTAGGCAATATCATCTCATCTGAAAGGGTACTCTACCCCCACCCATGTTAAATAAATAAACACCATATTTTGTTTGGCAACTCTCAAGAAAAAGAAAACTCAATTTCCAAGCCACCTTCTCTAACTGTGATGCTACACTGTAAAGGGAGGGTGATGCCCACTCTGTCTTGAAGGAAGAGTGGCCAGTTTCTGTGGACCAGATGACATTGCATGCATACATACATTCTTGCATACAGGAAAGGGTGTTCGTGTGATGTATTTCTTCCCTGGGGAGGTGCTATGTCCAGAAGAGAGGGAGAATTTCAGAAGCATCCCACTTGGCAGTGTTTCATGTTGGCTGGCTGTAGCTCCTTCTGTTTGTGCACGTTATATATTCTGGCTCCGGTTTTTGAGTCCACAGCTGGTGGCTGACTTTTGGGCTTCGTAATATTTAGTGTCCAAATGTGAACTTCTTCTGGAGTCTGGCCCATCATTCCTAAGCTTTACCAACTGTCAACTGAAGTTTGATAGTTGACCTGCTTAGCTGCGTTTTGAAATTCTGGTAAAAAATGCCTAGGTGCTTAAAGCTCAGGTCTTTTATGCAAACCCTGAAAATAGTCTGCTCAAGAAAAAGATTTCGCTTCTTTGCTAGCAGTGTCCTAGGTAAATTGTATTTTTCCATACTCTTAAGAAAGTTATCACCATTGAGGTAACAGAGGTGATGATTTGTAGAAAATCAATAATGCATTTGTTGTACTTAGATTTTGGTCATGTAATACATGCTCTAGGGAGACGAATCAAGCCTCTTTTTGCCCTTTATCTTTTGTCATGCTTTCCTTCTCCTTTTCAGTATTTCTCAGCATTTTTTATAGGCTTTTAAGCCAGTGGAGAAGTTGGTACTGACTGGAACAGGTGTAATGTAAAAAGGAAATATTTTATGGAATAAAAATGAATTAAAGGAATAAAAACAAAAATCTGGTGAACTATAGTGAATCAGTCTTACTTCTGTGCTCAACAAGATCCAAGAGACAGAGGAATCAACAAGCAAATCTTTGAGGTTTGTGCTGGACCTTGTTCTCACCAGCAAGGAGAGGCTATTTGAGAATATGAAGGTCAAAGGTAGCCTTGGCTGCAGTGACATAAGCAAATTGGATGTATATATGTTCATGATCCTTGATGGGATGCACCCATGAGTGCTGAGGAAACCGGCAGATTTGACTGCAAAGCTACTCTATAATCTTGATTCAATTGTGACAACTGAGAGTAGCTGAAGGAAAGTATACATCTCTCCTATCCTCAACAGGACAAGAAGGAGGACTTGGGGAACTACAGGGTGGTCAACATCACCCTGGGAAGGTGATGGAATATCTAACACTGGAAGCCATTTCTGGCCACAAAAATGAGAATAAAATTGTCAGGAGTGCTTAGCATAGATTCACCAGGGGGAAGTCGTGCCTGACCGACATGATAAGCTTCTGTAATGAAATGACCAGTGTGCTAGATTGGGGGGAAGGGGTGAGGAGGGGAGAGGGAGAGAATGGTAATGAATATTGCCTTCCTGGTCTTCAGTAAGGCCTGTCCCCCATAAGATCCCCATAGAGAAGCAGTTAAGTATGGACTGACAGAGCAGACAGTGAGACTGAATGTCTGGACCTAGAGAGTAATTGTCAGTGGTGCAAGGTCTAGATGGAGGTCAGTAATGAGTGAAGTACTCCAGGGGTCAATTCTGAGTCCAGCTCTGCTTAATGTTTTCATTAACAATCTGGACAATGGGGCAGAGTGTGCCCCCAGCAAATTTGTGAATGACATGGAACTGGGGAGAGAAACTGACTCACCAAAGCCATCTGCAGATCCAGAGGGACCTCAACAAGATGGAGAGGTGAGCTAACAATAATCTCATGGAGATCAATTAAGAAAAATGCATGTCCTGCACCTGGAGAGGAATAATGGTTAGGGCACCCAGGTGGAAAACAGAAAAGGACCTGGGAGACCTGGTGGACATCAAGTTGAACATGAGTCAGTCATGTGCTCTTGATACTAGACAGCTAACAGTATTCTTGGCTGCATTTGCCAGGGTATCACCAGTGGCTCAACAGAGGTTGTCCTTTACCTCAACTGCTGAGATAGCACTAGGAGTACTGTCCAGTTCTGGGCCCCTGTACAAAGCAGACATGGACATACTGCCATAGAGAACCAGCAAGATGACCAAGGGAGTGGAGCAATTTTTCTATGAGCAGAGGCTGAGAGGGCTGGGACTGCTCATTCTGGAGAGAAGGATGCCCAGGAGGGGATCACATCCATGTCTATAGATACCTGAAGGGAAGGTACAAAGTAGATAGAGCCAGGCACTTTTTAGTGGCACCCAAGGCCAGGACAAGAGGCAATGGGCATAAACTGGAGTACAGAAGTTCTCTCTGAACACCAGGAAACGCTTCTGTGCTGAGTGGGTGTTGAAGCACTGTCACAGGTTGCCTGGAGAGGCTGTGGAGTCTCTGTCCTTGGAGATCTTCAAAAGCCACCTGGACATGGTCCTGGCCAACACACTCTGAGTGTCCCTCCCTGAACAGGGCAGTTGGATCATATGACCTTCAGAGGTCCCTTCCAACTTCAACCATTCTGTATTTCTCCTAGCTCTGTAGAACTACCTCTCCTGCTAATATTGGTCATCTTTCATCGATTTTTTTTTTAATTGCTTCTCCTTGCCTTTTTGGTAGCCTTTCTGCCTTATGAGTGATTTCTATGTATTTTACATCTTCATTGTAATGGAAAAAGTCCAGACTCTCACAACTACACCATTTCTTCATCCAACTATGCTGTTTGTTTCATCTGGAGCTAAGGGCTCTGCTCCATATCCTTTTTCTGCTTCCTCAGCTTCTGATCTCAGCTTTCTGATCTTCTCTCTCTCAGGCTGCTTCAGCTTTGCCTGCCTGGCCCTTATCTAAGCCTGGGACAACCCCACCCCAGGTCCACCCCTTCCGGTCACAGGTGCAAGTGGTATACCGGTATTCCCCAAGGACAGCCGTACCCCCCCCATGATGTGCTCAATCATCAGTTCATGCCATGATCAGCCACTTCCCTACACTTGTCTACCTTGCAAATACACATTGGAGAATACAGCAAAACTGTTCCCTCCTCCTTTTTTCTATTTTTCTTTTCTGTTTTTTTCTTTTTTCTTTTTTTTTTTTTGCTAGTTTAATTTGTCGGTATCGATCATTAACTTGTCAAATGTGAGCTTTATACCAGCCTTTATGAGTAGACACATCTCCACATCAGTTTTTGGTTTACATTTGGAGAGCATCTACACCCGTCTTTTGTGTTGTATGTGTCATTCTGTTTATTCTACAATTTACAAAATTTGATCAATAGTATTTTGATCAAGTTGACACTTCCTTACTGCCACCTACTTTTTTACATTTCACCCTGAGTTAACATCTCCATTCTTGGTTTACAGGAAGGAACATTGAGAAACTTCACACAAAGTCCTGTTATATATACCTGATGTGTACTGCAAAACAGAGCCTCAGCTTTGTCATACTTTGTCTATGAGGGAAAAACAGTGATCCTTGCTGTTCTTTTAATTTGTATTAATTTCACGAAAGCCCATTTGGTCCATAAACATCCAGGCTTGTCACTACTGGGTGCAGAGGACAAGAAACAGAAATAGAACAAGGTAGCCTCAAATATGCAGGTTCTATGGCTCCGTTTCTCTAGGTAACCTAGTTCTCCCCATTCTGTAAGTGGAAAGTCTGAAATGAACAGACATGGTATGACTTGTCTTCAGGGCACTGAGCTTTAACAGCCTAGGATAATTCATAGGATAATTCCCGAGGTTTTCAACTTAGACACCTGGGGCACAGGAGTTTTGGAACTCGCTTTGTGTCTTTGAGCATGGCAGTTAGCTTTACTTGGAGTCGTAGGAAAGTTGGGGCAAAGCTATTCGGTGAGTTCAAACTAAATGAAGTTTGTAGGATACTTGTAAGATCAGCATCAGGATATGACTCTCGCTTCTCAGACTCTGCTCATTCCTCTAGAGTTCTTGTTTGCTGAGGGTTTTTTCGTAAAAAACTTCCTGTTGCTCTACAAAGTTTGGTATTTTTAAAAGTAAAATCAGATCTTACGGTTCTCTTTGTCATAACTAGTGTCAAATATCATTGTTAAAAGACATTTACATTGTCAGAAAATGATTATGATGTCACAAATCTGAGAATGCTTAGATCTGATCTCTCTACAGCTGCAGCATTTCAGCTGCCTGGAAGTTAACACATTGTTGCTATTTGGAGACAAATGCTTTGTAAAATAGATTCAGAATTTCCCCACTACGTGTAAGTTAAAAGACTACTGCTTTAGGAAATGGAATTGGATTTCAGAGAAACAGTGTAAAATATTAGAGAAATATGGAACAAATTCATCTCCGTAAATCTGGCTATAAAATTGTGTGAGGTTTAACATCATTTACTTGTGCTTGGGAAAAAGATTATCACGTATACTGTAGCTCACACTGAGGAAGGGACACTATAGACCATAAACGACTACACCAATGAATCTCTACAGTGTGCGGCACTAAATACTCAGAAGACAGCTTTGTTTTCTCTAGCTTGGCCTAGAGGTAAACACAAAGATCATGGTAGACTGATTTCCTGTGTTATTAACCACAGAATTCCTCACAAAAAACTTGCTGGCAAGAAACTTCCCTTTCCTTAACTCTCTACCACTCCTTGCTTCAATCTGAGCTGACAGAAGTTACATTTCTTAGGAGGGGGCATCTGTCCAAGTTCTGTCACATCTCATCATGCAGCAGAACATAAAATTGATTTGCTAGTATAACAGGCCCTCTTTTTCTTTTGCATTCCTTTGTTTAAAATATAAATTACCGAAATAGCCCAGAAACAATCCTGATATTATGAGAGTTTGGTAAAAATGTGTCCTCCTTTTATTTTAGTTTTCTGTCAGGAGTATTCCTTTAAGGGTTACTATAGCAATGCAAGCTGCTATTGAGACTGTAAACATTAATGATGACTTGGAAGTTGACACCCTGCAAAAACATTCAGTCATTCTAAGTAAGACTTCCAACAGAACTGCTGTAATATGCAACTCCTACTGAGAACAGCAGGATTCGGAGTTTTTTAAGAAAACAGTCTATATACTAGACAGCAAAACTGCAATGAAGGGAAAATAATATACTCCAATTTCGCAACAAACCGAAATTCCTTTTTCAGCATATTCTGATGCCATATTTGTTGTATTTTGGGAGGTCTGTTAGGCTACTTTTAAAGCAACATTTGCCTGCCAAGTCCAAATTGGCTCTACATCTCTCCAGAATCAAACTTTTTTTTGCTATTGTTGTTGTTGTTGCCTTTCTTTTGTAAATGCAATAAAAATATATGCTAGGTTATATGTGACCATGGATATAATTTATCGTGTAGGAAATGCAGAAACATACGAACCACTAACCCAAACAGATGCTCATAGGATATTTTGGAAGGGCAAAATCCAAATTTGGGCTTCACTCCACATCTAGGAGCTTTAAAATAGAAAAGGAAAATCACAGGTTTGTGTGTCAAACAGACTTCTGTTTGGTTTTCACAAATATAGTTTGTATCATAGGCTGAAGAATGCTGTCTTCAGCCACTACTTACAGGAAAGGAAGGACACAAGTGTAAAATCAGTACCTCTAGCAGTATATAGTGTTCACTATTGCACAGTTCCCTTGGGAAGCAACAGAACAGGAGTTAACAAAGCTGAGATAAAAAGTAAATAGTCCTAGGGATTCATGACCATTTAATTTTCTATTCCTTCTGAAATACAATACTTACTTTTTGAGGCTTACTTTAGATATCTAGCACAAGTTGAAATTTTTTTAACTAAAAACTGTCAAATCAAAAAGGCATAACTCAGGACAAAATTCACAGAGTATTTATGTCCCAGGTGTCTTGCTTTCATATAGGCCAAAGATACTGGTGGTGAGCTGGATCTTTCCTACACTCTTCCTGTGGCACACTGGAGTCTTTGTGGCTTTTGGTCTTTTGCACCATGGGTTGTAGGCTTGTTACAGGGTGTTGGGAACTATTTTGTGGTTTGTGGGGACCCTTTTGGACCAAATAACTCTTTTACATTATTGTCTGTGACTGTAGGAGCCTGGACTTATGGCCCTTTCCTGTACTGTGATTCTGGAAACTTTGTTTTCATTTGCAGCAGTGTTGATCTCAAGGCGTGGATTGTGTTCTGCTGCTGAGGTTGCTATGTGTGGAGTTTTGTAAATACAAAAGCCAATTTATTTTCTGATTTCCTCTGATGTTGTACTGTGCTTGTACCAGACTATTTGTAGATTCTGTGCCAGGTAACATCTACATCTTGATCTATACATCTTGAGAATGGTCAAACACATGGCATAGCAAATTTAGCCTTTGAGAATCCTCAAACCGAGAAGGTACAAAGCCAAGAGTTGCTGTTCATCCTTGGTTAGGGGCTACAAAAACAGCCACTTTCAGATTTAAAAAAATTCTATTTTTAACCCACTCTTCAGGGACAAAAGTGTAAAATTTAAACAAATTCCAGAAGTAAAGAAATGTAAAAATTTTGAGAATAAGCAAATATGTATCACTGACTTCTTACTTTGAGTTGTCATCTGGTATTAGGCTGTCTGTACTGAGCCATGTACAAGCATCCAGCAAGAGACTGGTCCCTGCTCTGAAGATCTCACAAAGCAAATAACCAAACAGACCAAAGCGCAGAAAGTGACTGAGGGCACAAGTTGTCTACTTCAACAGTGTCCCATGTAGAACTCACATGATTTTAGGGACAGGACAGCCTAAGCTGCTTTCCTTGACTCATTTTTAAACATATCCATCTTCTACAAGGATGGGATTCTACATAATTCATCGAAAACTGATAATCAATGTTGGAAAAACAAACAGGAAAGTAACTTGGAATCTATAGCTCCTTTGAGATAAATCATTTAAGTGCAGGCTGACATTGTGGTGATAATTATCAGTAACACATTAATGTTCCTAGCGTTTGTTAGCAAGGCCACAGCAGGAACCGCTGTGTTATCTGCCTGAGATATGAACTATGTCTCTGGCTCATCCTACTGCTCCCCATTTTGAAGCTGTATAAACTGTACTGGAGGGATGTCTTCTCCCATTATCCATGCACACTTTGTTCTGTACTGCTCTAAACAGGCAGCAATTCTATATCATAATACAGTGTCTTTATGTCTCCCATGTTTCTTCTTTGTCTTTCCAGCCTTTTCTAAGTCCTCAAATACTTCACATACATTTAAACAATCTGGATACCGGACAGCACTAGCTCTTAGTACTTTGATACAACACAGCTGGGTAACCTTGGATAAAGCTGTTGTGAAAATAGCTGATAGCCAGAAGCCTTGTCTGGGTGTCTCTTGGGAACATAAGAACCCTGGAATTGTGCTTAGGATCAGGCTCTTGCTTTGGGTCCTTGCCTGAGCTCTGCTGCAGTTTTGCTGTGTCTGCCCTGGCACCAAGCTGATCCTCACCTTGTGTGTTGGTCTGAATTGTTGTTTTGACCTCAGGCGTGACTCACCCTTGCAGACCTCCCCAGCAGACAGTGGACTGTGGCTAACTCAGGCTGCTGCTATTGGACTGGCTCTGTTCATCTTGTCACGGTGCTGTGGGAACAGGCCCCTCTTACCTGGCCACAGTCCTGCCTGCCTTGCCATCCGTGCAGCTCCCAGCTCACCTCTCATGCAGAGCAGCTCCTCGCTTGTTTATCCCTGACACAGCCATAGGGATATTTAAATATGTTATGGATTAGCTTATATTGATCATGATATTTTTGTTGGCACTAGTTTACTGCAAATTCAAAGTGGAGCTCTTACTGCAACTCCCCAGCTACATACTTACTATTTTACTTTGATAGGAACTGGAGAGGTGGGCAAAGACTGCAAGTTCTTGCTGTAGATAGGATAAAACACTTCAAAAAGTGCTTCACTGGCGATCTGTCAACATCAATCATTGGTAAAGTACTTCAGTACCCTAACAGCAGGTCCTAAGCAGCACAAGTAAGTGTGAGCAAATCCAAGAGATGGCCTCTTAAACTTCAGAGTGCAAAACTGAATAATAGCAGGCCACACAGAATATGTGGTACAGAGTACAGACAACAAAAATATTATGTGAATGCTCTTCAGATAGGAAAAAAAAACTTTCAGTCAGTATAAGGCCAACAGCAGAGGGAGAAAAAGAATTAAGAAGCTCACAAAAGGGTAAAATCTGCAATACTTAAAATTAAATTCGGTAAGTCATGAAAATGTGATGAGAGGACAATATAGGACACAGGTTGTCAGAGCTGTCTTTAGGTTGTACAGTAACCTAACCATACCCATACAAACTAGAGAGATCATAGAATAGCAGAACATTTTAGGTTGGAAGGGACCTTAACAGTTATCCAGTTCCAACCCTGTGCTATGGGCAGGGCTGCCACCCCCCAGACCAGGCTGCCCAGAGCCCCATCCAACCTGGCCTTGAATACCCCAAGGGACGAGGCATCTGCACCTTCTCTGGGCAGGCTGTGCCAGTGCCTCACCATCCTCTGAGTAAAGAATTTTGCCCTAGCATCTAACCTAAATCTCCCCTCTTTCAGCTTGTAGCCATTCCCCCTTGTCCTATCACCATCTACTCATGTAAAAGTCAGTCTCCCTCCTGTTTTAAGGACTGGAAGCCTACAATGAGGTCTCCCTGCAGACCTTTCTTCTCCAGGCTGAACAAGCCCAGCTCCCCCAGATTTTCTTCATAAAGAAAGAAAATCCTTATCCAGTCCTCTGATCATCTTCATGGCCCTCCTCTGGACCCACTCCAACAGCTCCAGGTCTTTCTTGTGCTGGGGTGCCAGGCCTGGATGCAGTGCTCCAGATGGGGCCTCACTCAGGCAGAGTAGAGGAGCAAGATCACTTCCCTCTCCCTGCTGATCATACCTCCTTTGATTTAGCCCAGGATATTGTTGGCCTTCCGGGCTGTGAGTGCACTGCTGGCTCCTGTGCAGCTTTCTGCCCACTGAAGCTCCCAAGTCCTTCTCTGAAGCAGGTATCCATGTAGCTGAGGCACCAGCTGCATGAGGTCAAAATAGTCTTGCAATTGAATTCACTTGACATTCAAATTCAGCAAAAATTGGATCTTGGATACCTGTTTCCATCTGGAAGGATGCTGAACAAGCTGAACATGGAACTTTCAGAGTTAGCTGGCAAAAGATTCTCCTTGAAAGCTGCCACTGCTGCCTGTCAGTTGTGTATAACAAATGCTGTGTCTGGTCTCAGTCTAATTTCCAGTAGATACACCAAAATTTCTATCAGAATGAGTACTTGTAAGCAGTAGTTTCAGAAGAGACAACAGAAGGGCCTAAATGACGGCATTGCTCTCCCTGGTGAGTGGTGATGTACAATTAGAGGTTGGAGCTGCAGATAATGCACTCATTGCTGTTTGCTGCTTTCATCTTGGCACTTGCAGAAGTAAAAAAAATAAGATAACGTTGTTCCAGAGAGTATTGGAAGCCTTTGTTAATTATTGCCCTCTTGCATGAGGCAGCAAAACTGCAGTACTTCCCTTCCAGCTTTCTGAAAGGAATGTCCAGATTCAATGCAGTAGAAATATCTTGGAACCCAATCACCCTCCTCTGAAAACATGAGTTTGTGACTGAAATGGGGAACTGAGAACAGAAGCTGACAGGGGCTCCTCTGTATTATATACGCTGCAAAACTCTCAGAAGTATAAAAAGAAGGCCAGAGAGGGAAGTGTGTTATCTAGATTGCAGGTTTGGACAGTGGCACTGTCTCAGGAGGAGCCCATATCCTGCCTCCCTGCTTGCCCTTCACATGCGTGTCAGGGTGGAAGAGCAGGATCCTTTGTTACGTGGGCAGGAGATCTCTCAGCTGCTGTCATACAGAGAATAGCGGAAGTAGAAGGAAGAGAGGAACAGGGACTGTCCTTCCATTTACAGACTCCATCCATTCCCTTCCAGTCAACTAGCTTCCCACTCCTGCACTGCTGCCCAAGTTCTCTAACAGTTAATTCAGGAAAAGGTACAAGAAAAGCTATGTACCCCTGTGGCTGCTCTGCATGCAGAAGTGAAAGTTAAGTAAGACTTTGTAAGTCGATTTTCTGCTAAATCAGTACATACGCTTGAATTCTTTTCAAAACCAACACCAAAAAAGTATTGCAATGCCACAAAGTATTGTGAAACCATTAAACTAGCTGTAAGTGGGGGGAGGGGAAGCTGTGGATAGGGACAAGGATGTATTTTTCTGTTATTTCACATATTCCACATTATTTCCATGTTCTCAACTCACCCAATTTCATTGTGGGATGAGAATTTGCTCTGTGAGATGCCATTATCTTTTTCTTTGGTTTCTGTTGCCCCTACAGCTCAGCATACTTAGCATATTCTGTTGCCCCTATAGCTCAGCCCCTATGCTTCCTCAGCATACCTACCTCTTTTTCCTACCCCTTCTTCTGGGGCCCATGGATTGTATGTGTGGGGCAGAACTCCTCTGAGGTGCTGGAAGACCTCTGTCAGCTAAGGCAATGTAGATGTGTGAAGTCTTGCTATGGCAGTGAGAGAGTGGAGGAACCATGCTTATAGTCCTGCTTGAATGTCCCACTGTCCCAGCGAGGATAGAGCTTAGAATTTAATTCAGGGCAGATAAATCCACACTTCTATGTGTGCAATCTTGTGAACGTGACTAGCTGCTGGAAGCGGAGAGTACCTCACACACCACTTCCAGGACTGAAACTGAAGTTGGTTTATAAAAATGTGAAAATGAAGTAAAATACTATGATACCAGAATTACAGCTGTGACAATACGGGAAATTCTCTTTTTCCAATTTATGAATAATCTAGATCATGAGTATATTTTTTCTTTCCAAGAGTGTTGACTTAGACGATATTGACTGCAGATTGGGTACTTTCAGTGTGTTGCAACTGTGTACTGCTGCTTTTCTGCATGGCATAGGATGCATTGCTAACAGAAAAAGATCCCAAAGTATGTAACTGTGTGCTTGGAAACTCATATTACTTAAGTGACGTGATTAAGTGCAAGCATGCATGTGTTCATATATATGTAGAGAACTGCATTGCACCTGCACAGATAATGAAGACAAATTAATATAGATACGCAAGGAAGATGTTTTTGATAGATAGTAGAATTTAGATGAGGACCAGTGATCTCAAATGGAAGCTTGCATTTGCATGACAAGGAAGCAGTTATTCTAATGTATGTAATTACTGACAGAAACTCAGTAGTTACTGAGATGAAGTAGATTCTTTTGTTTAATAAGTCAAGATAAATGTTGATCAGTGTGTTTCATTTAATTGCATCAGTAGCTGTAGCTATGACTGTTAATTATTTTTTATGTATACAAATTTGTCTACTGGGCTATTCATCCTCAGGATGATCTTTTCTTTTGTATGGCAATGAAGATCTAATCTGCATTCGTTTAATAATACGTACACAGAAGTAATTGACATTCTGAAAGGAAATCCTGTTATAATCTGATGTAATCAAAAAATAACACAGAAGTTGCATAAATAGACCTCATAAAAATGAATGAGTATATGATATGGCACCTAAGGAAAAACGTTTTGCAGGAGGAGAGAGAATGGGGTTCAGCCAGATGTGGTTATACATTTGTGATGTGTGTAGGTATGACAGTTATCGGAGCAAAAAACCCCGAACTCTGCCTTTTCACCAGAATGCTGATGACCCCTGGTGTGGAAGCACAAATTGCATTTACACGTGTCCTGTGCCTACAGCTTCAGTTACTCAGGAATGGTTTAGCTATCTCTCTGCAAAGTCTTTGCGAGTGAAGATGAAAGAAAAATTGACATAAATTGGGAATGGAAGGGTTAAGTTATCCACAGGCTGAGCCTGGGAAGATGAGGGGGACATATTACGTGCTGTGGTCGTTCTGACTCATTGATGAGTGTGCCAAAATGCTGTATTCCCTAGAGTAAGGGTGGGACGCTTATCCACCATGAGTGCAGCAGAGCAGCATTAGTTTGTTACCTGCTTACCTACAGCTAGCTCCATGGCCTGTGGGAGCTGGAGGAGTCTTCTTCACAGCTTGAGGAACTTTGCAATATGTGTTGCTACAATAAGGTTGGAAATCTTTGGGTTTTCTTGGAAAACCGGAGATCTTTTGGAGAATTTCTCGTTTCCCTCTGCATGAGATGATAAAGCCAGCTGCTTAAACTACTCATGGACATTGCAGCAAATCCACATGCTTTTGCAGATGGTGATCTGTGGATACGTTACAGTGGGTCTCTGGTCAAGCAGTGGAGCTGTAGAATGTACTTCTAAACTGTTACCTTCTGTTTGTAAAATGTAGGCTTAGTCACATTGTGGCTGGTCTGCAGTGTAAATGCCAGTGCCCATTCAGCGCACCTCTGTGGGCAATGGCAGGAAAATGTCCTACCTACCAGCAGCATGCTGAGTGCCTACAGCTGCACCCAGCTCCATGTGTCTCTGTTGAAGTCAGTTTGGGCTATGTGGAAAAAGTAATTAGCATTTTTAAGACTGTCATTGTGTCAGCTACATAAGGAGGTAGGTATGACATGGCATAGAGAGAATTCTCATTGCGGGCATCTCAGAAGTACTACCAAATAATTATCTGCAAGTGCCATGCAGCCAGGCTGGTGCCAGCCATCAGCTGAGTGGTGTTCAAAAGTAGGTGAGAGACGATCTTTATGAGATAAGCATAGAAACAAAACCTGATGAATGCAAGTGGGTGGATTGGAAAACTGGTATTATTCCAAAGCATTCAGTTATATATCTCTACAACTAGATAAAATGTGTCATCTAGGGTGTAGCGTACAAATTGCGCAGATAATACTGTTCTTGTCACGAATCTGTTAGTAGTGTTAATTACGCTACTATATGCAATTACTCTGCTTAGCTTACTAAAAGACAATATGCTAAGGGTGAATTGTGCAACTCAGTATTTACTCATGCTAAAGAGCTTTTTGCCTGAGGAGGTGTGGGCAAGTAGCTGAAGGAGTAGAGTGGAATCCAGTTTGTTCCCTGCGGACAGAAGGAGGCAAATTCGGCCCTGCTGTATTTAGGTGTAACTCTCCTTGGTTTCCAACAGGACACCTTCCACTTGTAAAGGGCATGCATTTTGTCCTCAGCACCATATTATTTGTGAGGCTGTAATTATGTAGTTGTTTGGCTACTGTTTTTCTGTACCGCATCAAAGGAGTCTGCCTGTGCATATGAGTAGCTGTTCATTGTGAATCTGTGTGGGTTGTGAGAGATATCGCATTCTGCCATCCTGGAAAATGATGGTTTTGTTCTCCTTCAATCTTTAATCTCTTATTGGTAAATGCAGTTAATTCACACTAGAAACACAGAACAGAACTTATATTTGCCTGCTAGAAACCTGTGGGTGTATTCATTGCTAAATGAAGCTTTCGTGGCAAACACAGATACTTACAAACCAACTCTAAGCATGTACATTGTGTCGAGGAAGTTGAATATAAACGCAGAAGAGCCACAGGGCGGAAGTGATGAATTCTCACGTTTAGTTGAGGAATGTTTATATGCTGGGATAATCTCCATTTCCAAACAAGACTAATCAGTATTTATAAGTCTGCATATCTTGTTGTCATGAAAATACATGGATGTCTTCGTAATATTGCATTCTTTGGTGTGGAAATGAGGTGACTGGGGAGATACGGTAGATGTCTATAAAATCATGAAAGGCTTCAAAATGGTACATTTTTTACTTCAATTCAAGAATCAGAGAATTTCAAATGAGGTTGGTAGTAAGAAGGTTCAGACAAAAGAAGGTGGCTCTTTACACCACAGAGTTTCTTGCCAAGGAGTGGTACAGTAGATGGGAGGTCACCTGGGATCAAGTGATATCTGGATGAGTACAGGGCGGAAAAATCCAATGAGGATATTTAAGTATGTGGAAACCACATCCAGCTCCAGAAGATCCTATGTTGAGAAGTTTGGGAAACTAGGCGAGTAACTAGGGGAATACAGAATGCTTGCCTTATTTCATGCTCTTCCTTAGCCTTTCAGTTGTGATTACTGCTGGAGACAGGCTCGCTAGACCTTTGAGCTCATTTAGTACGGCCATTCTTCTGATGGCAGTATTTCAAAACTTACCCCAATGGTGGTGTAAGTGGTTTGTGGTTTTCCATGGTGAAGTGACCAACATAGTGGTAAAAGAATAAATAAATTGCCAGGAGTCTGCTAAGTCATTCAAAGCACTATACAATAGAAAAAAAAATATAAGGAATCATCATTTTTCCACTACTTGTATACATGAGTATAAAAGTCTGCAATTTTTGAAACCATAGGAAGGAAAGAAGAATGGTTTTCTTTTGGGGGTTTTGGTATTATATTTTATTTTGTTTTGTTTCTTTGAGGAAGGAGTTGGAGACAGCATTTTTGCATGATTTATGAAGATGGTCTGAAACTTTGGGGAGTTTGTTTTGTTTTGAAAGCTATTTGATTTTTGCATTTGAAAAACGTTGTAGTGTTTTGAGACATGGCTGACAGATGACTACAAAACTGCTGCAAACATGGTGTCTCCCAAGTCAAACAAATGAAAGAAGAAGGAATTTTAGTGAGGTGGCTCAAAAGTCCTATCTAAAACATGCAAGTTGACAGAACATTTTGGAAGACTAATTGACAACAAGAGTTCTTATTTCAAGTATTAAAAAAAAAAGTCAAGAACTAAGCAAACTAAGAAACACGGGCATTCCTGGGCCATCACAATGAACAGTAAAAGAGCACAAACTCTGCAAGACAAGCTTCCTAAATTCATCTCACATTATCTCTGTCATTTGAGAACTGAAGTGACAGGATATGGAAGATCTAGACTTGAGTAAAGTTAAAGTCATCTGTTGACTACAAGTACACTTATGTGTTACCTAGAAAACATCAAGTGGTAAATTGCTGTAGTTCATACAGAAAACTAAAAGGTAGCCAGGACTTGACCCAGGAAGAAACTCAAAGCCATGTCAATATTCCAAAAACGATAATCGAAACTCACAATGACCAGTATTAGGTCCCAGTGACTCAGCTCTGGATGGAAGCGTGCCACTGCAGGTGGTGGAGAAATCCAGCTAGATGGAGGAAAGGCAAAGCAGAGCAGACGAAGAAAAAGCTTTCTGGGTTGCCAGGGAAAAATCAGCTGTTGTGAGATCATCATAGGGATAATGAAGTGCAGCTCTAACCGTTTGTACACATGAAATACTTTCAGCATGTGAATGTCTTATGGGTAGGCATGTACTACAAAGGAAAGATGCAGTCTGCAGCCAAGCAGCTTACCTTTCTTGCTAAAAAAGGACATGAGCTGTGAAAGCTTACTGAGAAATGAAGTAGATAAAGAGAGAGGCAAATACATTTTGCAAAGTAGAAATACATTAGACATTATTGTAAGTAGTTTTAAATAGTTTTTTCATTACTGGAAGCTCTTCCTTTCACTTACCTGTTCTGCAGCACATGGAATAAATAAGTAAGCTTTGGCTTAGGTTTTATGTCTCCATTTGTCATGGTTTCCCATCATTCTCTCACTCTTCAACATTTATTGTTTACACTCTTTTCTGTCTCGTGTTCTACATCACTAGAAGTTGCGCAAGCATTTACTTTGTGCAGTACTCCTTTCGTTTCTCGTATGGTTAAGGGCAGAAATTTTTGTTTTTATAGTAGTATTTGCAAGGAAACCACGGTATTACACAGAGATAAACACAGAGATAAACAAAAAGCTATGTAGTAAAATTTGGCTTTGGGAGACAGAAGCTGAACTGTATATGCTTCTCTTTTACAACTGTCTGTGCTGATGCCTTTGTTGTTGAGACGTCATAATAAAAAGTAACAGGGAAATGAGAGCACTATTGAATAACCTCGAATGGAAGAATTAGTGCTTGAGCAGGCATGATCAGTATGGGATCAATTACTGAACAAAATTCATTGCGCAGATTCTGTGGGACACAATGATAAGGTCTTCATGTGAAAAACTTGTTTAACTGAATTCCTACTGCTGACCTTTTATGTTATCTCAATCACCACACCAAAGAAATCTCAAAACTCATTGACTAGCTGTACAAACCAGGCAGTAGTTTTGAGAAGACTACAGCTCTTTCACTTCCTTTGCTGGAGATATCATTGCATAAGATGTATCTGTTTACTGCTTTCCTCCTCACTGTATAGTATGTGCAGCAGTTCTGTCAGACAGGCACATTTGGCAGAGTGCATTGAATTTAGGCAGGATTAAAATGACCTATAATTGTAGTCTGGGTCCTCTATTTATGTCACATTCTCATCCAGTGGTGTTATAGTATTGAGAAATTTTGTTGTATATAATAAGAGCAAATAAATACTAACATGCTGCCACTTGTTGAGACCTCTGGAGAGCAGCTCTCCCTAAAAAGGGAAAAGAATGGCTCTAAAGTGAGAAATGTGTCATTGCCCTAACACAGACATTTATTGCACATGTGCAGAAATGGAGGGGGCAGGAATGGATGGGAAAGAAATTGCTGATCTAATCCAAGAATAGCTTGCCCAATATCAGAGGAAGATGATAACATGAGACAGATTTCTCACATTTCCTTATTTGCTATTGTGCAAAAATAACCAAGTGTGATATCGCCTTTGTACTGACCCCACAGAGAAATTCCTTTAAAAAAATTTCCATTCACTCTCCATTCCACATAGTGCTTGGAAAATAGGTATTGTTTGGATCTGACAACTCTGATCTTTGGCTTTTACTTAATTCCTTATTTTCCAAGGAAGTGAGGTCAATGTGGGTAACTAGGCCAGTAATGGTAATGTGGAAGGTAAAAACATTCTACTCCAAGTCAAATTTAGCTCCATGTTGTAAATATTAGAAAGCAGATGAGTGTAGCTAAGGGCAACATTTTTTTATTATATCCTTGGGATAAATTCTTTGCTGAATCATACTGCAAACTGCCATACATTAAAAATCAAAGCAAATTACAAACTGGAAGAAAAATCTCAATGCACAGTTAATCTCACAGTGAAATCTCAATGCTCAGATTTGACACAGTCTGAGGTATAATATGTCAAGAAATCTACTCAGGCTTGCTTCTTCTACCTTTAGAAAGTGGCCATGAGCTGATGCAGATAAGGATCCAGTGTTGAGAGGACTTTCCATCAGTCAGCACTTCCAATAGTACTTCTCTTTTGTTTTGTAAGGATTTGAATACATTCTCTGTACATTTCTTTAAGACTATTATTTTATTTTTGTTTTGAAACATTAAATGGCTGCATGCATTGTCTGTATTTGGAATAAAACAGAAACAAACCAAAAATGGTTTGGGGACCACAGTAGAGTGGTTTAGATCCAACAGTACGATCCATAAAAATTGGCATAAAGACTCTTTCTTTCTGCCTTCAGTGCCATGGGATTTAAAGGAAATAGCTTTAACAGGCAGCTGCAAACAATTACTAAACTTTTTAATGGAACTCTACAATGTTTTGAATCTGCTCTGCTTCTTCAAATGTGTTGATTTTTGTTCTTTGGAAATAATCCCTTCCCCCCCCTTACAAGTAAGCCCTGTGCACCCAATGTGACTCAAAGACCTAGCTCACACTGCGTCTCTGAAGGCTGTAGGCTTTTCAGCAGCTGCTGTTGCATTCAGATTTTGTCTTAGAGGTAAAAAGTGAAGGAAAGCAAGAAACTGTTTCCCCATATGTTTTCATTTCTGCTCTCCAAAACACATTTCCTATTTTTCTCCATTTGCTTCACTGTTCAATATTTCAAAGCGGTGGAAACTGGCTAATGGAGTGAGGAAGAGGGAGAGTTGTGTACTTTTGGTAGGAAGATTTCTATTCATACAAACAACGTGGTCATTTCCACCTGAAAGGGACTGATTGAGAAACACTGTTTCTATGAGCTTTTCTGATCACTGGACTAGGGAATCTGTGGCCAGGATTGAGATCACAGAATGATGTGCTGAAAACGTTTAACCCCTTAGAACAGGTTGTAAAACCCAGGATTTGGGAAATGGATCAGGGAACAACGAATTAAAAAAAAAAAATAGAAAGGTCAGCATAAACAATCAAGAGATAACAGTATTTTGGGGGAACATGAACAGTGGTAGTCTGATTTCCTCACAGAGCCATTAATGACTTTGTGAAAGAGAAGAGAGGAACTTGCTGCATTCCAGACATGTCTGTAAATATTACACTAGTCTATTTATTACTCAGTGGCCTAAAGTCACATTATATAGACTATTGAAGGTCAGCAATTATGAAGGCTCCTAGTCACTTGTTAACTATTTGCTTTTCTTTCATTGCTACAGTAAAAGAGTAACTTAGACATTGATTAAACCTAGGCGCAAGGGTCTGTAGACCGGAAATGACCACACCACTAGGGACAGCATATTGCAACATACAGACAGAGGAGGGAATGGGAAGTAGAACAAACAAGGCAGTTTCTTCGTAACTTCTCTTTCTCATCCCAAACCTCCTCCTACAGCTGCCAGAAAACTTCCCAAGTTCTTAAAGTTGCAGATCTTGTGTAGAATTCTTTCCTTGCTCTCTCTTAGATATTTTTCTAAAGCTTCTGCATTTCACTCCAGAACAGGAAGAAAAGCTTTGTACATATATCAAAACCTCGTCTTCTTCATGAAGCATTGACCTTTATATTATAGCTATTCACGCAACACAGAACTGTTGACCAGTGTATCATGTGAATACTGAATATCAGACAACGGACACCGAACACGTGATCATGCAAAGCACCAGCAGTTCTTAGATAGTGTTGATTTTGTGCTTCAACATATGCAGATTCACTTATGTGGTGATCAGATCAGTGTCGTCTTATGAAAAGTAATCAAATGATAAGCAAAAATACCCAAGGAACATAAGACAGTACAGGTGCCATCACATGTTCATTTGGGCTCATTTGTGACAAAACAGGTCATACACACAACATGTAGGAATATTTTCATTTCTCAAGTTTCTACATCTTCCTTATGTCGTGGTCCCTTTGTTTTCAGCCAGTGGAAAATAATGGCTATCCACCAGAACTGCTTGTGACACCAAAATATTCCTACATCATGGAAATGAACATCATGGAAGATCTAGGTATCTCCCTGGCAGTCTGTGCTATCATGTCATTAGTTAGTTGTCTGTTTGTACAGCTAAATGACCAATCTGTGGTACCTATATATGCAGTGTTAACAATAGTCCTAAGTTCATGTTGTTCTGAAAATCTATGCCATTGCTTTTAGCTACAGTTTCCAATTCAGGGGTATGCATATAGAAGAGAATATAACTTAATTATAAAAGCTAAAAAGCTCACTAAAGATAATTGTTTATTTATGGGCGCCATTATCCCTGATTGTAGCATACAAATTTCCTTTCAGACTGAATATATGACATAAATATATCTATCTGGATGTGTTTGTGTTCTCTTTGATACACAATTCCTTTCAGAGATCCCTGGGATGAACCATGCACGTCTGTAGCAACACAAAACCGTGCCTTAAAGGCATGATCTGCCGTGGGGAACTTCGTGTTAACACCCTTACTCACTGGGCTGGTCTGTGTTTGGACAGAACATCTTACTGTTTTAAATAGAACTACTGATACATACAAGACTGGCTTGCAATGGCTGTGGCAAATACTAAGTTCTTATTCCACAGGGCCAACTTTGGTAAGTGTTATGTTTCACGTATAATATGTATAGTATGTATACGTGTGTGTATAGCATACATACGTTATGCATAGCATTACCTACATAACAGGATAAGTATCTCCAGGTTTGGGAATGAAATCGCTTTTGCCGCAGTATTTGTTTTCTACAAATGCCTCAGTCTTTCCCAATCCCATTCACACAGCAGCAGGAATCTATTATCTTGTAATAAATAATAGCG
This sequence comes from Penelope pileata, assembly GCA_013396635.1. NCBI lineage: Eukaryota > Metazoa > Chordata > Aves > Galliformes > Cracidae > Penelope > Penelope pileata. The sequence continues at coordinate 78,646 of WBMW01004438.1, read as the reverse complement.
TATCCTATGGATATTCTCTCTTAATTTTCATTCATTGTGCTTAGAGAATGGGGGTACTATTAATAATACACTGTGTGACAAAGCCTTTTTTTTTTTTAGCTTTGAAGTAGAGCACATCCACCCACAGTGTGGGATGGTGTTGAGGTTCCTGTGCAACAACCATCCTAAACCAAGGAAAGAATTGTGATCCCAGGGTGACGTTAAGACAAGGTGAATTGATGTGAAAGCCCTAGTACTTCCGGGCCACTTCAGGCTATTTGATGAATTTGTCTCCCCTGTTCTCTTCTGTGTATATCTGCTTCTTCCCCTGGAGGTAGCTTTTGCATCTCTAATACAGTTGAAACATGTGATCTGCCTTTATAATAAGTGCCTTGGGGCTAAAATCCTCTAAGGGAACTGAATGTCACTTTTCTTCAGGGCATAGTTAACTTCTTCAGGGCTGTAGCAAAGTGCCTCCCTTCACTTAACATGGGACTCCCAACTCCCAAATTAGACGCCTACATTCTTTCTCCAGAAAAGGATCATAATGCTTTTTTTTTTTTTTTTAATTTCCTTATAAAACATCTCCAGAAGAGGAGGTAACATCAGCCATTTCCCCCATAACTAGGCAGGGTTTTCATCCACCTGCAAAACTTCCAGTTAATATCTCCTCTGATTGACAGGCATCAGACTCACTCCTCATTTTGGTGTAGAAATGTGTTCTGAGTAGAGGACAAGGGAAAGTTTAGCAAAGAGAAATGGATACATCAGGTTCAATCTTTTTCAATGAAACCATTAAAAAAAAAAAATTCAACTGAGCTGTGAGGGCACTTGAATCTCTGGGTTGGCAGAAATGTATCCTGTACCTATCTGTTGTGAAAAAGGTGAGTTTAACATTTCTCAGGTTCAGAGAAAGAATCTGAGGCCAGCTTCCTGCCTGAGTGTTATAATCACTGAGACTTTGGCTGAAATGACTCTCTATCTAACATCTTTCTGGCTCTGTTATAGTGTCTGGTTTTCTGCTGTTTTAGGGTATGTGAATGTGAATGTGAGAATCTAGAGCTTCTAGGCTTAAGAAGAAAAGTGCTGAATGAATCTAACCAATAAAGACAAAAGTTCTAGTCAGAATTTTAAGCTCCTGGAGTGCATCAGTGCAAAAAAACTAGATCAACTACAGAATTTAGAAGATTCTTCATTTGGCAGTAGCTAAGTATGGTTTTTGTGGAAACCAGTGTTGGCACTGGAGCTTCTTTCTGTGGAGAAGATAGTGCAAAGCAGATTTCTTGCATACCTCCCAATTGCTCGTCTCTGGCTTCCCAGAGAGGTACAGCTGGCACATACTAAAATGCCGCCAATTTATATAGGGCAGCCACAGCCTCTCTGGTGTTTTCCCAAGAGGTCACTGTTCCTGGACGCAGCGGAATGTGTGCAGTGAGTTCCAGCTTTGGTGAACACACTCACAAAGCCATAGAAAAGGTAAGATTGAGTGGGGCTTGTTAGAGTTGATGACAAGTATGACTGATTCTTGCCAATCTTCTTTTATTGCTGCCTCTGCTTTGGGAGACTGTGCTCATGTTTGTTCTGGTGAGTCCACAGAAGGTCTGGTACCTCTGAAAGACATCTTGTCATGCAGAGCAACTGCTCATGTGTGAGAGGTAAATCAGACTCAGATGTGCTACTTGTTTGCAGTCCTGTTGATGAGCACAAGCTGCGTGCATATATCCAAATTCTACATGTCAGAGAGCGGAGGCAAATACATATAATCCTCAGATTCTGCCAGTCAATCTACCTGCTGCAAACATAATTATAGCAGTTGAAACTCATGTTGGAACAAAGGTGCTACAAAGCTACAAATGTTTGCGGTTGTCATGAACTGACGATCTTGTTGGAGAGGCTTGAGTTCTCTTCATTGCGCAGTACCACACCATTTCCCATTCAAGTTATTCCATGGAGAAATACATTACTGAAATATTTTAAGCCTGGCTGCTAGACTATAACTACTAAAAAAAATCCAATAATTAGAACATAGTATGATGTAGCTCATTCTTTCCAATTAGTATTGGCAATAAAAGAATGTAATTTATGACTTTGGGATCAATTCTATGGCTTTGGACAGAGCAAATTCCCTCTGAAAGGACAAAATCTGAACTCAGTTTGGAATATCTCAGCTCTATCAACTGGTAGGAGAAATAAACATAAATTGATAGCTTTATAGATGCACAGGCCAAGCTGTCTGAATCTCTATGCACAATACAAGCTACTTCAACTTTACTGATTTTAAAAATAATCTCATTCAGCATTGCTTACAACTTCTAATGTGCCCTTGTCAGAGACAATTATTCAGTTCAGCAAAAATTATTTTCTTCTAAAAAGTGATCAGACTAGCAAACAACTCATTGACATCAGATGTTTTATATTTGCAAAAAATGCCTTAAGAGAACTCTTTAAAAGAAAATGTATTCTGCAAAAAGGAAACAGCAGAAGCATCCTGTATTTCTCTGCAGTTCAGCAGTACTCATTGCCAACATCAACATGATATACTTTAAAAGCTATGTTTTTCTTATTCTTTCGCTGTGCCTTTTGAGGTTACATCAAGCAATCCTGCCTGGTATCAAAGTCCTCCATACACGTTGGTGATATGAATTTGGATGTTTTTTCTTCCTTGTTTGTCCTTGGAAAAGCCATTGCAAAACCTTTATCTAGCTATTAGTCTTACATGTAAAGAAAGGGACATGATAAACCCTTTTTTTCATCTTTTCAGGAATTGAGAAGAACACCATAGCATTCAGGTAGTAAATAACAGTGTAAGAAATCATTTACACATAGAAGGGGCTAACGACTGAGAAGCGACAATAAAATGTTTCTTCCTTGTGTGCGGTTTTTTTGGTTGGTACACATTTTGAAATATGCTTTAAAGATCCTTCAAGGATGGATTTGTTTTTGATGTTGCAAGAATCCTCCGTGGCTGCCCTTTGCACAAGAACCTGATGTATTATTGATGATGGGAAATCCTTTCTTCCGAGAAAGTCTTAAAAGGACATTTGAAGTATGGTTGTTTTCATTCTTTTTTTTTTTTTTTTTTGGTGAAATTAGAGTTTAGGTCATATGACCCATGGAACATCTCTGTCAGAAAAGGGAGGTTTCAGAAAAAAAATGAGATTGCCTAATTTTTGGTGGCATTTTTCCATTGTTTTGCAGGTTTAGTTCCGTTGAAATCCTCCATAGGGCATTCAACAAACAAAACAGTCAAACAAATAAAGTAATTGTAAATTTCGATACTTAAATTATGTACAAGTAAAACTTGTACATAAAGTACAACTCCATATATTTCAGTAGACTTGTACTGGATTAGCACCACTCTATCCTGGAGGGTGTTAGGGGCGTTAACTAACTTAATGCTTTATGAATCACCAGAATTCGTTATCCCTTGAGGCAAATATTAACCTTGGTTTCATCCTGCACTAATATTTACTTTGTAAATAGTAAACCTTGATGTTCAATCACTCCCATTAAAGCCAATATCTGTCGAACATCTCATACTACATATCATTACCGCTAGAAGTAAATTTAAATCCTCCTTTTCATTTAAATGCTGTAGTGAGGTGTCTTTCTGTGATGCAAATGTATGTTTGAAGAGCTTATTTATAATTACAGGCAGGCTTCACTAGTGATATTACTATTACTCTGACATCTTTGTCTTTCTAGAATTGATGGAACATGATGTAAAGATGCATACAGAGAACTCCTCATGTGGTTTAGAGATGGCCAGGTTTAATGGCTCCTGGAGGTATTCTGAGGGACGTTCGCTAAGATAACTTCATCTTAATGCCTGTAGCCTCCATAGGCTTTCTCTAGAGCCCATGGAAGAAGATGTTTCTTTCAGTGAAGAGCTGGATCCTTTCTGAACAACTCAGATGCAACCATGTCAGCTTTGCTTTCACTCATTGGTACAGAGGTCACTATGGTAGCTCAGGGTATCAGGCTGCCCTTGCCTTTTCAAATTCTCCCTATGCACAGGCATCTCAGTCTATCAGAGATATCAGTTCTTACATCACCACCAGCAGAACCAAGACCAAGCCTGCGAAATGTTCAGATTCATCCCTTGTGCAAGCAGTAGCATCTAGTTGTCAGCCAGCTTGTCCTTTACTATGGGCAGTTTAAAAATTAAAAAAAGAGAACTTAGACGGCAGCATCACAATTCAGGTTAATCTCAGGGCATGACAGATAAATGCAGCAGGAAATGGGGCATTTAAAAGAATGTAAATATGAAAGAAGACTGGTTAGGGAATTGAATAGAAATGTAAACATTTACTAGCCTTTAGAGTCCATTCTATGTTAACTCTTTATTTCCATCATATTATGTTTATCGTCCTCCTAAGAACAGATCAACAAAGCTGACTGAATGCTGTCTCACATTTTGTAGAGGGGACAGCCATTTTATATGGTATAGATGGGAACAAAAAAGCTGTCCGCATAAAATATATTTTAATGCAATGCATACATTGATATAATGTATATTTCTTCCATTGTGGATAAGACTGGAATTGGTTTATTTCTTGATAGTGGAAATGGAAACTTTTTGGGCTACATTTGTAGTGTGAATCAGCTCTGTTTCATTCATCCACTGAATTCAATCAAATTTGTTGCAAGTTCTGCCCTTCTGAATATAGTATTTTTATTGGGACTGACTAGAGTAATCATAATCCGCTTGGAATAAGAGACAAAGACTTCATCTTTCAAATCCCAATTGCTATTTGAAAGGAGCCAAGTATAATTATTGCCATTTTACAGATGGGAAAAAGTAGGAGATCAATTAGATTACCCAAAGTCTCACAGCACATCACTGGGAGCATCTTCTGTCTTCCAGATATAGACCTAAAACCTGGCATAATCACAGAATGTTATTGCAATCATCTTGCTGTTTGAGACACCAGTGTTGTTTTTCTCAGGTCTTCAACTAATTTTTCTTCTATTTTTAAACTATGTCTTCTCAGATGTGGATTATTTGTGTCATAAAGGCAATCCAGGGTGTTTGTCTCACTGTCAGATCAGTGATGTAAAATGTGAAACAAATACTGTGCTCCTGGGTAATCTGAAAAACAACTTTGAAATTTCCATACTCCATATTTCCATATTTCCATATTTCCTTCCTCCTTCCTTCCTTCCTTCCTTCCTTCCTTCCTTCCTTCCTTCCTTCCTTCCTTCCTTCCTTCCTTCCTTCCTGCCTGCCTGCCTGCCTGCCTGCCTGCCTGCCTGCCTTCCTGCCTTCCTTCCTACCTCCCTTCCTTCCTTCCTCCCTCCCTTCCTTTCCCTTCCTTCCTCCCTTCCTTCCTTCCTCCCTTTCTCCCTTCCTCCCTCCCTCCTTATTCCCTCTCTCTCTTTCTGCCTCTCTTCATTCTCTCTCTTCCTTCTCTTCCTTTTCTCCTCCATTCCACCCTTTCTCTCTCTCTCTCTCTCTCTCTCCAGGCTAACAGAAGTACAGATTTATTTTTCTAAATATTTAAAACAGGATTCTTTCCATTAGACAGGCGGAAGAACTGCCTACGGGTCATGTTGTGCCAACTCTCTTAAGACATTCCTTGTGATTTTTCAGCAACCAGCATAATATGTGGTTGAATGACATTAAATAAACTAAGATAAATATCACTGTCCAGCACTCCTTTGTCTGAGTCACAGAATCTATTTCACGACAGCAAAAGCATTTTATAAAATTTCTTTTACTCTTTTAAAACAATGTGGGAAACAGGTCACTAATTCTTTTTCTGGTAGTTACTTCTTACAGTTGTAGTTTGTTAATTCTTTTAAAGCCCCAGAACCTTTTTTGCACAGGCTGCATGCATACAAAAGTGGACAAATAACAAGGCAGAAAACGCCATTTTCGTAGGGAATGACAAGAGATATTAATACAACAATAATTATTATAATTATTTTTATGTTATAACTAAGAGCTAATGACATCTTCCTACTTGAAATAAGCTGCCAGACTGCAGAGCTCTCCTCACCCTGTCTCCATGACTGGAGGGAGCTCTGCTCGGTTGCTCTCTCTTGTAACTCTGCAGGCACAAAATGAAATCACAGAATCACGGAATTGCAGGGGTTGGAAGGGACCTCGAGAGATCATCGAGTCCAACCCCCCTGCCAGAGCAGGTTCCCTACAGCGGGTTGCACAGGTAGGCGTCCAGGCGGGTCTTGAATATCTCCAGGGAAGGAGACTCCACAACCTCCCTGGGCAGCCTGTTCCAGTGCTCAGTCACCTGCACCGTGAAGAAGTTCTTCCGCATGTTGGTGCAGAACTTCCTGTGCTCCAGCTTAAGGCCATTGCCCCTTGTCCTGTCCCCACTGACCACTGAAAAGAGGTTCCCCACCTCCATTTGCCTCCCGCAACTAAGATGCTTATAAACATGGATCAGGTCCCCTCTCAGCCTTCTTTTCTCCAGGCTGAACAGACCCAGATTACTGAGCCTCTCCTCATAGGGGAGATGCTCCAGGCCCTTTATCATCTTTGTGGCCCTCCGCTGGACTCTTTCCAGGAGGTCCCTGTCTTTCTTATACAGGGGAGCCCAGAACTGGATACAGCACTCCAGCTGAGGCCTGACAAGGGCAGAGTAGAGGGGGAAGATCACCTCCCTCGACCTGCTGGCAATGCTCTTGCTGTACTCTTGCTGTACCCTACTCTCAGTGTGCCATAGTTCAGGGTTTATTCTGACTCATCTGCAGTGGTGAATCTCCTTTTTTGTTTTTTGAGATCTATGGATATGTTTAGACATTTCAGACATGTATTAACATTCCCCATACCAATGGAAACCTTTCTATTCACGTAACTGTGAGGAGGCTTGAGCCAATGGATGCTTTCCTGCGCTTCTGTTTTATAATTTTGACCAATTATTTTTGCCCCTACTGAAAAATGTTCCAGGTCACTGTAATGACATTAAAACATTTTTCAGCACTGCCGTCATAGTAAAATAGTATTCCATAGCTCTAAAGGTAACAGTTTCAGTTGGTTTCATTGCCTCTTTCCTGTCTCTTCCACTGTGTGGAATGCGTGGATGGCTGAAGTGCTGAGATCTGAAAGTCTTGCAGCATCCCAGTGTCTCTGCTTTGCTGCTTGCCTAAATCCAGACTGCTTGCCAGTGTCAAAGAAGGCTAAGGGAACTTTTGGTGACTCAGAGTAGGGGGTGGCGTGGATGGCTGAATAGGAATAACGGCTGTGGCTCAAGCACCAAGGCTGCTGAATTTTTATTTTGCTCTACTTAGCACCAAGGGAGTGGAACTGGATAACATTGCCCATCTTAGCATCATTACAAGACTTTTCCAGCTCCCCCAGCATCCCGTGGAATTTTGGTATCAATTTCTGTGGTGTGTTTGCATGTGTCAATGAGCGTCTCCAAAACTAACAAGAGAGGAGTCAGGGCAAGGAAGTGGAGGAGGAAAAGACTAGCAAGAAGACCAGCTGAATATTCCTGCCAAGTTTTGCTAGAGCTGTGTGGCTGGCTCTGGTATTCAGATCCCATGGCATTTGATAGTGGGATGTGATAGACCGCGGGGGCTTAATCGTTAGCACCAGCGTGCATGGTTGCTGAATGACTAGATGGGAAATGTAGATGAAACTCTAAAAATATAATAATTATTACATTTTTCTCACCATGGGATTTCCTGACAAATTTGGCACATATTGCAGGCTAGAATGAGAACAGGCTGTGGTGTCTTCTTTAAGAGAAAGATGAACAAAGAGAAAAGAGTTGGAAAGTCATTGTGGCCCTGTCATTTGGTGATCAGTGTTTGGCCTCAGAGAAAATGACACTTAATGAAAGGGAGGAAGGCACTGAATATCACCTCTACCAATTCCTGGAATGGCATGAAGATGATCAGAGGACTGGAGCACTTCTCTTACGAAGACAGGCTGAGGGATCTGGGCTCATTCAGCCTGGAGAAGAGAAGGCTGTGGTGAAACTTCATTGTGGCTTTCCAACACTTGAAGAGAGCTTTTAAACAGGAAGGAAATAAACTTTTTATGTGGGTAGATAATGGTAGGACAAGGGGAACGGTTTTGAACTAAAAGAGAGGAGATGCTAGGATGAAATCCTGTACTCAGAGAGTGGTGAGGCACTGGAACAGGCTGCCCAGAGAAGATGTGGATGCCCTGTCTCTGGAGGTGCTCAAGGCCAGGTTGGATGGGGCCCTGGACAGCCTGATCTGGTGAGTGGCAACCCCGCCCATTGCAGGGGAATTGGAACTGGATGGGCTTTGAGGAGCCCTCCAACACAAGACGTTGTATGTATTCCACAGCTACCATTCCAGGTGAAGGGCTGGCAGGCACAGGGCGGTTTTGATGGGAAGAAGCAAGTGCTGGGCCAGCAGCAGGAGCCTGACAGCTCCTAGAGAGCTGTGCAGGGGGCTGGAAGGACAAAGGGGCCTGGTAGGACAGTGAGATGTGCTTGAGACACCTGCTTGAGGAACTGGGAGGGAACCTGAGGTCTGCAAGACACATTAGAGCCCTGGCCTTGCTCACCATTCTCCCTGCAGAAGTGGGCAGCAGTGTGCACCTTCCTCCTCCATCCTGGCCTCCTTGTGCAGAGCTTTTCTTGGCCAGCTGCATTCCTGCATGGTTACTGCTCTCAGGCCACCTGGGCTTGGGGGATAGATTGCTGGTGTGTAGGCTTTTTTTGGCCACTTTCACATGGTAATTATATCTTGACCCTGGTGCCTTGACACACTTCTTGCCTTGATTGGTGAAATTCAGACAGAGGTGTATTTAACAGCTGAAACACAGCATGCTCAGATCTGTTTAGCTGGGTCCGAGTAGATTTTTTTTGGATAAGTGTAGAACCTTTCCTATGGCTGGGAAAATATTTTCCTCCATGTTCTTGCTTCATTTTATTACTTTATATTTATTATCATTTAAAATCTCAAGCGTCACACAAAACTTCAGGTTTTGAGGTCTCTGCAATAATATTGATCCCTTCTCGATCCTTTCAGTCACCTGAACTCTCCATGTACCTTTCGTCCTTCTGTGCCCACTCTCCACTCTGAAGTTCAGACTGACCCAAATTTGGGTACTGTGATTGGCTGTGACCCTGAAGCAGAGTGGGGAAGTACGACACAGCACTTGAAACTGGAGTGAAAGCAGTGTCTGCATCCTATGGAAATGAAAGCCTCCAGGGTGAAGTCTGCATGGCTGCACGAGGACAAACCTTTCTAACCAGCCTCCTCTGCAGGTGTCGTTCCAGATAGAAACTTGCTGTCACCTGTAGAGGTCTGAGTCTCCAAATAGATGCACAACCAGGACTCAGCCTCCCTTTCTGGACCTTCCAGCTTGTCCTCCCATCTGTGCCCCTTCATCCTCAGGCTGCACCTGTGAGAGCCTCCACAGCAAGGCCACTCACCTTCACCCAGTTCCCTGTACACTAAGATGAGCTCCCACTTCAAACCATTGTGTGGCAATGTGACATACTGGTAGCTGCACGAGGGATATGTATTGCCATATGCTTCAGTTTCCAAGATCACACAAATGCTAAATAGACTCAAGAATTATGCAGGTGTTAGCCCTGATAGGTCCTTGCTGCTCTGCAGTATCACACATACAATTTTCTTCTGTTGCCTGATCATTTAATCTTTCCCTCAACCTTTTCCCTGTTAGTGCTGATCAGGCAAAAACACTCAGACTGTCAGAGAGAGGAAGCCACCCTTATTTACATTAAATTTTGACCAAGTGAACGCCCTGATAAACCAGGTCACAGAGGACACAGATCCTGCTTGGTTTTTCTTGTGGGTTCTCTGCTTCGTTGTGAATGACATTGATAAATGTACTACACTTTCTACACGTGAATGGCTTTCTGAAATCCCTAGACCAGTTCAAATGAATGTCAGCAGTTCTCTTAAGAGGCATTCTCTACTACTAGGCAGAGAAGATGGTGGAGATACAAATGGAGATATAAATCTTAATATCCCATTGGTTATTAATAATTGCTATAGCTTGTTCCAAATAACTACATATAGAATGTACATATAATGAAGGTGACAGGGCTTCCCAAAATGGCAACAGCATTTGCTGAAGAAATAATGGAAAATGTTGTGATAAAATTATGTCTTGTAGATTTTCAGTTAAATGCTTGTCAAGCTCTTCATTACGCAGATAGTTGCTCCATATGTGTCCTGTACTAATAATCAAATATATCTTATTCTGAGAAAATACAGAAATAATTTCAAAGTTGTTCCTTAGGCTTTTCCATGTGAAGTAGCTGTAATGGTGATGGCAGCAGTAGAACCAGAACCAACTGTAAGTCAATGTTATGTTCAATCATTGAGATTAATGTGTTCCAGGCAATGAGGTACCATTATTTTGCCCTCAGATTTAATTCTCAGACACTCCCTGCATATATTTTTCTTGATTTTTCAAATCTTGTTCTACTTTGCAGCCCTTGGGGATCAATGTAAAACCTACGTTTGTGCTACAATTGGAGATGTAATTGTGTCTTCTTAGGACTTTCTAGAAAGCAGCACATAACAGTAAAACCTGAGGGTTGTATCATACATGTAGAGCTTCTGTGTTGTTTTAGGAATTCCATGCTATTCTCAAAGGCACAATACTGAACAGTTTCTTAGGAGTACAAACATGTAATGCACATAGAAAGCAGTCTGTGATTTCAGAAGATGAAGTCTTTGGCAATTATACTAATTTAATTATACCAGTTAATGCATCACCCCATCAGATGTTCTAATACAGCAGTTTGTGCAGCTGCTGATGAATCAGACCAAGGAAACCATCAGCTTCAGAAAACACAGTTTTGGGGAGTGTTTCTAAAAATGGGATCTGTTTCTAAGCTGGTTCACAGTGTCTTATGACATTGCAGCACAAAGAGCTGTGCCAGCATAAGTGACACGGGGGGAAGGATAATAATATTTTACAATGGTGTTGATGCCAAAGACTTTTGTCTTTTTACTGATAAATCTTTGACCTTGTCCTTTATAGCCACATAGTAAATTGTATAAGGCACTGTAAGGTTGTATGCAGAATATTAAGATTGAACAAACAAAAGCTATTAGGGAGTAAATTTACTGTTCTTTCCTTTTTCTGCCTCCTCTAGTTTGTTGCTGTTGTGCATATTTAAATACATGGTTTCAACACCACATTTATACCTTTGTACTTAAGCACAAATGCCTATATCCCCCACTGATCTTAGCCCAGAGCTGAAGTCCTATTCTTGACAGCATATCCCAGACATGGTGTATTTGTCATTATAGACAGCTAAGAGCTTGCAAAGGTTTCAGATTTTTCCATTCACCCAGCATCTTAGTGACAGACACGTCCAGCTACATTCCAGCCTCTGGAGTGATTGGTCAGCACAGTTACAACAGAAATCTGTAGCCTGCATTTGAAATAGAGCAAATATTAGGAACAGCCCATAAAATATCCCCAGATTTTGTGTAAGTCATTCAGTCTGCAGGGTATTATTTCCTTCCTAAAGCACATCTTGGTGGACCAAACATTTTTCCAGTGCAGGCTGTCTCATGTAAGTAAGCCTAGGGTTGCAATACTGATCTAGTTTTTCAAAAGCTGCACAGATTTAGAAATCCAGTTTACTATCTCAGGTACATATAGTTCTGCATCAAACAGCTGCTTTTGCACACAAACATGCATGCACGCAAACATATGCACACGCTTCATTCTTTCTGTATCTAAAGTCTAATTTTGTTTTTTGGAAGAAATTATGCTGTACGTGATCTGCTTGCTATAGTACCTATGTAGGTGTCTTCCACTTCAGCTATAGAATATATCTAATAACTTCTACTCCCAAGCGTAGATCTTGCTGAACCCTCTTGAGTCAGCAATCCTTCCTTGCCTTTCATCGTGTGTGCAGAGATACAGAATATCCTAGCACACGCACATCCTCTTCAGTGCTTTTCTTTCTTTTGTCCTAGTGTTATATATTGCATTTTATGTGGGTTATATACACAGAAGGGGTATGCTAGGTCACAAAGTTTCCCATTTCAAATAAACAAGCACATTGCAATTCCTCTCCTTATGTCAGTAGAAAAATGTAAACATAATTTGATTTCAGCACTGGGCATCAGAGGCTGCAGTATTAAGCTCATCATTTGTTTCTGAGTTTGCTCAAGTCTCTTGCCTTCAGTATGTAAAGAAATGAGCAGAACTGCACCTGCTTTCCAGAATCTTTTGACCTGAGAATAGCACATGAAGAAAGAAATAAAAGATGCCACTAGAAAAAGAAGATGGAAAAATCAAAGCTGAGGTTGAAGTATTTAAAAAATATTAGAACATTTCCTTAACCAAAATAAGCATGTATGAGCATTTTCTTTCTAATCCTGATGCAATCATAATATATAAATTACAGACATATGGACTTTACTTCATTCTCTTAAATATTCCCACTATGCTGTGAATGAAGTGTCAAGCTCTGTAATGAATTGATTTGTCCTTTAGATAGTGTTGGGCATGCTTGGGTTTCCCTGAAGTCTATGTGTGTGGGAGCTCCAAATTTTCAGTGGTGTTTGCCTTCTTGCAAGATGGGGGCCCCAGTTTCTGCTTTGGATGAAGTGTGTGAGCTACTTTTAAAGTATATTTTCAGTTTTCTGCAAAACATTCTTTCTGAGAATCTGGTTACGTGTCAGCCGAATTTCCACACACCTCAAGCACAAATTACCAGGGCAGCAAAAACATGTTCAAATTTCAAATATACTTCAGTGCAAAACAACGTTTTTTTCTCCTTCTCTCCTTCTCTCTCTCCTTCTCTTTCTTTCTCCTTCTTTGTTTCCTTTCTTTCTTTCTTTTTCTTTCTTCCTTTCTTTCCTCCTTTCTTTCTTCCTTTCTTTCTTTCTTTCTCTCTCTCTCTCTCTCTCTCTTTCTCTTTCTCTCTCTCTTTCTCTCTCTCTTTCTCTCTCTCTTTCTCTCTTTCTCTTTCTCTCTTTCTTGTTCTCTTTCTCTCTTTTTCCTAAAGCTAGTTAGTGCAGCATTAGGTAGGTCACTCTGGCTACATTCCCAGAATTTAACAGTGGGGGCCTTGTGGAATGCTAAACGATGTGTATAACAGCATTCAGGCTCTCTGTGAGCCAATCCGTCAAAACATTTGCTGCTTTGAAAATGTGTTCTTCAAAAAATGGGCATATGGAACTTATTAGACTATTTCGTGAAGTTCAGGCAGCAGAGCCCAAGAGAAGCATAAAAACATTTTAGGACACAATTCTACCTTAAGGTAATAGGATCTCTAAACAGTTCTTTTGCAATCAAAAACATACAAAATACAGGCAAGAAACATCCTGAATGGAGACATTTGACATTCCAAACAGTCACAAGACCCTGAGTAAAGAACTTGTAATAGTAGTAAAACAGTAGTGGTTTGATTGCAGCAATGGCTGGTACGTTTGGTTTGCTCCCTCGGCAGAGTGTATTGATTCTTGGCTCTCTAATAGTTTAAGTTCAAGTTGTATTGAGGAGCTCTGACTCATGATTTCGCTGCAGTGGATTCCTGGGTCTCTGTTGCATTGGCAGCGAGGATCAATCAGTCTCCTTGGAGATGAAAAATACAGTGCTGCAAAAAAGAGGAAAAAATAAACTGCCATTTTCGAGCACCTGCTTGTACCTTTTCCAAGCTAATCTTCATCCCTGTGGCACAGGGAGCACAGATGGACACCAGCATGAGCAGGACTGCCCCTTGGCAATGTTAAACAACACTATGAATGGTAATAATTGTTCATTAAATTCTGACTTTGACAGCCACAGCAAGAGATAGCACTGGGTTTTTATCTCTGGGGAGAGCTGGAGAGGGTGGAGTAACCCACATCAACCCTGTGCTCTGTCCTTTCCTCCCCTCTGCCCTGCCAACCCTCTGAGCATGCAGCTGTGGTCTGTGTGAGCTCTTCGTTATGCCACATGGCTACCCTTGATTACTATTGCAAAGAATTAAAAGGACATCCTGTTCTTATGTAAGGGTGTCTTTGCCAGTTGACATTCATGTAGCTTCTTTTGTACAGCTGTGTGTTACAGGTAGTATTACAGTATTACAGTAGTGTTATACGTAGTATACATGAAATTCTGAACAATTTTTTCAGCTGTGTAAAAGACTGAAATCTAAGGTTTTAGACTTTGTTTCATTGGTATGTCTGTATTCAAGAATTGTTTTCTTGCTGCGTGGCTGTAGTGCAAGTGAGGAAAATATGATACCGAGACATTTTTTCTGCACAAGTAAGATTAAAAATGCACTGCTATTTTTGACTAAGGTTGGTGACCTTTGCTGGTGTAGTGTGGACTGGTCTTTACTATCATAGTGTTTGAACCAAGAGCTGAATTGCACAGCAGGCTTTGACTGTTGTGGTGATCTTATCTCACTTTTCTGCTCTTAGCAGGCAAGCAAGTTTCTGATTATTGCAGAATTGATGGAAAATAACCTCATGGCACAGAATTCTGTGCTATCAAGTGATGCCACCAATGTTGTTGACACATCTGCAGTACAAATCATATGCCCCATCCTTCACTTTTTGCATTGGATTGACTCAGTTCTGACCTGAACTGCTGTCCCTGCTGTGCCCCTGCTTTCAATGTCCTGCAATCCTTCCTCCAACAAAGGACGTTGCTGTGCATGCAGCCTTTCTTCCTGGGGAGAAGGGAGAACAAACAGGCTGGAGGTGGCTGCTCTCTTGCTTCTACATTCCAGCAGGCACCTTGTCTCAGTCTTTTCTGGCTGTCAGGCCAGGCTGGTGTCAATGTGGAGCCCTCAACAACCCATGGGGAAAGATCTCGACATTGCAAGTGCTGCTTTTTTCAACCTCTACAGTTAAGTAAAACATCCCAGAAAATGGGGCTCAGCCCTGATATGTTGTAATGGCCAAGGAACAGAGATTAAGGAAGGAGATTGAAACGTCTCTACTCTTCATCATAGCCCCCTGGAAACCTCAGTGACCCCTGTCCAACAAGATTTGTATGATTCTAAGTAATATCATGGGAATTTATTTGTTATCATTAATAATGGGAATTCAAATGGCTGTACCCCTATCTACAGTGAAGAAATGCTGTGTTGTTTTGTTATACAAAGATCCTTGAAATATACTGTGGCATCCAGCAGAATGGTTGCTTTTTTTCTTTTTTCCTTTATTTCCTGTATTTGGAAGAGACTTCTGGGACAGAAAATGCTTCTGGAAACTGGAACCTGCTGTATGAGTGGAAACTTTTGAAAAAGGAAATTGCCTGCAATGGGCTTGTGGTTGCCTCCATCATTGAGCTGCAGTGAATGAGTGAATCAAGTTAAACAGCAAGTACATTCCCAGACCCCTTTGCCACTCTATTTTCCAACCTGAGAGAAAACAAACTGCCACATTCAAGAGCTAGATTTTCACATGGCAGAGGCATGATTCCGGAGCCATGACACTGGATCTAGGGTAATATTTTTTTGCCTGTGGGTCAGGCAAGAGAGAAAATAACCTTAAATCTGCATGGTTAGAAAATTCACAAGTGCTGTACGTTGGCCTACTGCCACTTCTTTTGAAGTCAGGGACTTCTCCCATTGTGTTAGATTTTAACAGAGTCAGAACAATATTAAACTCCCTAATAAATTTCACCCAACATTTTCAGTGCTTGGCTTTATTGAGCCAGGAGATTTTGGTGTTGGAAAGCATCGTGGGATTTTGTAACACCCAGAGGTGGACTCCCTGGTCCTTTCACGTTAGCCCTATCCCTGTAGGAGGTCTTTGATTTTCCTCCTGAAGCTGCAAGAGTAGTGCTGTGTCAGAACCCCTGATATTGCCTGCTTTACATCCCACTGCGGTAAAACTTCAAAGAAAGTCAGGAGCAGCACTACTCCCATCAGCTGCACTGGCTGTAAGTCTGCTGGAATGGGCGGCAGTGTGTCATGCAGGATGGTCCCTTTCTTTCTGACATCTTCCTTCTCTTTTCTGATGTGTATCATTTTAGTTCTCAGTTGTTCATGGTCTTGCGCAAGAGCTTTTCCAGGAAGGTTAGTCATGCAGTACTGGCTCCTGTCTTCATGACCGAGGTTTTAAAGACCAGCTTGCTCTGTTTGATCTTCCTCATGCTGTCATAGAGCTCAGCATCTGGCCTTAGCTCACCACCTTATGGATGGGTTTTCTTTGTAACTGCAAATACAGATTTGTGTTCAAGGAATTTAGTGATCATACCTACAGTTAAAGTTCCTTATCAAGTTTCACAAAACCTTTAAACCTAATTGAGTTTTCTGAAGTCTCACTGGTTTGTCATTCAAGGTTCATTCCTAGAGTAGCTAAACATATGAGATGTTTGATATTGAGATCTGTCTGTATTCAGGTTTCTGTTGTGGTTGATATCTATTGAGCCATTAAGCTTTGTTCTTCTTAAGTTATTTTATTTATATAATTGTAATTTATTTTATTTTGGTATTCTACAGCCATTTCCTAAGGGATTTGTGCCTGGAAAAATTAGAAGAATGAGCCATATAAGTCCATGAGAGAGGCTATAAAATAAACATTATACCATGTGTGGGGTAACATTTTTTACTGCAAGTGGCTGCTCTCACTTTCTGGCATTTATACACATGGCCATCTGTTTGAAGGCTGTTTGAAGTGGCTGTATTCCAGCATTTATGTAACTTGCCTGTTGAAAGGAAATGACATCATTTAGTTTCCTGAAGAATGTTACTAATGCCAGAACTGAGGAAATAAAATCTACAACAAATAGAATATGTATTTTTAAACCTTTTTTCCCTGTTACAGTAGGCCACCTCTCCATACTGGTCTGACCATATCTTCAAAGCAGTGGTAAGCCCAGGAAACCTTCATTCATTTCATAGGCATTTTGACACACATTGCTGGCACTGGACTGCAAGACACTGTGTCTTATGTGTTTGCTGAAATGAGATCTAGTGAGACAGAACTGATCTAATACAAGAGAAAAATGTGTAGTTTTCCCTGAACGTGCCTCTATTGAAAGGTATAGACATAAACTAACAAGCACAGCAACCTCATAATTAGACTGGGTGAAGCTTCAGCACTTTCAGGTGATCATAAAAGAGCTGCAGCTATTTGTCATGCCTGGAAAAAAATAAACAACTCCATTAATAGAAGCTAAGCAGTTTAGTATAAACCCTTATTAAGGTTTAAGTTGAAACAAAGTTTATGTTATTAGAACCTGCATAAAGGCTGTATATGTTCTTCGACATTTGTTTTAAATCTTTTTCAAGTTGTAAAGTCTTTCAGCTGATGATTTCAACTAAGCCATGTTGAGTTACATCACATGAGGTATTCCTCCTACTCTGTCTAGCCAGGAGCTTTTCAGACTTTTGTCTTAACTGATGATTTCTGCTTTATTGTGTGCTTTCTCAATTGAAGTAAGTTGTCAAGTGAAATAAAGACCACTGGATCACCTAGCCAGCAAACTGAATAAAATAAAGTCTTTTTCTATAGAGTTTCAATTAGAGCTTGCATTTCAATTTCTTTGTGTGAAAAATATTGCAAAATAGACAGCCATACCCCAGAGACAGAAAGGCGAGCTTTGATCACAAGTTTGGTCATACTGCTGGAAGTAATGTTTCAAATCACTTTTACAGTTTCAAGGTACTTCATGTTTAACCCTATTATGAACCAATGAACAAGTTTAACTTTCCAAAAGTTATGTTATTTATCATGATTGACTATTGTTTATAAAAATGCTCATTAGATACTGTTCACTCTGTTCCATATACTGTAGTGTAGCTGGACTCCAAACCATGCCAGGTTTATTAAATAGTTTTGAGCTGCCTATTTTTCGTGTTCCTTTACTTTCGAAAGATCTTCATAACAAAGTCATCATTTCTGTCAAAAGGAAATGGAAATGAGGAGAAAGGTTGGTTAGTGATGACCCTTAATAATATGGAATTCGTATAATCTGCTATTTTATGTTTATGACTGACCTTGGATGTTCTCCAGAGTATGTTGAAATCCAAGAAGCTCACGCCTGTGCATTCTGAAAACAGTACAAACCAGCAAAAAAAAAAAAAAAAATTCTAACCTCTTTGCCTTCTGAAAGAATGTAAATCTACTTAATATAGAGGTAGAGAAATGTGAGTTAATTGCTAACTGGGTGATATTGGTTAACAAAGCTATGGTCTTATATGATATTAATAATAGGAAAGTGAGTGAAGAGACAAACAAAAGATCTTATTTCCATCTGATTAACTGAATGATTAACTGATTAGATGAATAATAAAGGCTGATGATTAAATCCCAATTTTAATGATGGTTTTATTTTTTTTTTATCTATCAGCTCACTGCAGGAGTTGAGATTTTTCTCTAGGTAAGCATATATAAATAAAGTTAATCATGTAAAATGACTTCCTGAATGTAGATATTTGTCTAATTTAAAGCCTAACCGAACATTACTAAGCCATGGAATTGTTATGAGACAATGCTGAAAGTCACTGAAGATCTAGAGAGTAATTATCCAAAGGATTACAAAGGAACAATTTAAAATTCATTAACTGAAACTAATATGAAAAGTATGGTGATTATTACAGTGCATTTGCTGTTAAAGATCTTCAGCACAGTACTGCTGTAAAATTGATATTCCTTGCAGGTGCTAACTGCATTCAAATAATCTAAAAGTAAGTCTCTCAAATCACTAAATCTTGTGATTTTGAAGTGTGATCATATTATAGATATTAGGGAATGTTTGAAAGTACAAAATCAGGTTTGACCAAATCCCCAGAAATGAACAGCTGGTCACATATGAAGATCTACATTTGTGCACGAGTATAAACCTGGCATATAGCTGTAAGGTAGCTGGTGAGTCTGAAAAAAATAGACATGAGCAGTGATACAAGAAATAAGAAGTCTTTCAGAGGCACATGTTCAAAGAACAATAATCTGCTTCAGGCAGGTACACTTTCTCTTTAATTACGTGTTTTCAGATTCTTCAGAAGCTCCCTGTTCAGTGTAGAGTTCAGATATAGGAGTCATTCTTGAGAGGGGCAATATGACGAATTTCAACCATATTTTCAGTTCCTAGATGTGCACGGCATGCTTTTAAATCAATTGCATAGCATTGTGATTGCTGTGCAGCGCACAGCACCAATTTTACCCCTGCTTACATGGAGACTGGATCAAGCTGTGTCAGCTAGCTAAGGAACTGCAAGAAGATGTCACAGTAGAGGATGTGTTTTTTTGAATAAATCAGTTTCATATTTGGACTAAACAGAACACGTTTTGTCAAGAAAAAGCAATGTTGTTTTTTCATCTACAGAAAAGAGTCACACAGCGCAGATAGAGCTCTGTTAAAGTCTACATAAATGGTTCTAATACCTGCTTGTGCTATGCATTACTGCAGCATGCTGGCAGAGATATTTGTTACTGTGTGGGACACTTCCAACTTCAAAGTTACTTGACCCCTTTCTTCCTTCATACATTTTTTACTATCATCAACAGAGTAATGCACCTAGAAAAACAAAGGAGTGTAGTCATGGTAGCTGTTTGAACAGCTAAGTAACACCAAGGCAGGATCCAACCAGCCTCTGTTCACACATATGTGCAGAGCACTCGGTTCA
Source organism: Penelope pileata (assembly GCA_013396635.1). NCBI lineage: Eukaryota > Metazoa > Chordata > Aves > Galliformes > Cracidae > Penelope > Penelope pileata. The sequence continues at coordinate 59,147 of WBMW01004438.1, read as the reverse complement.
AAACTGTTGTTACCATGCTCCCAATCACCAGCTATAGAAGCTTGCAGGCTGTTACACTCAGCCCTCTCTGCTATCTGTTATCACTGTAGGAATCACTGTTTTCCATAACATCCCAGGCATTTGTGCACGCGTGCTAAAACTCGCAAGAAGTAGTGGGAAAATTTAATGCCTTGTTTTTTCTATGTACACAAGTGCTTATCCAATTAAATTTTCTTAAAAATCCATATCCTCCCTGGAAGAAAATAATTTGTGCTTAGACAAATGACAAAATGACAAATGAGTTTCACACTCATTAGTTCCATGGTTGTTTATCTGATTTTCTAGTGCTCTGCCTGCCTTGCCTCTCTGTTTTTGGTGTGGAAGAGCATGGGGGAATCTGAATTAAAATGATTGAACTCAGTTGGTCCAGGTTGCATGCTTTAATACCACTGCATCTGTTTCTGTAGGTTTGAGCCATTTTTTTTCTTTCTTTCTTTCTTTTTCCTTAGAAACAACAACAGCAAAAGTCCTGTAGACTTCCCTGAAGTTTGAGGCACATAAGCAACAAAGAGGTTAGTTTGCTTTTCTTGTCCCTAAGAAATCAGGTTAACTGAAGAAACAAATTTTTAACAAATGGTTCTGTTCTCTACAGAAAGGAGAAGTTTTACAGCTACGGGAAATGGAAGCATTTTTGATTTTTGAGGTTTTTTTTTTCCCTAAGGAAACAACGAACAGTTTGCATCCTCTGTACCTTGGACTACTTTGATGTATTGGCTGTGTAATCCAGAGCTGAAAGTTCCTGTGGTTGAGAGCAGAAACTTCTAATATGACAATGGTTTAAATTCGTTTTGGGAGTCTTACACTTTTCTATGCTACCAGCTATGATGTGGAATGTCAAAACACAGAGTCGGCAGGTGAGCTGGTTTGAAACAATGCAGGCTTCAAAAAAGTCTTCTAATATTTTTGGCAGGAATAGTGGTTCATGGAAACTTATGCCATTTTTGAAAAAAAGAGACATTTGTATGTCTCCGGGACTTCCATCTGTCTTCCTAAGTGACTGCTTTGAATTGCAGAAGAACACAATATTCAGGATTTTCTGGTGGAGTCACCTCTGCTCTCATTATTAGGGCTGCGGTCACAGACTGAGCAGGGATATAAACAGGGCTTTATTCACCCTAAATCCTCAGAAAGGATAAGTTTGAAATGTGAAAGTCTATCCCACAAGAAAAAGTCTTATTTAGACACTTAGTTGTGATGTCAGAGGCAGAATGAATTGACCCTCTATCTAAAAATGGGGAACAAAACATGATCATTTGATAGAAAATAGGAGATGATATTGTGAATAAGAAATACGGCACACAGCTCTGTTTCCAACCAGTTTCACCATTTCTGCAGTGGTTATACAACTTAAAGTTGTCTGTAAAGACAATTGTGATACAGAGGACTCAGTATTTTAAAATTCAATTTTATTCCAGCAAGGGCTGAAAACCAGAAATGCTGAAGCTCTCATCAAGGCAAAACGTTCTCTGGACTTCTGTGTCAGTCTCACGTTGCTGTCCATGAGGTCAGGACACTGGAATCCTCAATGCATTGATCACCTGCAAAACAGGCTGGCTGGGGAAAGTGGCCTTATGGAAGATCTGTGTATGAAGGCTTTGCTTTCCTGAACACACAGCTGTTGAGGCTGCTCCTGGGGAGGCAGAGACACTTCTTGGGAATTTGGTAGCACTGAGGCCATGGCAGGACCTTTACTGGGCATTTATGGGGCAGGCAGGTGAGTTGGAAAGAGCTGGGAAAATGCTCCTGTGCCTGTCTGTGACAAGGAATATCTTAGGCTCCTGTTTGGGTTCCCTAGGAACAGAATTCAGGCTGTTTCCGTTCTGTGTTCTGATTTCATAAAAGCAATAATGTTCTAATAAAAGTAATTCACTAGGACTTTTCATATCATCCCTCTACATCTTTTCCTTCTTTAATGATTTATATAAAAGCAACAAGAACAAATGGTAGATGGAAATAAGGAAAACAGTAACAATTGAGAAATTCTGGTGAATTTCTGGGTTCAGTGGGGTTCTCCAGGAATGATGGAGAAGAGTGTATTTTTAATTACTTCTACAGAACTTAAAGCAATTTTCTTTTCTCTGAAAACAGTTTAGGCAATGAGTGACACATGCTTACTCTACAGAAGAGTTCCTGGCATTACTTGATATCTGCTTACTTTGACAACACGTTTTCCATTGTCAGCCTTTCAAAACCAGCAGCCCTGGCTTCCCCCTTATGCCCATTCTCAGATCATGGGTTGAAATCACACATGCATATGCATTTCTGCGTGGATCAAGTATCCTTGAATCTGGCAAGGCACAATCAGCTGGGGGTGGAAATTCAACTTGCTGTATTTCATAGCGGCGTGAAGAAGTATTTCAGAGCTCTCTTCTGTGTTCTTCGAAAGAACAGAACTTGGTCTATGAACACATGGGGTTGGGAAAGCATTCATGTGATGCCAAAACTTACTGCACATTCTTATTCAACAGCTTGGGCACAGCTTACAGAACTGAAATATCCTTTACACTGACAGCACAGTTTTATAAGTGGCTTTCTATTAAGCTAGTGTTGGTTTAACCCATTGCTGTCCCTTCCACAGGCTATGGTCAATCCTACTTTGATCTGTCATTCTTGTGAAAAGCATAAAGAATATGAGTAGCTGGAAAAAACACAGCCCTAACATTAGGGGTAACACTGTGGAGGAGTTATTTTTCAGCAGGATCTACCGGAAATAGCTACTCAGGTGTTTGTATGGGACAAAGTGGCAGGGACTACCATGGCCCAGGACTTCTGACATATCAAACTCCACACAGATTATTAGTGAAAATTGGCTTCTAATGTATGTGTAAACTACTGCCCTGTCAAAGCATGTTTTTCTAAGGCAAAATTAGCAGCGTTTATTATGATAAAAATCCCATTTACGCATTTCAAACAGCATTTGTACGCCTCCAGAGCAAGACTGCCTGTCACCCCTGGAAGCGTCAGGGTGTGTGACTGAGCAATGAAGTTCCGTGTTCCTGCAGCCCCCAGCCCCCCTCCTCGCAGTTCAGCCCAGAAGAGTATTTATTCTTCTGTAGGCTGCAAAAACAGGAAGTGACATTTCAAGTAATTACAGATTTACTGTGAGCCCATGGCTTGTCCCTCTGCATTGTCCCTGCTTTCCTGTTTGAACTTGGAGGAAGTGGCCAGAGAGGTGGGGGAAGGGAGACCTCTGTGGCATTTCTCCCCTGTTGCAGCCTATGTTACTTAGGGGAAGAGTGATGAAAACATATCCAAAGCCTTGCCAAAGGCTTGCAAGAAATATTTGACATCTCACCTATAACAACAAGCAGGAGTTAAAGGTTAACTCACACACAACCCAAGCGTCTGGGAAAAGGATATGTTTATGTCATCAACTTCTTCTAGGTTCTAAGGGAACAGTGTATGGCAGCAGAATGATCTCTGAGTTACCAGGAAAACACACTGTGACTTAGTGCAACTATCTGTAAACTTGCAAAGCACCCATTGGCTCAATATATTTATATTTTCACATCCAAATGTCATTTTCAACGTTGTGTTTGTTAAGACGTTTAAACAGGGGGTGGACATCACAGGCTTACTTTCTTTATCTTTGTTCATATACACTTGAATCATTATACAAGTGCTCTGGTTTTTGATGTGGTATCACTTTTTGTGAGCAGCTGTCACTATGGAATTACAGAAACAATGTCGGTTATTGCACTCATGTAAAGTATGGAACTAAAGAATCCAAACCAACAACATACTTTCTAAAATGGCTGTTCTTCAAACTGAGCTGTGGAAATACTAACTTTGTTGCTAAGTGCTGAAACACTGCAGAGGCTACTTCAGTCTATATAATGCTAATATTTTGGAGATTGGACTTCTGGAAAAGTGGCTTTTCTAGCCACTGTTCTCATCTGCTGAAAAAAAATCAGCTAAATTTAATGGAACCTTCTCTATGATCTCAGATATTAAGATTCTCATTTAATTTGTAGTCACTGTGTTGGAATTTACCTTTAAAAAGGCAGATTCTCAAGAATGAAAATCAGTCTTATACCAAGGTAATCAATATGATTTTTATGTTGTGATCATTTTCTCTTTGTATGCATTACGCAGCTGTTAGCAGGCTGACATCTCTCTCACCTAGCTTCAGCAGCCTAAACAGGTACTCTAAACAAGTTCCTTCTACCAGCAGTGTAGAAGCACAGAAACTGCAAGAAGACAGTTTACTTTCCATGTCTTTTTAGATGAATACATTGATGCTTATACAGGGAAGCAATATAAACAGTCTATACCAAATTTATATTTTTATATGGTTAATGTGAAAAAAAACAATAATAATCTTGTTGTAAGAACTGAAATTTCTATATTTCACATGGTTAAAATTAAAAATAACTTTGGGACAAGAATTAAAGGCAAGTATTAATCCTCTTTGAATGTGTCCCATTCATTAAGAAAAAATGCAGCAGAACATAATCGTTCATAGTACTCAGTATTATATGCCAACAAGTTGTAGTATGAATATAAACATTGTGCTGACACAGAAAGAGTGACTTTTGGAAATTTTCCTCTAAGAATAGGCAAAGCTGCCAACAGCACCTGCAGAAAACAAAATAAAGTAGAACAATATATCAAATTAGTCTTGCAACATAGGCTTTCCCATTCCTTCTGTCAGGCTAGAGGTTATCAGCATTTATTCTGTTCTGTGTATTAAACAATATGCATTGAGATGTAGACGTTGTGCCAGTAGTCCTCATTTATAAACTGAAGCAGTCTGGAAGCTATTCTAGGATGTTTGATTATTTTTTTCAGATAAATCCTTCCTCGCTGATGGTGCTCTGTTCCTCTATTCAGTGTTAAAAATATTTTGCCTTAATGATTCTCTATTTCCTGCACTTAAGCAACTGTGATTTGAGTCTCAAAGGTCAGAGGCAGAGACAGAGATATTACTGAGCATAAAGACCAGATCTGGGTGCTGAAATGAAGGAAAAAGATGGCTGATCTGAGGCCTACATCCTAGTCTTTCCTCAAATGAATATCTCTTTCCCTTATGACCAATGGGCCAGATCCTTACATACATTCATACATGTTTGAGTGCACCAATGTCAATGTCACCATGGTGCCAATTGTCAAAACGCACTGGTGATAATAGAGCTTTCCAAAAATGCTGTGGAACCTGAGTTTTTCATGGCTGGCATTTCTATCTTTTTCTCTCATATCTCTACTGAATTTCTTCCTCTTAAGTTCAGCCTTTTATTTTGCTGTCTCATCAATGACAGAGGCTGAGATAGGCCCTCCACTGTGCTGTTGAATACATAGGGCATTCACTTAAGAAGTTAGAGATCAAAACCTTCCTTTTACCTGGAGGGAAGAAATGTGAATCTGTGAATTCACATTTCACAAAAAATGTGAAGCGCCTGTGTGCTGCTTTAACCACTGGACTCTTATGATGTTGTTTAGGGAAAAGAAGATGCAGCTATCTGATGGAAAGCTGAGAAAGAAAACTTTTTAGAGATTAACCTTCTTCACAATTCTTTCGGCTAAAATCACAAGCCTCTTCACCATTCCTCATTTCAGGTGTTAACACTGCAATTGTGGGAGGTATTTTTGTGATATTTTACTTTCGTATCTTCATTAACCCCTTATATCCACTCAAAGGAAATTGAAACAAACAGGATAAACGGCAAAGGACACTTCTATCAGCGGACATAAGTCTGTATGGATGGACAGTGACAACTCATATAAAAATAAACTTAGAAATGAATTTTGTTGAAATTATGTAAAAAGCCAGTAGGCTGACATATGTTGGCTGGGCAGGCTGAGATGTTGGCTGAGATGTTGCCTGCACAGGACATCTGGCTCCACTGGTTACTCTGAGTTTCCTTCTGTGCTCTGAGAGCCTTTGATTAACATTTTAGAGGGCTGAGGGAATAACAGGACGAAATGTTGGGCTTCTTTTCAACATCTTGTGGTCCAATCAAACAGTTATACTTTGTCATTGTGTTATAATTTTAGAACATCTTACAAGCCTAATTCAAGCACTCAGCTTTGATGTGATACAGACGTCAAGTGCTCTGTCCCTTGAACTGTGACCTTAAACAACCAGGGCTTTTCCTTCCCCTGGGGAACCATGTGATTGCACTCTCAGCGGATAATTTTTCCTGGATTCTTTTAGGTATTTCCTACACAGGAAAACCATTCTGTTATCTCACTTTAAAAGTTTACTAATGAGCATTTTCATGGCTTTAAAAAAATGTATGTCTTCTTCCCTTTTATTGCTTATCTAAAAACCCATGCTATAGAAGAAGTAAGAAAGGATCACAGATGCTTTTCTCACACAGGATAGAAAATGGGCAATAGTAAATGAGTCAGTGCAGCTGCTAGTCAAGAAACTCCACTATAATACAAAAAAGAAAAAATATTACACTGCAAATTCGGTATTTTTTACCAGAACAGAAACAAACTACATTTTACAGCCACCACAGAGAATGTTGCATAGTCTCAGTTTGTGAAATTCAAAAGAAAGTAATTTTCAGGAAGAAATTTTGTTCTTTTGTTTGTGTAGTCACTGTGACAGAGCTAATGCCTTCATAGGCTCTTATCTTTGTCTTGTAGTCAACAGTGGTAGTGCACTCACCTGTAGGTGTATTTAGAAAATAGTGTATTTATTCTGATGACTAATAAGACTATAAACATTATTTTGAAATTAAATGTAAATAGACTCAAGTAATATGATTAAAAGTGTTAATAAGTTGTATAGATACAGGTGCAGTAAAAAAAAATGTATACGTTATGCATTTAAGAGATTACATGATCTACAAGGTTGCATTTAAACAACTGATCAGCCTCTGAACTGATCAATTATTTATTTTTTAATACTTTAACTAGTCTTTTACAAATTATTTCTGGAAATATCTTTATGTGTCTTATTTATATCAAGATTTACAATAAAAATAGCTGTAAGTGTATTAAAACTGACTCTATAAATGGCGGTGTACCACATCATTCAAAGTAAAATCAGCCGTATCTACATTAAATCTCTACTACTTCATCTTCCAGTTATGAAATTTAATGTGCTTTGCTGTGATTAATGTACATTAGTCCTGATTAATTTCAAGGACTTCATTCTATTATGTGTCCTGTAGCAGAAACCATCTTGTATTACATCTTGTTCTTGAGCTTCTTGCAAATGAACCCAGCAATTATATTTCTGCAGCCATGTTTTGCAAGAAAACAATTCAAGCTGGTTTGTGATATACACTAATTCTTCTGAAGGAAAAGCACATTAAGTTGAATGCTGCTTTCACTTAGCTTGATTTGTAACTGGAATATTGCTGAATTTTTGCTACTGTATCTGATGTGGAATCTGACTCAACATCACTCCTACGTGGCCTTCTGCTCCTAAACAGCCTTCTTGTTAAATTGAAAGCAATACTGTTACCAATGCAAATTTTGCCTGGAGAAAAAGTGGATTTTTTTTTTTTTTTTTTGCATGCAGTGACATGGACTATTCATAATAATTATAATTCACTTCTCTTGTGTTTAAAAAAAATTACGAGTCAAATAAATCTGTATATGAACAAGCCTCCCTGTAAAGCAAAATTCTGTTTTGAGTTGATTTGTAGTTCTGAGAATATTCATTACACTTTCATTGCTTGCAAAAATGGTTACAAAAACGAGTAGCTTCTGACATACATAAGCAAATTCAAACCATTCTTTCCTGACTCTGCCTTCAGATCCCAAGATTGGGAGATTCATGAAAGAGAGCATTTCTTACAAGATTTTCCTTTGTGACATCCACAAAAGACTGTTTTCTCCCATGCTTTTCCTCCATGGATTATGATTGCTTATGCTGTCAGTCACCTGACTTCAAATATGAGATCCCAGGGCTCCTTTACATGTTAGAAACCAAGTGACCTCGAATTCCTCTTGCTTGTCTTTGTAATCCTTTTGCTATTGTCACTCTAATTCAGCTCTAGGGAAAATTAAGAAGTTTTTAAGACTGGCAGTAAATTTACCTCACTGAATCTCAGTGAAGTAATGATGCAGGTGGGGTGGGATGGTTTTGTCATTATAGGAAAGGTTTTGCTTAGTAACATAATAAAGCAAATGTACTTTTTCACCTATTAATGAACTATATCTTGGATGACCAGAAGATACGCACTAGTAAAAATTTCTCTAACTAAAGCATTACATGACCTTGTTTTAAGGAAGGACGGTTCTGAATTTGATATCATATAAAATTTATTTGTTATGCTCTAGTGGTTCACTATTCTCCTATGTTTCTCAAGATGTGTAACAAGAATCTTTTCATGAGACAGAGGATTGCTGATTTCCTGTTTTTTCAAAGCTAGTTTGAAAGTTAAAAAATATTCTAGCATTCTTCTTTTTTAAATCAAAGTACACACTTTTTCCTAAGCTAAAGAGGCACTCGCTGTCAGAAAGATCTTCCTTTGATACTTATCCAGAGTATGAAGAATTTGCTTCCAATTTAGTTCTGAACAATTACCCATAGATACTTTTGATTTTTCAATGAAAATTAAGAAATCAATCCATGCTTCAAAAATTCCATTTTCACAAACCTGAAGTTCAAGTCATTTTTTCATGTACTATAAGCCTGGACAAATTGCATTGTTCATGATGGGCCACTCTCTAACACACAAGTATCTGATTATACTGCAAGGTTTTCTGCCCCACCTATTTTACAACACCTTTTGAAAACACGAAATTGGTCGAGCTTCCTCAGTCATTCACTGTAATTCCTTGAATCAGTATTACAGGTTTATCTGAACAATTTCCAAGATGTGAGCTTCCATATTAAAAGGAAGTGCTGATACCAGATCTGCTAAGATTAGCAGCTCTGTAATTTCTATAATTAAATCACTTCCCTACTCTCACCTTCAGGTTTCCTGATATGCATATGAGTATTGTATTTAGCATCTTGCACAGGCAACATATGTTCAAATATGCTTCTTAGTGCTTCTGCTCTTCAGGACACAATCTTCGACCCTAACAGTGTGCCCTGCATCCTGTGTTTCTAGATATATGTCATAGCATTCAGCCATGTTTAAAATCTTGTTCCTGAGATGAACTTGACTTCCACTCCAGCCAGCCCATATAATCAATTCACATCTCATTTACTTGTCCAATTAATTAGACTGGTAATTGCAGTTATTGTAGGGTGTTTAGAACTTTTCTTCAAATTTTGAAAAAAGGATTGATTGATTGTCACATTAAACTGACTCATTAAAAACAATAATTTCCTCTTCACAAGAACCAGATACTTTTTGTAATACACTAGCTACTCAGGGCTTCCAGTTTGTTGTGTTACAATGGTGTTACATTGTAATACTTCTCCATCCTTAACTGTCTGTCCAGGATTTTAGCAGTGGTTGAGATCAGCTTCCCATTTTCAAGTTCACAATATTGCAGTTTACAGAGTGTTTAAGATCCTTTCTATCAATTTTGAAATAAAAACTATGTAGTTTTCACTGGAAGATTAACTATTTCCACATTCAACTTCATTCCAATATCAATACAAAACTGTTGGTAGATAAATTCTTATGTCTGTGGCCTTCACCAGTTAACATGCACAATTAATATTTTTACCATTTTTGTTATTATTTGCTAAGATTTTTTTTTTTTGACATGTTCAAGTAATTCTACCATTTCCTCTTTAATTTTACTGGATGTGGAGTTGCTGTTATTTTTTTTAAATTTCTCTTTTCTTTTTCTATGCTTTTAATTCAATGTTATTCTTCCTGCTGGAACAATGTTTTCCACATCTACACACATATTCAGTTGTTCGAAATGTCTGCATTCCTCTTGATGTTTATTTTACTTATGGATGACTTCATTGATTATTAAGGATTTTCAGTCTGGAACATCTAAGAAAGCTTTCTTTGTCAACTTCCAATTATCTTTCACTTTTTTTTTTTTTTCCTGGTATCCCAAGGAGAGTACACAGGACTCCTGATCAGTATTCTGATTGTTTAATCATACGAGTGAGAGTCCCAACCTACAGGATTACTGCTCAAGTGGTTCAGGAGAGATTTATTTCTGTTTTCATTTTTTACTGAGCTTCAGAAGGAGCCAGAATGACATTCTGTAAGCACTCCGTGACTGACTACAGCTACAGGAAGGATATTTAGCAAGGCGTCAGTACTACAGGTCTTGTAGATGTTTAATATAGCTCAAAATCCAGGTGGAGACCAGTGGCATGTGATGTTCCTCAGGGGCCTGTGTTGGGACTGGCGCTATGTAAAATCCTTGTTGGTGTCAAGAACAATGCTCAGCAAACTTTGTGGTGAGGTCAACACGCTGGGGGGGATGGGTGCAACCCAGAGGGACCTGGGCAGGCTTGAGAGGTGGACCTGTGCCAACTTCATGAAGTTGAATAAGGCCAAGTGCAAGGACATGCACCTGGGCCAGGACAATCAGCCTGGAGAAGAGAAAGCTGTGGGGAGACCTCATCGCAGCCTTCCAGCTCCTAAAACAGGGCCTAAGGAAAGATGGGAAGAGTCTCTTTATCAGGGACTGTAGTGATAGAACAAGGGGTAACTGTTTTAAGATAGAAGAGGCTAGGTATAGATTAGATCAGATGTTAGGAAATAATTCTTCACTCTGAGGGCAGTGAGGCAGTGAGGAACAGGTGAATGGGTTGCCCAGAGAAGCTGTGGATGCCCCATTCCTGGAGGCATTCAAGGCCAGAATGGATGGGGCTTTGAACAACCTGGTCAAATGGGGAAGGTGTCTGCCCATGACAGGGAGCTGGAACTGTATGGTCTTTAAGGTCCCTTCCAACCAAAATCCCTATGATTCTATTATTAAGATCTTTTCAGGTACTCAAATGGATGTCCAATTGAGGAGTTAAGAAAGAATTCAGCCCTGTATCGGATTGACAGAAACCTTTGTATTTTTTTGAGGCATGTAACATACAGAGTAGGTCAAGTAGACATCTTGGTGAAGTAAGCTAACTAATTCAAGAGCATTGTTGCTGCTAAATGGGAAGACTACACAAGATAAAGGTAAGTCCTTCTGCTTCTTTGTATTTAAAGACCTCTTCCCATCGTGTTTTTTTCTTCTGGTTAGAAAGGCTATATTAATTAGAACTGTAGTCTATATCTGCATCTATTTCTGTTAAGCATCAGCTAAGCATCACCCTTCCAGTATTTAAAAGGAGGTTATAAACAGGAGGGAAATAACTTTTCACAACGGTAGACAGTGATAGGACAAGGGGAATGGTTTTAAGCTGAAGGAGGGAAGGTTTAGATTAGATGTCAGGGGGAAGTTCTTTACTGAGAGAGTGGTGAGGTGCTGGAACAGGCTGTCCAGAGAGGTTGTGGATGCCCCAACCCTGGACGTGTTCAAGGCCGAGTTGGATGGGGTGCTGGGCAACCTGATCTAGTACCAGATCTGGAGGTTGTTGGCCCTGCCTGTGGCAGGAGGGTTGGAGCCTGATGATCCTTGAGGTCCCTTCCAACCCAGGCCATTCTATGATTCTGTGATTCTAAGTTACATCTATTTGATCTACTTGTACTTAACACAGCACCCAAGACTTCTGTATTTACATTCTGTAGATTAGCACATTTTTTTTTCCTGAATGTTTTAACAACTGAGGGACTGCTATTTTCTCATAATATTCAATAGCCTATTACACTGTCTTTGCACCATTCTGTTTTGTGCTTTATTATGTATAATTTAATACAGGAATATTATACAATCAAGGTCCTACCTGAATTGTTTGTAACTCTAGGCCATTTAATATCCCTGCAGTCTTTCTTAAGTAGTCTGAAACCAACAAGTTTAATATCCAGTCATGTGAATCATACCACTGCAGTTGAGTAATACCAGCCAGCTCAGATTTCTTTTCCTAAATTTGTATTTCTAATTCCTCCAACTCCTAGAATGGTTGTAGGAACATAGATTGTTTTTCTCGTTCCAATTCTTGATGTTTTAGTGCTTTTACTTTTGTTCGTATGTACTTACAAGTTCTTCTGTACAGACTAGATATTACCTAGGATGTACTTTCCTGTTTGCAGAGGTGCAAGTGGTCCAAAAGTGATCCATTGTACCCTCTTAGAAGAAATGTCCCTGGTATCTGTGTTTTTCTGATATAGTTTCACTGAGATAAAGATGGTTCTCATTTATATTACAGGCAGAATTGATATTATTTGATCAGTAACTCCATCATAGGGTTAAATATAGGTAAGGGAGCAACCTACACCTATATCTAACCTCTGAGTCTGTATATTTTTCCTGATGATTGGCAGTGTTCACCTAAGGCAAAGAAACAGCTTGCCTCCTGGATGGAACGAAGGGGTAAATAAGACTTAGAATTTATGCCTGGAATACAGAAGATATGGAACCCTTGTAACACCAAAGTATTGTTATAGTAACAAGGAGAAAAACAAGTCTTAAAATAGTTAGACTGATGAGCTGAGATTAATAAGAATCTTTTCCCACCTGATTTTCAGAGAAATGCAGTTAAATGTATCCAGCTGGCCTGCTCAGCTGTCATTCTGGTCTTTTGGCTCTTTAACCAATATTTTCAAATGCTGTTCTGAATGGGAGCTCAGAAATTACAATTTCTGAATAAACCGAAGTGGGAGGAGCTGACTTTGTCATAAGGAGCTGGTGGAGAGTATTTATTGCTATGCTTTCTTTTCATTTGGAAAACCAGTAGGAAAAGTGTCTAAAAGATAACTTTTAAAATTTTGCTGTAGTCTGTCTAACTGTGCACTTCCTACTAATTTAATAAAAAGGCTGTGCTGCTACAAAGCCATATCGTTCCTTTATTAAGCACAGAGCATCACATTTGGGAGATGCTATGTACTAAGTGTAACACTTTGCAGAAGAGAGCTTTCTGTCTTCCTGCTTGTAGGTACAGTTAGTGAAAGCTCTTGGGCTCCTTTGTTCTCTCCACAGATTCATTCCCCGGAGGCTGGTGTCGAATTCCGAGCACTTTCTAGATATGCTGTGAACATAAAAATGAGCAACGCTGGAATATAACTTGTATTTCTTGTGGATGCCTACTCATGAAGGAAATCATCATTGATTTAATTTGCAACCATCATGCATATGTTAAAACTGAAGTTATATGCAAAGATCAAATACAGACAACCACACAGCAGGGATGCTGAAACTGATAGTGAGCAGATGAAAGAGATGCTCCTCTGGCAATATTGTACAGGCTCTCTGCAGGCCCAGGGAGGCAGAATGATTGGTGTGTGGGAGCGTGTGTATGCATGCATGTGTGTGTGTTCAGCAGGGATGACAATGGCATGCACTTCGATTTTTGTGGAACAACATACAAGAGTTCTCCAAGTGCTGCAACTGAAGCAGCCACCAGCAGCAAAACATGTGTCTTCCTGGTCAGCAGCACAAATCATGTGAGGGGGATCTTGTTCGCTGCTCCTGTATAAATGGAAAGGGGAAGGAAATGGATAGGAAACAGTCTGTAGCAAAAAGGAAGAACACCTTGTGCACATAACAGCATTTAAAGCAGATACTTATGCAATCAAAAGTGCAGCACACTTATCTGTATACACATCGCTGCTGTATGGAAAGCTCTGTTATTTCCAGGAGGAAATTATTTGGACAAGTATCGATTGTGAAGGGGAGAAATTGAGCCCTAATAGATCACATACAAAGGATGTTAAACAATGTCTGGAGCTAGTGCAGAGCTCAAAACATCATTTTACTTTTTGCCAGGTGGACCCCAGACATTTGCAGAATTATCAGGTGAGCCAAAGCATTTGAATAGGTGATTCTTACTTCCTTCAGTCAATGATAAAGCTTATTACTTAAAGGAAGAGTTCATAGGAACCTCTAGCAAAACTATTTAACAATGTTTTCTTGGTCATGGATGTTTCTCTTATATAAAGATTTATTGAAGATCATCCCTTTGCTCTGTGTGCATACGATACATCTTTAAAAACAAGCTTTTCTGCTTTGTTTCCTAATGTAATAGTACCCTTGCTGTACAGATGCAATTACTGTACATGAGCCCACTGTTGTTTAACAAGGCCTCTTTCTTGCAAATGGAATGAATCATTTTTAGGAGAAAAAAATATTTTGGATCTACTCTTTAATTTAGCAGAGCAAAAGCTAGTTTTGACCAGAACTTAATTAAACCCTGATAACTCCGTACATTGAACTAGATCAAGTTGTCCATTGTAAGTGAATATTATCATGAGTTTATATGAAATTTCTCTTCCTTGATTATGTACTTCATAAAAAATAACCTCACTGGAACTATAATAAAGAGTGTTCTTCAATCAAGGATCAAGATCACAGAAATTCGCCTCTCCTCTAGTCATGGTCCAACTCTGAGGCACAATATTAGGAGAACCTTACTTTTACTCTTGCTAAGTGGTATCTTTATACCACAAATTTTGCTGCAAATGTTGAAGAAATGTGAGTAGGAAGATTGATTCCACTTAGACTAAAATGGCCTAGTGCAACAACAAATATAAACACAACTTTTGTATCAACTTGTGTCTCATACTATCTCTGAGAAGAGTCAAACTCCGTCTTCTCTATGTCCTCTCACTAGGCAGCGGTAGACAGTATGAAAAGCCAGACTGAGCATTCTCAAAGGTGAGAAAATTCATCTCTCTCAGACTCTCTTCATATGTCTTATGCTCCAGAGCTCAACCAGTTTGATTGCTGTCTGTCAGACTTCTTCCAAGATATCATTGTCTTTCTTGTACTGTCCTCAGCTTTAGACTCCTCAATATTGCAGGTATGGCCTGCATGAGGTAAATAATCACTTCCTCGGCCTACCAACTGTGTACTTGATCACATAGCTCAGTATGCAGTTAGCATTCTTTACTACAAGGGCACACCTCTCACACAGATTCAACTCTTTGTCGTCCACAATTCCAAACTCCTGCTATTTTCTGCCCAGTTAGGCCCCAGCTTGTACAATTGTGAGGGATATCGTATCGTAGCTGCAGGGCTTTGCATTTGACTGTTGAACTTCATGATGTTACTGTCAACCAGTCTCTACTGCCTGCCAAGGTTCTGAATAGCATCTGTTTCCTCTGATATCTAAAGCTCTCCTCCTAACAGTGAGCCTCAGAGTTGGACTGTGGCTAGAGGAGCAGTGAATTTCCATCTGTGGTCCCTGGAATTCTTAGGGAACAGCTGCATCAGATGACTGTTCACAAGTCCGTGGGGCCCGACAAGATTCACACAAGAGTGCAGAAGTTACTGTATCCCTCTCAACAATTTATAAAGATTGAGAGGGTCTGGGGAGGTCCCTGCTGACTGGAAGCTAGCCAATGTCAATCCCGGCTACATAAAGGCATGAGAGAAGACGCAGAAAACTACAGACCTGTTAGTATAACTTCCTGAAAAAATTATGAAGAAGATTGTCCTGGGGGATACTGCAAGGCAGTTAAAGAACAGAGCTATTTTCAGGTATAGTCAACATGCATTCATCAAGGGAAAGCCCTGCCTTAGTAATTTGATCTTCTCTAATAAGGTCACCTCCTTGGTTGGTGAAGGCAAGGCAAAGGATGGATTTCAGCAAGGCCTTTAATACTGTCCCTTACTGCATCCTTCTGGAAAATTGTCCAACTGTGGGATAAACATGTTCACACTGATCTGGCTGAATAGTAGAGTTCCAGCAGTAGGGAATGGGGTAACATCTGTCTGGCAGAGTTACCAGTAGTGATCCCCAGGGCTCAATTCTAGGGCTAGTTCTGTTCAATATTTTTACCAATGATCTAGATGCAGGAGTGGAATACATCCTCAGCACGTTTTTCGATAACACTAAACTGAGAGGTGCTGCTGACTGCCTGAAGGGATGAGAGGCCTTGCAGAGAGTCTAAGTAGATTGCAGCATTGGGCAGTCATCAACAGCATGAAGTTCAACACAGGAGAACAGTAGGTGCTGCACCTGGGACAGAGCAATGCTGACACGGGCACAGATGGGAGATGAGTGGCTGGAGAGCAGCTCAGCAGGAAGGAGCCTGGGGGCGGAGGTGACAGCAGCTGAGCATGAGCCAGCAGTGTGCCCAAGCAGCCAGGAGGGGAAACTATGTTGTGGGACACACTGAACACAGCACAGCCAACCAGTCAGAAGGGGTGATTCTCCCTCTGTATTTGCATTGGAGTGGTGTCGCCTTGAGTACTGTGTGCAGTTCTGGGCTCCACAATATAAAAAGGTCCTTGAAAGTGTTCAGAGGAGACAACAAATCTGGTAACAGGGCTGGAGAGCATGTCCTATGAGGAGAGGCTGAGGACACTTGAGTCGTACAGTCTGGAGAAGAAGAGGCCGAGATGGGACCTCACTGCTCTCAGCAGCTCCCTGAGGAGGGGAAGCAAATGGAAGTGTCAGGCTCTGCTCCCTGGGAACTGATGGGAGGATGGGAACAGCACAAAGCTGCAGAAGGGGAGGGTCAGACTGGACGTTAGGAAAAATGTATTTACTGTGAGTAAAATGCTGGCTTCCTGAAGGTTGATGCCCTATGTCTGTCAGCATTCAAGAGGAATTTGGTTGCTGCCCTCCATAACGTGCTTTAACTTCTGGCTAGCCTTGAAGTGCTCAGGCATCTGGACTTGGTGATTTTTGAAGGTACCTTCAAAGTGAATTATTCCATTCAAATGGACAACGCTGAGACTGTGCTCTTTCTCACTGTCTAACTCATTAATAAAAATATTGACTGGTAAGAATTGAGAAATACTGCTTAGAATTATCAGCCCCTGAGGATCTCAGCTCACAAATGGACACCATTTTTTGTTGCTGCTCACAGCTTCTACCTTTTGGAGCCAATCAATGCAGCCAGTTGTTAACTCACTTTAATTGTCCACTTATCCAAACCATTTTTCTAGAGTTCATGTGCCCATTATAGAAAGATATACAGCAACAGTGTATCTCAGAAGTACCTAGCACCCTCTTCTTTCATAGAAATATTAGATATATGGGTCTCATGAAAAAATTTCCAACTTGATCATTCCCTTTGTGCATGGTTGGGATAGGGAACACGACTAGATTCACTTTCTGGCTTTATCATATTGGCAGGATGCATCTGAGCTGAATTGCTTGATGCCCAAATGTTTTGTAAATGTCTTTGATCACTGCCCCAGCTCCTGGCTGCCCAGCCTAAGGCATAGAAAGGGCTGAGCTCAAATTTTACAGTGAAGGATTGGCACATGGTGTCTGTAAAGTGGCCCAAATACAAAAGCCAGAATCTGATCCTAACAGATGATGGTTCTGTCTTGTAAAAAGATGGAAACGCTGAAGACTTGATCAGTATTCAGACTGAAGCTCTGAATCTCCTGTATTTGTTTAGGATCGCAAAAATGTCTTAACCGTTGCTTTTATGCTTGATTTGCAAGGACCTTCAGCTCCTTACAGAACAATGGATTTGCTTTAATTTTAAGGGAATATAGGCAACAAGGGTTTCTTTATTAGCTAGCCTTCATCCTGCTAACTGTTGCTAAAACAACAAAGGATGTCATAGTTAAATAACATGTAGAATTCTGTTTAGATGTAACTAATCTAGCTGTTAATTCATCAATAAAACATAAAAAACTTTGCTTGGAATGGAGATGTGTTTTATAGGTAAATGCTAATAAACACGAGTAGCATTATATGGTTATGTGTAAGTTGAAGTCAGGCTGCAGAGTGGGTTCAGGATTCACCTGAAGCCTTGACCAAGAGATCCATGACGCAATAGCTGTTGCCTACACAGCACCAGCTGCTGTGGCAGCTGTGGCCATGTGGACATGGGCTCTGCTGAGAATTTCAAAAGCCAAGTGAGCCAGTTGTAAGATCTAAATATTTGTCTATTACTCTAGAAATCAGTGCTGAAATTACAACAGGTGCTTTCTTTGTTCTATGATTTTATTTTCAGCTAAGGGTGTGGCTTTCTGAGGCTCTCTGCTTGCAGCTGACCTTTAGAAGCAATCACCTGTTGGTACAAAGGCACTGATCTCCTGACTACAATCTCCAGCTGCCTCCTCTGAATATTTAACAAACACTTTAAACCACTTCACTGAATTGGAGGATTCTCACAGCAGGCTGTTGCTGACAAGTGGGCCATTTCAGCTCTCTGTCTCGACTGTGCTAACTATTGGATAAGCCTGCACTGCCTGGGTGCTTGTAGCTGATGTGTTGCCCTGCATGGCACAGCTATGGCCTCCATGCCCACCTTAAAACTTTGTGCTTCTTTCTGTGATTCTCTCGAGCTGGCAAGTGCTATGCAGTGAGCCAGCATTTCATTTGTCTTTCCTCCAGCCCTGTCTGAAGGACAGGGAGAGGTCACACTCATGGCCTCTATCAGTCCTAACAGGAGTGTCTGAAGGCCAGAGATACTTCCTGACTCTCTTTCCCAGCTGCTATCTGGGGGAGGCTGTTGCTCTACCTCTCTGCTTACTCCCTAGCTCCAAAGCCTTCAAACTGGCCGTGAGAATGCAGAGAGGGGTGCTCGGATCTCTGAAGGTTGTTGACAATTCCAGTATAACTCTCCATAACAATAACTGTTGCAAAGAGTACTTACCTCTCAGTTCCTAAATACTCTTATCTGTCAAAAGGGCAATTTGAAGATGAGAAAATAAGACTGCTCTTTTTCTTTTTCCCTAGATAGATGAATAAATCACTATATGATGTTGTACCTAATATGCAGACAAACGCTAGCATTTTATTAGCATGTTATTGTTAGATTTGCTGAACACTTGCAGCCCACATAAAGTCCTTCAATGTGTCTGCACGAAATCTAAAGGTGACAAAATTGGTCTATCCACTTCCACAAAGATAACGGACTACTTCTGCTCCTTGTCTGCTGTGTACCAGTGTGTTGTGTCCTCTGCGCCAACCTTAAGTCCTCTGAAATGGTAACTGAACAACCTGGTGTGCATGCCATCGTCCTTCAAAGACATTGATGCAGTTCTTACAAGGTGAAACAGTTACCATAACATAAGCAGTTACTTTCCTAATGAAGAGAGCAGAAAATTCTGTTTTCTCTGACAACAGAAAATATCTTATATAAGGGCACTGGTGCATCTACTCGTGTGTGTTAATGGCCAGTAGCAGCCACCAGAAAATTTCTGAAGAGGTAAGGCAAGCATATGGTGCTGCCTCCTTAAGTGTCAGGGTTTTATAGTGGTTTTGGGGCTAGACTTGGCCTTTGAGACTGGAATTACATTCAGGCTGGCATACAAATTAGTATCTCCTTTCTGAAATGAGTTCTTTTTTCGTAGTGGGATGTCAGCTGCCTGTGGAGCCCTGCCACTGCTGGGGAGACACAAAGCAGGCATGCCTGTGGAAAGGCAGGGTAGTGGCAGAAGTTAGCAAAGGTGTTTGATGTACTCTTTCCCTATGTCTGAAAAACTGTCAGAAATTTGGAAGCTCATCTTAGCCTCAGGGAATTCAGTGGGAAGGAACATGACAGTGGCAATGTTTAAGCCATGCACAATAGAAGCCCAGGAGAACAAATGCTTTGATGTAGTGAATTTGAGGTCTGCAACTACTATGCACCTTGTACTGCTTACCATAAATTAAGTCAACAATTTTTTATATGGGCTATGCCACATATCTTCTCACAGTTTGTTAGTAGAAGTAAGGAATGACTGTCTAGCCAGACTACTGTCTGTTTTAGGTAGAGCGTTTAAGTGAAAATAACTTCTTTCAGATCATCTGTGTTGCTCACTTTAGAGTAGCAGAAATGGTTCTGTGAGATGTCGTATAAAGATTTCATTTTAGAAACTGGCAAGAAACTACAGCCTGTGCAGAAAAAAAACCAACCAGAACAGGTTCTGGTATACTGAAAAAGCTGATCAAAAGCCAAAGGGCTGAGAGTAAGGTTTTGTTGCTCTTCTCAGAATTGCATTAAAATAAAAAAACACAGAAGTTTGGGTCCAGAAAGTACTTGGCAGGGCCTATAAGACTCATGTCCCCATCTGGTTATGCTGTAATGGTTATCAGCAGGCATGGAGATTCACAAACAAAGGTTGCAATGGTGTGGTTTTGGTGAAAGTGAAAGATTAAACACAGATCTTGGGCTTCATGCAGTAGCTCTGTGAGGTTTCATTTCTGAGAGGTATCTTTTAAGTACCATGAGAATGGAGGTAGTTTCTGGATGTAGCTTGGGATTAAATTTTGGAAGATTCAGCATTCACGTCATTTGGCAGAGGAGATGCAAGGAGCTGGAAGGGTTACAAGGGATATGAGCAAACTCTTGTGCATTGAGTTCTGTGTAAGTAACTTCCTTCCACCAGAACATTTATTGTTGTAAATATTTAGAATTAGTGGAGACTATTGTAAATGTAGACTAAAAATTCCTTAGACTAGTGCTGCTTTGTCTGTTTGACCTGCCTCTAAGCAAACTTGGAGGGTAAACCTCAACGAAGTTTAGATTGGCCAGATTACCCATGGGTACCATCTATGGGTATTGTTAGGGAACTGCAGAGCAACATCAAAAAATGCACATATTACAAATGAGTAGGTCATTGCAGCTGTCGCAGAACTGATTGGATAGCCTGTATCTCATAAGCTCAAGTAGTGCTTCCAAGCAAAGTACAAGGAGACCTGTTTAGTCTTTTTATATCTTCAAACAGGACTGTCGAGCCCTACTTACTGTCAACATGCCGCCGTGATGAGAGCTTTCACTGCTCTGCCAAAAGCCACATAGGGTTTCCCTCTCCCTCTCCCTCTCCCTCTCCCTCTCCCTCTCCCCCTC
>WBMW01004438.1:26815-37740 GCA_013396635.1 Penelope pileata | reverse complement strand
CCTTCACCTTCCCGCACCTTCCCGCACCTTCCCTCCAATCCTTCCTTTCTATCCCTTGTTTCTAGACCTGATTCTATTTCCTAATTCTTTTGCTAGTGTCAAGTTTTTTCCACCAGTGGTAACTTCCTGTGCAGCAGGTATCACACACTTAATCGAAGTCTTAATAGACTTAATCTTTGCAATTGTATTGCATGATGCTTTCAGTAACATGATTTACCAAATCTTATCACTATTTTTTATTGAAGGGGGAGGCAAGAGGATTGTTTCTCCCCTCCTTTTGCTAAATCTGCATTGATACTTAACACGCTTTGTTGCCTAAATTCTCCTTTACACAGTTACCATAAAGCTACCATTGTAACATGGCTGCTGTTGGAAATCCTATGGAGCTTTCAAAGTATGCGTGTGCTGTGAACTTTACAAATAGCTAGACTAAAACTATTCTGCCACCCTTTCGACCTGCAGATTGCAGTCACTGCCTGTATAGCCATTGTTATTCCACTAGATGGTAGCACAGCCATTGCAGGCACTAGGATCTATCTTTTTGTTCGCTAGTTTGTCGGTAGTTCACTTATAATTTTAGTTTTCCTTTAAGTCCTACAGTGTAAGAGCTTTTGGGAAATGGCTGATGAAAGTTTATATCAAAATCCTATGGAGACTTGCAAATGTATATATTGATAATGAAATCTTTGTTCTTTGAGAATTTTTGCCTTCTTATTCTTATTGATTAGTCACACTCCAGTGGATTTTTTTCAGAGGACAAAATCTTAAGCTAATTAGAGTTAATAGAATAAATACAGAACCTCTGCAAATTCATATCTCCACTAAATTTACTTGATAAATGAAATAGTCAAATGACACAAAACATCGAAGATCCAGCCAATGTTAGCTGAAAGTGTGCATGCTTGTACTTACTGCAGAATGGTACAGTCTCTTCACCGATCCTTGTTGTCAGAGATACTAGTGTATCTTGTATATTGATTCTTATTTATGATATTGTGTTAGCTGGTTTGGAGTGGTCTTTGTCTTTAAAAACATGACAGGAGAAAGATACTGGAATATGTGTAGAGGAGAATGGGGAATGAGCTGCAACAGGAGATGTGAATTCCTCCTCACATCCAAATGTCTTAAAAACAAATTTTTTGTACTGAGGAATTGTCACAACATAGACGCTTGCAGCTACTAGAAAAGTTGAGACATTCAAGAGCAATCAAGGCTTATGTTTTGACTTGTCCTTGTTCCATCACGAGGTCAGTAAGAAATATAAGAAAGCTGTAATGTGCATACCAATGTTATCAGAATTGGTTAGAAAAAATGTATTTGACTTTCCTTTTTATTTTTTTTTTCTTTTTTTATGATAAGTCAGAACTGGCATGCTATTGAAGAAGACTTCAGATATTTCAGAATTTCATATTTTCAAACAGAACTCTAAGGAGTACTTGCTTTTTCCTTACTAGGAGCTGAAATTCTAATGAGGTTATAACACTAAGACCTCTTTGTGCCCAAAGTATAAAAATCAGCATGGAATAAATAAGTATACATAAGTATTTATCTGAAAAATGTTAGTAGTAATTTTTTTAAAAAAATTAAGTAAATGTATAATTTTGTATTTGGCTTTTGTATATGACTTTTTGTATATGATTTTTGTATATGATTTTGTGTATGACTTTTCTTGGCTCTGTTTTGAAATGAAAGAAATAAAAGGTGCAAATAAAACAACGTAAACATTGCCCATCATTTCACTGAAGCAGGAGAATCTTGAGTTCAGAAGTACTTTTTTCCAGTGAAATTGAGATGGGCTTAAATTAGTGATGATTTGTTTACGTTTTTCCTCACTTTAGCCAGTCTATTCATTCTCCTTGCAATGCAAATTTCATGGATGTGGCTTATCTAAGATAACATCTGTTCTTAAGTATACTGTAATAATTGTTTCATTACTAATAGTATACTCTGCTCTGTGTGGTTTGTACCAACAGATAAGTAGCTTTTGATTCAGTCTGAACAAAACAACTTCTGTACATGTAAATTGTAAACCTTCTGAGGTAGGAATTCAAATGTGCAGGGGAATTTATTATTAAGATTTCTCCATTGTCTTAACTGGAAACAGAACTGTTTCTACACATATTCATATATGTAGAAAATAGAGAATATTCATGAGCCATTCTGTAATCTACACTGGGACCAGCCACAAGGATGGTTTTTTTTTTTTTTTTTTTTTTTTCTGGTTTTATGTAGGTTGTTAAGAACTTTTATTGGCCTTAAAAAAGCAGATGGATAAAGGAGTGCTAAAAAAAACAAACAAACAAAAAAAAGAAACTATCACATTTCTGTGATTGTCTGCTCTCTGGGGTCTTGGGTTCAATGAGGCTGCAGCCATTATTGTTAGAAAGAATTCGTGGCAACAGAGCTTTGATGAGTATGGGAGCTCTGCCTACCTCAGGGGCTTCTTGAAGCAGCAAGGCTGTGTGGCTACGTGCAATTTCAATGTCAGCTTCCAGAGCCAGGCACTCTTCTGCCTATCTCTTTGTTGTCTAAAAGGCCCTAAGAGCTAGCTGCCAAACTCATGGGAACAGCTGAGGGACTGACATGCCTGAGTACACCTGAGCTGCAAAGTGCAGGAAGGAGCTGTCAGCCCAGGCTGGCCAGACTGCACATTAATGGCAAAGAAGTTCGGTGTCATCATGCTGTTAGCTTGAATGTGAGCCACTGAATGAGATTATCTTTTTTGTTACAATCTTCCCTAGTTTTAGTGCAGAGAAATATTACCCCAAATCACCATTTCAACCAAAAAAGTTAAAAAAAAAAAAAGAAAATATGCAGAAGCTTTCTTCTTTGGGTTATAGGTAAGTAACTGAGGCTGTGAATGTTGGTTTGATGGGCAACTTGTGGAATCATAGGAGAGCTTAGGTTGGAAGGGACCTTAAAGATCATCTTACTCCAACCCCTCTGTTGTGGGCAGTGTTGCCACTCACCAGATCAGGCTGCCCAGGGCCCCATCCAACCTGGCCTTGAACACCTTCAGGGACGGGGCATCCAAAGCTTCTCTGGTCAGCCTGTTCCAGTGCCTCCCACCCTCTGAAAAAAATTCACCCTGATATCTATCCTAAACCTCCACATTGGTAGGCCACAGTGAGGTCTCCCCAGAGCCTTCTCTTCTCCAGGCTGAATAAGCCCAGTTCCTCAAACTTTCTTCATAGGAGAGGTGAATCAGACCTATAACCATCTTTGTGACCCTTCTATGGACCTGTTCTAACAGCTCTGCATCCTTCTTGTGCCAAGGGCATCAGGCCTGGAGGTGGTACCTCAGATGGGGCCTTACATGAGCAGAGTAGAGGGGGCAATCCCCTTCCTCTCCCCACACTCTCTGCTGGCCACTCCTCTTTTGATGCAGCCCAGGATGCAGTCAGCTTTCTGGGCTGCAAGGACACACTGCTGGCTTATATCCAGTTTCTTGTCTACCAAGACCCCCAAGTTCTTCTCTGTAGGGCTGCTCTCAATGGATTCTTCTCCCAGTTTAGGATTGCCCTGTCCTGTGCAACACCTTGCACTTGGCCTTGCTGAGCCTCATTAGGTTTACATGGGCTCACTTTTTCTAGTCTGTCCAGGTCCCTCTGGAGGACATCCCTTGTTTCTACTGTGGCAACTGCACCGCTGAGTGCAAGTGATTAAACTTGGTGTCATCAGCAAACTTTCTGAGAGTACACTCAATTCCAGTGTCTATGTCATTGATAAAGATGCTGAAATGCACCAGTTCCAAGGAAGACCCCTCAGGGACACCAGTCACAACCGGCCTCCACCTGGACATAGAGCCATTGACCACAATCCTCCGGCTGCAACCATCTAACCAATTCTTTATCCACTGAGAAGAACACCCTTCAAATCCATATTTCTCCAATTTAGAGATAAGGATGTGGCACAGGACCATGTCAAAGGCCTTGTAGAAGTCCAGGTAGATGACATCAGCTCCTTCCTTTGTGCACCAATGCCGTCAGCTCCATCATAGAAGGCCACCAGATTGATCAGGCACAATCTGCCATTGGTGAAGCCATGCTGGCTGTCTTAGATCAACTCCTCATCCCTCGTGTGCCTTAAAATCTCTTCCAAAAGGATCTGTTCCATGATCTTCCCAGGCAGAGAAGTGAGGCTCACTGGGCTGTAATTCCCTGGATGCTCCTCCCTCCTTTTCTTAAAAATGGAAGGAATGTTTCCCTTTCTCCAGCCACCGAGGTTTCACCTGACAGCCATGACTTTTCAAATATGACAGAAACTGGCTTGGCGACCATATCAGACAGTTCTTTCAGAACCCTGGGATGCGTATCATCCAGCCCCATAGACTTGTGGGAGGAATTTTACTAGTGATACCTTTATTCAGAAAATGCATGAAAACATTCTTTTTTAAATTTTCCATTTTTATGAAAAGAGTGCCTGTAGATCTGTTATTAAAAAAAAATCTGTTTTCATACTTGACTTTTAGGAAAGTATCTATTATCCTCTCCTAGAGATGAGGCAGAAATTACAGTGCGTGTGAAATTAATAGTAGCTTTTGTCAGCATTTCCTTCAAGAATAGTCTGTTTTTTCTGTTGTGAGAATTTCAGAACTGGCCGTATTCTTACTGCTATCTGTAATTAAACATGTATCAAAGCAGCTGTAGTTCTGGGTCTACTGAAGCCTTCAGACTGCTCCTGTAATCCTGAAATATTAATAATGAAGAAAAAACTTCCTGAGTGTGGCATCTATAGCTTGCCCTGCAGTAAGTGATACTGAGCAGGAGGGACATGCAGACAGTATGGTTAAGAACATCGAGATTCAGACCATTACTGGTGGTGATTATCTGCAAGGGAATGGCTGCCCTTTGCAAACACTTCACTTTCATCTCTAAAAAAGTTTCTGTCCTATTACATGCCCACGGTTTCCACCGAAGGGTTCAAAACAGGCTGGAATACCTGCTGTGGCTCTATATTTTGATACAGTAGGCTCCTCCTTTTTATTTTTTATTTTTTTTCCACCTGACAAAGTATCAGTCTCTGTCCCTCTGAATCAGTCATCTTTATTGTTTAGGGATTCCTGTGGTGTTAGAGTATCAATTTGACTAAAAATGAAAAACACTGTGTTTCAGCAATGTGGAAAAGTAGTTAAAGAATAAAACCACCATCTTAATACTGCACAGGATGTATAGACTAACAGAATTTGTTAGTCTATCAACACTTGGGAAAGGATGAAGAAATTCAGGTTGTTTGTGAAAACCTCAAAAGCATTTTCCTTTTAGATCTGAAGCAGTTTTTGCAGCAACTGCTGAAGCCTCACCCAAATAAGAACACCATAATCTCATTGCATAAAGTGGTTAATCAAGGGGATCTTTTCAGTCTTTTATTACACACTTAGCTCTTTAAAGGGTCTTCAAGAAAGGCTAACGACATTCTCACGTAATTAGAGAGAAGGTGCTCAAAACCGAAAGCTGAAATCTCTCAAGTTTAATCACTGGTAAGGGATTGTGGTTTAGAACTTGCTTTGTTCTAACATTAACTAATTTCTGAAATGTTAAATCTCAAAGATAACACTGTGCTGTGCTGACTTTCTTGATTGCTTTAAAGTGTTGCAATTCATTGTGCTACCCTATATCTAATCAGTTTAAGTTGTCTGTATTTCCTTGACACTTATTGATGTCTTTGCTATCATTTCACTTAAACATTTTTCTTCTAGTGTTCCCAAAAGATATGGCCTGAGAGAAATTCAAGTGAGTCCCTGTGATTTATTTCTCTGTAGGTAGTATTTCTTTCTTGACCTTCAGATGGGCTCTGAGAATGAAATACTTTCCCTACCAGTTCATGTTTTTTCCATTGTGAAAAAGGAAAAATACTTAAATTTAGTTAGTTTTCCCCTTCAAGGTCAAGTCTCTTTTGTCTCATTATTTCCCATCCAGAACTGACTTTTTTATGATCATGACAAAAGGAAAATTCTTAATTTATATGTGCAGAATCGTGAGATAATGTTGTCAGGTTACTTGTAGTGGATGTTTGTACTAATATAAACTATTACAGTTACTGTTAGTGTTAGTTAGAAGCCCTTATTTTAGAGCTGTTGCACTCTGCTTTCATATTGCAAAATTTTTACTGTGTTGACAGAAACTTTCCATGTCAGATCTCCATTCCAGCTTGGTTTTATTTTGAAAGCTGATGGAAAGCTCTCCACTGGTTCATGCTCTTTCTCTTTATTTTGCTTAAGTGAAATAAGGACAGCTATTTATTTTCATCCCCAGTGTCAATTTGTTTCTATTTGAAGCTTTTGACAAGAGAGTTCTGTCATCTTAGAAATGTAGAAAATATTGGATTGTGTTCCTCATAACAGTAATCCAAAGGAAGATTTATTTAGCAACGGGATTGTTACATGCCTCTATTGCTACTACTTTTGAGCATACTGTCTAGTTATCCACACCTTGGATAATATTCAATGGAGTAATAATTTGTCTTTAGTGACAGAGTTTGAAATTTTCATCCAAATTCATTTAGGGTGCATACTGGAAAATATTGTTGCATAAGAACGCATCAATAGTTTTCATTACAAATAAAAAAACAGAAATACACACATATAAAAGAAGAAAGTTACATAGCAAAGTATGTTATGAGATGAGGGAAATGGGAAGGTCTGGCTGCTGGGCTTCTTTCTCTTTGTGTCTTTAATGACAAAATACATCTTTTATGAGAATTATCTCTTGCCTGGACGGTGAAATTGTGGTTAATCAAGGTGCATCAGTATGTTGAAGATGGAGTTATGGATTCCAGTCTCACTATTGTGAGAATTGAAAACCAACAGTGATGAAAGCAGAATACAGGAATCAGAGCAAGAATGAAGCCAGTGACTTCATGGAAAACTGAGTCATTCCTTCTGTGGCTTTTCAGAAATTGCCTTGTCATGACCTGTTGTTAATCAGCAACCTGTGGTACTTCAATTGAACTAAGTAGAATCTGTTAGACATGGTCAGTTCTTTCTGTCATCCTCTGGGGAGAAAGTTTATTATTGCAGTTCTGTTTTGGAACATTAGAATATACGTATTACTTTGTTTTAGGGAAGGTCAGTCAAAGACGTTTGCCCTTTACATTGAAGTTGAGATTTACAGTAATTTTTAGTTGTATGGGAACAGCTCTAGTTTCTGTGCCTGAAATTGTAAATATCTCTTTATACTTCAGGCTTGATGCCATTTTATTATATCAAAGTAAGAGACTATCCTGCTGGTACTCCATGGTGTCACTATGTTTTAGATAAAAGCCTGAGGTAAAATTTGTTCTTCAAACTTTCTTCCTGGAATAGCAGATGTATGGGCTAAACAACATGCTATAGAGTCATTCTTTATTCTGTGAATACGTATAAATTTTATATTAAATGGAATGACATATCTGGGAGAAGAGACTGACCCGCATGCGAACATTTTATAGCCTGAATAATCAATCACCCTTCCCGTCTGGGGGAAAACTAGAATAAAATGCCTATTCTCATTAGAAAGGGAGAATTTAATCTCTGTCTTTCTTACATACATGTTTACTGGAGTTGTTGTACTGTAGAGTAAAAAGCAGATCAACCCATTTTCTCCTACTAAAAAAACAAGCAAACCAAAACAACAATGAAAAAGAAAAACAACAACAACAAATCACAGTATGTGCAAGCAACATTGTATTGGAAACTGGGAAACTGAATGATTTGATGATCTGAGGATTAGATATCACTGTCTGAATCTTTACGTTTACCATGAGTGTGGATTTTTTTGTTATTTGCTCAAGTTTGATCTCAAGTTTTTAACAGGGGACCTGGAGGCCACAATTGAGTAGATTGATGGGGTATCTTCCATTATGGCAAACCTTAGTATATTAATAATGATACATGGGCTTTTGTCTCCAACTGCTATTTGTTGTAAAGTTTACCATGGCAATAAGGTATGGTACAACAAGAGTAATGGCATATTTTCTGAGTCTCCATCCTGAAAAACTGAACAAGAAGTGACCAGTACAGAAGAGGTGTTAGGTGCATGATTAAGTGTTCTTATGTTAAAAAGCAGTTGAAGCCAACACTTCAATGTTAGGCAAACTTGAAGACAAAAATATGACAACATTTGGAAACAAACACAGGGTAGACTTTGTATTCATGCACAAATGTTAACTATGTATCTAGAGCTCTATACCTGAATTGCATCAGAACCTTATTTTGCACTAAAAATGCAAATTTTTTATTGCAGTCATCTAGAACTAGAACAAACAAGCCTAATATACGGAATTGTTGCCTTCCCTAGTCTGTACACAACTCTGCAGATGTTCAGTGCTCTCTTTTCTTAAAGGAATATCAATATCCAGAAGGTGGCTTGGCCAATGCCCACCACATTATCTGTAGGAGGCAGTACAGTTCATTAGACTGTGTGTGGAAGTAATTGAGTTCTTTCTTGTACTATATGTGTTTGTATTTTTTTTTCTTCAGAATACATCCCTGCTGTCAGTTTTGTTGAAGACGCATGCTATCACTTCTGCTTCTGAAGACTAGATGAATCTCCTTTACAAACCAGGGCTCTGGATCCTGGACCAGCCCTGACCCGTACTACTCATGCCAAGATGGGTTTGAGTAATAACACTCTTTTTTTTTAAGCTTACAGCTGGCTCAAATCTTCTCAGCAGGCAAAATCTAGCCTGTGCTGGTGACATAGTAAGTTTTGGTGGAGAGGTGGGAGACACTGTGACAAGAGACTGTAAAGGCAACCATTAGAGGTCTGGAAAATACTAACTGATTTTAGAGATCCCTCAAAGCATAGGGGCTGGATTCTCCCTTTCTCTCTTTTTTTGTGAATCTCTTTCTTCTGATGGTTCTGCACTCATCTTCTCATTGATTGTATCCAGGATTAGCAAGTACAACATAGCTGCCTACACTCTACTCTTCTTCCAGCAGTCAATCTTTCTCCTGTTTCAGGTGAATAGGGCTAGTCTGGGTCACATCTGGAACTCACATAGAACCAAACTTTACCTTGCAAAGGCTAGCTATTGTCTCTTCTGAGAAATGTTGTAAGCTCTGACATTTGCCAAGAAGAGCAAGAATAGGTGCTGTGCAAACAGGCCCTGCTTAGGCTGGACACCTAGGCCGCAGGCATGTAGTGTAGTACTTTGCAGACTGCCACGTGAGGCATCTCCATCTCTACATGCCCTGGTAATGAAATAGTAGGACACTAGGAAAAGATGGGCACAAGTTTAAATGTGATTGGATTACAGTACTGATTGTCTTAGTGGTGATTGTTTAGCAAGTCAGAACAATGACATTTCCTAGTTAGCTTTAGATTAATTTTAAAAAAAGCAGGAGCTGTATGGGAGGATTTTAGAAAAGCCACCAAGATATATTGCACACAATAAAGACCAGAGTCCTAGAAAACTTGGGAATGTTCTGAAACAAGAAAAGAAGTTTGAGATGAATTATAAAATATGAAAACATGAAATGGTGTGTGAAACTAAAGGGAGCTGATTAAACAGAAATTAATAACTTTTCCAAAATATTGAAGAGATTTAGCTTCTTTATTGCTAGTATCAGTCTCTAATGTTAGCTTTATTTGGAAAGTGAAATCTTTCTTTCTCTAAATATCTTCATGATTCATGTACTGATTTTTGTATTATCTCCATTCTGTGAAAAACAAATAATTCATGCAGGCAGGATTCTGACATGCAGAATGGTGTTTATCTGGCTGAATGGCATGGTGCAAAGACACTAAGATGTTTGTCAGGATAGGCAGGATTTTTGTGAGAACTTCTTATTTATAGAAAAATGCAGTTTTACTTCTCTAAAAGTATTCACATGCTTGACTTAGTCTTGTGCAGTAGTTTTGCCCAAATAACTGCCCTGAAGTTCCAGCATTCCTGAGATATTTTTCTTCTGTTTCTTTAAATTATTGGGGCTTAGATAATAGTGTGAGTTTACTGCTGTTGACAAAACTGGAAAAGAAAAGAGAGCTCTTGTATCCATCCTCGTGCCTTAGAATGCCTGTGGTTAGCAGTGTTCCTAGAGGTCTCTTGGATAACAGTCATTCAGATTCTCTGAATGAAAGAGGGCTTGAAAACCATATTGCTTAGGAAGCAAGGGTAGCCCGTAGGCTCTGTGTCACGATCTAGGTACAGTCAATATGTCCTCCAGAGATCCACTGGGAAAATAAATTTTCACATAGAAAGAACCCGAAGGGAGACTGTTCTTTTCAAATATTAGATTGTAGTCAAAATAAACTGGTTTCTGTAAACAATTTTATAAACAAACTTTTTTTCCCCTCAGTTTTTGGCAGAAACTCACATTAGGTTGAAAAAGAGTACTTCAATAATAATTCTTTTTTTCTCTAGCAACTGAAAAGTAATTAATTGTCCTCAAGGCTCTCAATACTTAACAGTAAAAGTGAGCGATGTAATCAGACTTGAAACAGCTTCAGTTCCAGCTCTCTCTGGTTTGCTTCATCAGAAATCATTTCCTTACAGAACTTGATAAATACAGTCATAGGGGATAAAAAGTATTTTCCAAACAAAATTTTACAGCAGTACATTCATTGCACATATTGAAAAGTAAACATATAATCAAAGCTATCTGTCCCTAACTACACTTTGGAGATCACAAATAACTATCAGTTTCTACTTAGTTGCAGGAAATGAAATGAACATTGGACAGATATTATTTAATACCTTCGCTGGAAATCGTGTCCTAACAATACAAGTATATCAGTCTCTTGGATAACTTAAAGGCCAAAGAGACAGACATTTAACCAAATGTAAGTAAATTACTACATCAGTTATTTTCATGGAGCATCACTTGAAAGAACAGAAAAGAAATATATAACATCACCGGCTGGGTAGATGGAGGGAGAGCAGTGGATGTCATCTACCTTGATTTCAGCAAGGCTTTTGACACTGTCTCCCATGACATCCTGATA
>WBMW01004438.1:0-26506 GCA_013396635.1 Penelope pileata | reverse complement strand
TATGAGGAGAGGCTCAGTAAGCTGGGTCTGTTCAGCCTGGAGAAAAGAAGGCTGAGAGGGGACCTGATCCATGTTTATAAGCATCTTAGTTGCGGGAGGCAAATGGAGGTGGGGAACCTCTTTTCAGTGGTCAGTGGGGACAGGACAAGGGGCAATGGCCTTAAGCTGGAGCACAGGAAGTTCCGCACCAACATGTGGAAGAACTTCATGGTGCGGGTGACGGAGCACTGGAACAGGCTGCCCAGGGAGGTTGTGGAGTCTCCTTCCCTGGAGATATTCAAGACCCGCCTGGACGCCTACCTGTGTGACCTGCTGTAGGGAACCTGCTCTGGCAGGGGCGTTGGACTCGATGATCTCTTGAGGTCCCTTCCAACCCCTGCGATTCTGTGATTCTGTGATTCTGTGATATACATTAGGTCAAATGTAACTGAAGACATCAATAAATGTGTGAAACTTGCTGGGAAATTTAAACAATGTAGACCAAATTGGTAGTTAGGCAAAAGGCTAAAAACATAAGAAAACATAAAATTGTCACGTATTTAAAACAATTAATTTACTACTTGGTGATACTAAAACGAGTGAGTGTTCAGAAGCAGGGAAGTATACACAGAATGTTAACAGCTCCTGTTTTTTGAATTCTATAGGAAGTGATATTCTGTGTTACTTTATAGCGTTTACTGGGTTTAACTAGCATAAGGAAGAAATGATTTTGACCATGTGTTTCGTACTGTAAGTAAAACCAATTCTTCAAAGTTTGAATATCAGTCTGAGTTCCAAATTACTCAGAGATTTGTTTGATTTTGTGTTCTCACACTTCTGGGTCCCACTGGAAAAAACAATGTGCTATTTCTTCTAAACGGAAGAGCTTAATTTCCAAAAATGAACACGCCAGCAAAATTTCCGGAGATAGATGTTATAAATTCCACTTTGAATTTTAGTAGGCCAAAT
Source organism: Penelope pileata (assembly GCA_013396635.1). NCBI lineage: Eukaryota > Metazoa > Chordata > Aves > Galliformes > Cracidae > Penelope > Penelope pileata. The sequence goes on along the minus strand of WBMW01004438.1, from coordinate 25,558 downwards.
TCCCCTATATGTATGTATGTTAAGCTATACAGTTAATTCAGGATAAGTTGCTTATAGAAAAGAATAGAAAAGCATATAATTTTTGCTACTCTGTTAGCTTTGGAATAGTTTGTGAAAATATATTTTGGTTAGATGTTGACATCTAGAGGCTTTATTTCTGCCTCTTCCTCTGAGTTTCCTTCCTCCCCAAGCTCTTTTACTTGATCTTGACCAGGTGTGAGTGATATCACTAGTCTATGTACATAACTGGCCAGTTCTGCTGACGCATGTGACTTGCTAAATGAATTAAGTGCTCATTTAGTGGGCAGACTGCAACTCATATCACCTCAGTCTGAGTCCTGGGGAGTAAGGTTTGCAAATCCATGACTGAGCTATAATATAACTTGGACTTATTGTGCAGCAGATCTCTAAGACTTCTGACTCGGCTCACAAAGACACAGCCAAGAGCAGTTTCGTATTTTCCCAGTCATTCTCTCAAAGCAGTGAAATACAGGGGGATTTCGGTTCAACAGTGATTCAATTTGATTTGAGTAGTAAATGATAAACCAGAACTGCTACTTCCTTATCCACCAGAAACACTGGAAAGATGCTTCCTGAGGAAGAACGTTTGTACTGATGTTTTGTTCTGTTCTTTGCACTACAGTAATGGAAGTGGATGCAAATGGGTGAGCTTTATAAGGGCCATGATGGGAACTCTGCCTGGTCACAAGATCTGTTTCTATTAAAGATGCTGGGTTCATCTAATTCATTTCAGAGAAGTCTTTCATAATTAGCTGAGTCATACATCTGTACTATCCAACCCAGATGAGGGGTAGGGGAATGATGAAATAGTTTGCAGAGCTACAACTTCCCTCTCTCATTTCTTTATTAACTCTTAAAAATCCTTTATTCATTATGTTTGAAGACATGAGTGAATAATCAAACTTCAACCTTCTGATACTGTAACTTGGAAAGGAATATATTTGTTATTGATGAATGTTACAAGTAATATTTTGCAACTAGCTAATGAGATGGCATCAGAATTGGGAACTTAAATGTTTTTTTAGTTTATAGATAAGTCATTATATAAAGTTGTGTGATAAAATAGATGCCTGCATTTAATTTTTCTTAAATTTTATCAAAATTCACAGAAACTATAATTAGATAAATGAATAAAATGAATCTCCTAAAAACTCACTGATTCATCAGAAATATCAATGGACTACCAGGTGAACAGCTCTATCTTCCACAGGGTGTGGTTCTGATAGCTTACATGCCCCATCTGGCACTTCTGCCTTCAAAGACATGGCTTGAACATAGTGACCTCTGGGAAAAAATATTATGTAAATTCTGATGGGTTCTGTCCCCTCAAAACTAGTGCTTACAGTTCTCACAACTGATCCAAAAGATGCCATTTCTCAGACAAGAATGATGTTACAGTGGGAGATTTCTCTTGTATGAGCAGAGAGATCTTTCTGGAAACGGAAGTAGGAATTCCTTGTAATGTTTCATGCATGAATTAATGAGAAACTGTGATAACTGCAGGCTTACTAATACTAATGTATTTGTAAACAAAGCCATTGCTGAGTCCTGTTGCACTCACCACAGTTTGTGGCTTTCAGCAGAAAAGGTATTAGCCTATCTTGGATTGAATGTGGCTGATATATATTTTGTTATTTCTGACTTAGGAAGTGGCTGAGGACTTAAAATGATGGAACTAACCAGAGTCTATTCCACTACAGTCTTATCTTCTTGCGGAATTTTGTAAGGTTTTATTCCTTGGGATGAGTACCTTGGTCATTGCAATTAAAAAACAAAAGTGAGAGACAGACCCCTCCAAACTTCAAGGCTTGCAGAAGAAAACCAGAAAATCTAATTCCTAGAAGCTTAACTCCACAAGACAGGCACTTGTTATGGGGTCATTTGATGTATGAACACTTAAGATTAGCATATGTCATCTGACATCTTTCTGTTTTCTGCCTGACAACTAGAATGTAACTAGCAGAATACAGACAGGCTGTGTGTAGTTTGTGAGTTATTCAGTTCAAGGGAAGCAAAGACAAAGAGTATATTTGATACTGAAAAGTTTGAATTAACTGCTTTTAATTACTACTAGTTAATTTTTCTCACAAAGCCTTTTCTAAGTCCTGGATGTATCTACTGTTGTACAGCATACCCTTATCTTTCTCTGGTACTGCAAGTTCTACAATCTGCTTCTGAATAAAAGTATTCTTCATGTAAAGAAATGGAAAAGCCCATGTCAGGATAAAGAGGCAGTTGGAAATCCTCTGGAATTCTATTCTTTAGACAACAGTCTGTGCATGACTGTCAAATGTACTTGCTTTTCAAGTAAGTAGAGGGCAAGACAGCTGTCAAACAGATGTGGAACTTCAACTTTAAATAATAAGTGTTTCCACTGTACATGTCCTACTAATCATTTGTTTATTTACTTCCTTGTCTTCCTAAAAGCTACTATTAAAAAAGGCTAATGTTTACAGATTGTCCAAGAACAGAGGACAGTCTAAAATAAGGAACAATAAGGTTCGTGTAATTAGGCATTGTTTGAAACATCTGCTCCTGTTTAGGCTTTGGAGTATCCAACATTTGTTGTACACTTTTTTTTATATATATATTTGTTTCCTGCATTCAATTTTAACTAAAATTTCTGTCTTATGCCTAATTATTCTTGTTAAAGATAAATTCACCTCAGTACTAATCTTGTGGATCAGAGATCTTGAGTTAGAAACCTTGTGAAGGCAAATCAAAACATTCACCAAAATTTGCCTTATATTTTTATTTTATTTTATTTTGTTTTAGGTTTTAGACTCATGAAGATGGACTTTAATATTTCAATATTTTTCTTAAACTCTTCTGTCTCATTAGATGTACGAGAACAGTATTGGCCATGAAAACTGTGAGTTTTGTATAACCACATGATTCCACATAGTGAGGCATGAAGAAAACTGGCAGCTAATGCAATATTGTCACAGAATGACAAAACCATTGAGGTTCAGAATGTTTGGAGATTACATACTCCATATAAGTAATATAAATATAAAAACGGGTAGTCCTCTTCTGAGGAATCTTCTCATGAAGTATTTCCTAGAACATTGCAGCAGTCTCCATGGTGTGTGCTGGTTTTCCTTTGTGTGAGGAGGAGAGATAATGTCAAATGTAGCCTTTTTCCTCTTAGTTTGCAGAAGCCCTGTCAGGCACTGTGGATGGTGTTACACATTGAAAATAACACTGAAAAATTCCTGAAGATGTTGTAAAAAGCAGTAAGAATACAAAGCCTGAATGTCATTTAAAACATTTTAAAGGGTTTTGCTCTACTTGTTAAAAACCGTATGGGATCTGGCAGGGTTTTGGAAGCTTGCTTGGCTCTTCATATTACACCAACAAATGTTTCTGGGAACAAAATGACACTGCATGAATTGTGGTCATGGTTTGCACATGCACCCGAGTGTGGGGTGGGTGGGAGCTGATTGATGAATTATTTGTGCTTTTTAAGAAGAAACAAAAATCTTCAACTTCTTTTGCATCTTTATATCCATTTCCATGATGCCTGTGGGAAGAAAAGCATAACATTTTGATTTTTCTTTTAAACATATTCTTTACATTACCATATCTTTCAAATCAGAGAATCAGAGGTCTAGCATTAATTCCTTTTCGAAAATTTTTAAATGCTAGCTTGGTCCCTTGAACACAGCTGAGTCACACTGCAAGAACGTTAGAACAGAAACAGACATCTGGGCTGACTTTCACAGAATGGCTGAGGATGGAAGGGATTTCTGGAGATGATCTAGTCCAATCACCCTGCTCAAGCAGGGCCCCCAAGAGCATAGTACTCAACGCTGTGTCCTGATGGGTTTTGAATCTCTCCAGAAAATGAGACACCACAATCTTCCTGGGCAACCTGTGCCAGTGCTCTGTCATCTTCACATTAAAGAAACATTTCCTCATGTTTAGATGGAACTTTCTGTGTTTCAGTTTGCACACATTGCTTTTTATCCTTCCGCTGGACACCACTGAGAAGATTCTGGCCACATCCTCTTGGCACAATCCCTTCAGATACTTATACACATTTATGGGATCCCCCTGATCCTTCTCTTCTCCAGGCTGAATAGTCCCATCTCCCTCAGCCTTTCCTCGTGGGGGAGATGCTCCAGGCCTTTCATCATTTTATTGGCCCTTGTCTCTCTTGTACTGGGGAGCTCATCACTGGACACAGTTCTCCAGATGTGGCCTCACCAGGGCTGAGTAAAAGGGGAGGAGAACCTCCCTCAACCTGCTGGCATTGCTATTGCTAATGCACCCCAGGGTTTCGTTGGCCTTCTTGGCCATAATGCCACATTGCATTTCCTTTAATCTTGTATTATTGTGAAGCTGTGACATCTCAGTTAGGAAATCTTGATCCAGTCCTGGTTAGACTTGAAATTGGTTCTGTGGATAGTATTGTTGAAGCTTAGCTAAAATCAGCTTTCTCTAGCACAGGGGGAGGCTTCCTCAAGTATGTCTGTGTGTATGGCCAAGGCATATGCAGAGAGCAGTCTGGAAGCAGTCAAATGCTCCTGTGGAATGGAATTACTGCACAACTTGCTTGTGCAGTGGTCCTCTTTCCTGTAGATGGCCAGTGTTGTGATTATGTCCACTGCTCAGATATATTCTGTTTACAGGTTTCACTGCCCAATAATATCGAGATTGCGAATTCTGAGGTCTTGATAAGATTCATTTTAAATGCCTTTCCAAGGTCACAGGCCAATCTTTGGTCTGCTCTCAGCTGCCTTGTAAGCTGAAACTGCAGGTAAAAAATGTGATACTTTTTAGAGATGTACATGGTGGCAAAGAACCTGCAGCACAGAGAAAATGTTTTATAGAGAAGATACCTTCTAATTGCTGATACAGGCATCCTTTCTAGCCTGCCAATTACAAGTGCAATGCTCTGCTGATCAGCAAATCACAAAGTGCAGCACTGCTCTGCTTTTGATTCAGACTGTATCCCCTGAAAAAGTATTTTGAAGACCGGACCTACTACTACTGTGACTAATCTCAGTTTATTTTTTTAATTTTATAGCCACTTTCCAAGATCACGTCTGATTCCTTTTGGATACCTTGGGAAGAGTTGTCACAGGAAAACTGAGAAATGGCTTGAAGAAATAAAGCTTCAGAAAGTGTGCACTATAACACACAGTGTGTCATGGCAGCAGCAGCCACCACACTGGCCCTCCCTGCACCAGGGCGTGTACGCGTACGTGCTGACTCTCTCATGCTGCTGTCCTTAGGAGTTGCCTGCTGTACCTGAGTCCTGAGAGAGCCCTGATTTTTGGTGCTGCAGCGTGAGAAAATGTCTTTTTGCAACATCATCTCTCTTCCTTGTGTAGAGTTTGCCCTTACATACAGCTGAAGCAGTGTAAGCGTGAATTCCACTGTCACTACCCTGCTAAGTAATGGAGGTAAGGTAGAGATGAGCACAGAACCTGGGGTCTGTTTCTTCACAGCACTCAGTAGAGGCTGCTGACTACACTGTTTCTGGAGTACACTACAGTACACCACATTAAGCTAACAAAATACACATTCCCAAGGTGATCACTTTTTTCTTTTCTCTTTTTTTTTCTCTTTTTTCTTTTTTTTTTGTTTTTTGTTTTTTCTTTTTTCTTTTTTCTTTTTTCTTCCTTTTTCTTTTTTCTTCTTCCTCCTTCTTTCTTCTTTCTTCTTTCTTCTTTCTTCTTTCTTCTTTCTCCTTTCTTCTTTTCTCTTTTCTCTTTTCCTTCTTTTTTTCTTTTTTCTTTTTTCTTTTTTCTTCTTTTCTCTTTTTTCTTTTTTCTTTTCTCTTTTTTCTTTTCATACCTGGGGCTGCTCAGAGAGAAGAGCAACTATGCAGTAAATATTCTGTAAAATGCCAGTCTTTATATCAAATAGCTTTTGGCTTGCAGGAATGTCAGGAGTTAAATGTGATAAGCTGTGTTGATTAGTAGTTATCCCGATAACTTTCCCAAAATACAGTTCACACATGAATTAGTTGAGTTTCTGCTAGCATTTATTTTTTCAGCAGATGTTCAAGGTCAAATGAACACATCCTACCCAGAACTTAGGTGGATGTCTCACACTGTCAAGCTTCTTGGTGTGAATAGAATATATTATATTCTCAGGGCTCTTAAAACTCCACTGATTTGTTTTCCCTTTGAGGTAAATGTTACCTGCCAGCCTTTACAATGATATTCAACATGGGAATGGAAACTATGTATCCCTTTCTTCAGCCTCATTTGTGAAATGTAGAAAAAGACAGTACTAACACATCGTGATAAGTTTCTGAATAAAATCTTTAAAGTCTGTGAATGACACCTGCCTGTTATGTGAAAACGGCTCCCGCACATTACCATGTTTAGTGGAGTTTACTTGCAATCAAAGTAGCTAGAATCTTGCATGCAGAATGAGAGCTGAGTTTCTGACGGGAGACTGGAGACTGACTGAGATGCTGGTATCAGTTTGTGAGATATTGAATACTGCAAAAATACCCACGGTTGATTTGGAGTTACCATGATACTGCAGATGCCAGGGGAAGCTTAACATTTCCCAGGATTTAGTCTTTCAGTTAATTTGCTAGTTTCTCTGGCAGGTAATTTTTCCCAACCAAGAGCTTAAAAAGTTGCTGTGTAGTGAGCTGTGCACAAAAATACATCTCAAATAATTTTTCTGCTCTGAGGAATTGTTTTTCGCTGTGTAAAGGTGGTTAAATTAAATTTATTAATTAAGAAGCTTATGTGGAAGCTCTTTTTTAAAGGCCATGACTCAGTGGTCCAAATATATCAATAGCGTGGGCGGACAAAGGTCTATTGAAGTTAATGAAATTTTATCTGCCTACAGATTTTACTCAGTTTGTAAGTTAATAATAAATTAGAACATTTAGCTACTGGATAGGAAAGAAAAAGGCAATAGATTCATTAAGGAACAGAAAACAGTAGCTCATCTTGCTCATACCTGTTATGTTGTGTACTTATAAATGTCTTCTGAAAGACAAACAGTTCATTTCTCTTATGATCAAAACTCACATTTTCATGGGGCAATGTACACTTCAAGAGACTCAAGTATTCTGTAAGGATATTAAAAACACTGTCCTAGAATGATTTGCACCTATATCTTTGCCTGTGCTGAAAGAGGACTGTAGCTTAGTTGCATATTGGGCCATGATATATGGCTTCTGCTGTCTTCTGAGGGGTATGTGAAAATTATATGGAAAATAAGTAACTGATACAGGCCAAAATCATGCCATTTAAGCATAAACAGCGGATACAAATACCCAAGGAATCAAACAGCACAGAGACATCCAGCTCCGGGGCTGCCAGAAGACAGGGAATGAAGTGGCATCTAGAATTCAGCACCAGTGAGACTTCACACATCGAATCTAGAATACAGAAACCAAGACCCTAACTCTGCACAGACATATGGCACTCACTGAGATGGCTGCTGCTGTGGGCTTCTGTCTTGCAGAAGCAGTACTGGGCATGTGTTGAGTCTGTGGGGAATCTAGGGAAACAACAGAGTCTTCTTTATATGCATTCACCAAAGGACCTCTATTTTCTTGGTAATTCAGTACTGTTCTGTTCTTTCTATCATTACAACAAATCTCATCTGATCTCGCTGGCACTGCTGCATGAAGTTGGATAACTGTTTCAGCTGTAGCGTTTGTGTATTTCCTTTGCATTCTTTTTTCTCTTCGCTCCCAAACCTCAAGTTTAAGTTGTTAGTGAAGCTGCCTTTTTTTCAGGAAGTGCTTTTTTCAGTTGCTCATAAAGAAGTGAAGGAATCTGGAATGTGTTGTATATAGAGGATTTGGGTTGGTATATTCAGCAACTGTGGTCTGAACTGGAACAAAACATGAGATTTAGCACTGAGACAGAGAACTGAGATGCTCAATGCTCATTCACATAGATGAATTCTGCTGGAAGAGAAGGCACTAAGGGTACTTAATCCCAAGAGATTTGGTCACCTCACACACAGAGCTCCAGAGCATGAAAATAGTTCTAGCAGAACAATAGAACATGTAAATCCATCTGTTAATACACATACGCACACAAAAAAGCTAGCATTTTTAAACTCATTAGAATCAGAAGGATTGAATCAAATTTCTGTTATATTTAAAAGAAAACAAACGTGCCAGCTGGTACACATAGGAATATATTTTTCATTACTTCTGTCTTACACAAGCAAAGACTTCCAAAAGAAAGAGATTTGAATGAACTTTATTTTACTGAAACTCAAGCAAAAAATCTATTTCAATACCGTTTTGTTATTTTAAGTCCATAGTTGTTCATATCCTCTTTCATAGGCTTTAGAGATAAATGACTTTTTCTTCATTGTTTATTTATGACTTGGCACTGGTTCCTTTAAGTTTGCTTTTTTCTCCCAGTTCAGACTTCTCCCTATGAAACCAGTCTATATTTTCTCAAATTCTTAAACAGAATTCTATATTATGAGACCAGAGCAGGGTTTGGAGGTGACAGGAGTAAACAGCGGGAATATGTTAGCTGTTCTATTGAACATGTGTACTAATGTTGCTTGGGTTATATTTTTTATCCTTCTTGTTGCCAACAAATAGAAAATGAAATATCCCTTCTATATTGTTGCCTGCCATGTTAGATGGAAAACATCACTTGTGTTACCATTGATGCACAACACTGAAATTGTTGGTTTTCTGCTAGTTGTGTGGCAGAGGAATGTGCTAGAATGTGGCTGGTGTGCTTTGAGAAAAGGAGACAGATTTTTGGTGTTGCTTGTGCATAGAACCATACAATATCTCAAGTTGAAAGGGACCCATGAGGATCAACAAATCCAACACATGCCACCTAACCTCTTGCAGAAGTTTCGTATTTCAAGGTTTTTTCTCATGAAACCTGTCTTAGAACATATACAGGGTAATTAGAATAGATATCCTTCATATTGTTCATCCTTGGAAATAAATTTCCTGTTAGAGAACACTGCTGTGGTACTCATGAAAATGCTGCAGCACTGCTCTTCATGCACAATTACTTCAGTGGCTTTAGCCAGTGTGGCAGAAATCTCATTCCATAAAAAGGTGAGACTTAAGCTGATTTCCGATTCTGCTTAATTGCATTCCCTCATCGTTGGCAGGTCATAAAAAGTGCCAGAGCAAATACTGTTGGAGAAGTCAACGTTTTGTTCTTTCCCCAGACATTTTGGTGGTAAATGCCATTCAGCACCTCTTGCTGCAGACTTTTAATACCTTCCAGGATCAAGCAGAGAAAGGAAAATATTTTGTTTCTACTAAGAACAGTTTGTCATTCTTTATTGGTGAGAAGGAAAAGCCTTCTGTTCCTTTTAAATTTCTACTCAGACTGCCAAGCCTTTCAGATTGTACCCTAGTTCTTGTAGTGCTAAACATCCAGAAAAAATGCTTGGCAAATTCAAGACGGTGGTTTTTGCCAGTCCTACCAATCTCTGCCTTGGTGTTGTTGCTAAACAAAGGAGGCAGATTTGGCAGAAAAGTAGCCAATACTGAAGATATTATATCCTTTCTTCGGTAATTATCTAAGCAATGAGGTATACTGAGGAACAATTGCAGAGAAATAAGTACCATGTGATGGTAAGAAACGCCATAAATGTTTGTCCAGAGAGTGGTGCTCTGAACTCAGCCAAAATGTCACACTCCTTTTTCAACAACACTGCTGCCTTGGGGCTCTGGTAAATTCCTGCATTAATCTTCAGCCTCACCTGGAGACACACCTCAGTCTGTGGGGATTTGCAGGCAAGGACTGGAATTTACTCATGAGGATATAACCTGAAACATCCCATTTTAAAGTGAATGCAGAAAGAGGCCAATGAGGCTGGGATCTGCCTTATAATCAAAGCTGGGAATCGGATGACTGAAATTAAGTTGCAGAAAGATAATCTTACTGGTTTTATAGGAGTGGGAGTGTAGTTATGAATGGGCACTGATTTTTCTACTGCTTTTGCTGAATAGTAGCTTTTGTGTTTTGGCAAGTGTAAGTTGTTATATGTGAAATTTTCTTCAGTTTTTCATCTGCAATGGAAAATACAGATGGGGACAATTTAGACGTCTGAGTAGTCCACTTTGAAAAAAATGCATAATTTTAAAGTTAGAAGACGTCATCAGAAAGCCTTTTAATATTTTCCTTTGTTTTCTTTCTTTGCATGCACTCTTAATGTCTCACATGCTTATGGTTTTTGTCTCAGGTCTGGGAAAGCAAGCTTTTCTAGAAAAGTCCCTTTTCACTGCCCCTCTTTACAAGCAGAGCTCTTGGCAATTTTATGGTTTTGATAAAATATTTTAAAATATTAGGAATATCTATATTAAACTCTATATGTAGTTTAATGGTACTTTTCCTCAAGTGCAGCAAAACCATGGTGAAAATTGCCTGTGTATTCTTACAATAAAAAAGCAACACTTTGAAATGTGCTGAGCTCAAGAGCTCTTTTCCTGCCTTGGAGCATTCTTGCAAATTAGGCTTTGTTCGGAGCTTAACACTTGAAAAGAGTCTAATCTGTACTTCAAAATTAGATGTTGTTAATCATGGAGTAGCAATCCTCAATTACTGTACCTTCTGAAATTTGCTGGGCATAGCTATATCAGTGATAAGGTGTTTTGTACCAGTTTGTTGCTGTTGCTGTTTTTAGGTTTAGAATCTATAATTTCATAACAATTATTTTATTTGTTTACCAGAGGGTTCATTCAAACGATCTAGTGGGAATATGTGCATTGATTTCAGTGGGAACTACACTTTTTCTTTTAACCCAGGGTCCGGTTTGTTCTGAGACCCATCCTTCTTTCACACGAGAGAGAGAAGTTTAACTGGGAAAGCCACAAAGCTGGGAATCACATTGCACTGTTTTTTTCTTTTTTAGAAGAAATATCTGTGAGAGTTACAGTTCTCTGCTTGTCTAACCATTCTGCCTGATTTCCCAGCTAGTTCAGCCTACTGCATTATATGACAATGCTGGAACATGACTTTAGATCTAAAACAATTGGTGAACTGACTCATAATTCTAATCATTTTAGGTCTGAAGTAATGTTCTGTTGTGCCATAATGAAGATGACTCAACACAGTTTCTCCGTGGAGAGCATTTAGGAGGATAAACTTTTACCCTTAAAGTTTTCTGTACTTTGTTCTCAAGTTCCATGATACAGAAGACATGGAATTTAACTGTGTGAATGTTTGTGGTTATCTCTTATCCAAATATTTACAAGGCAGAAGGAAAACAAAAGCTACTCAGTATACCAGAAATGCTGTCCCTAAAGCCTAGGAGAACCTTACATTTTCATACTGGGAAATCTTATTAAGCCACTCAGATTGCCAGTGTCCTTAGAGTCTTAATCAGATCTGCAGCAAAATGTTATTATCTCATGTTTAATGTGTAGCCACATCAACCCTCATCCTGTCCCCTTTCAGTGAACCAGAGATCTTTCTTAACTATAAGCCTTTCTTTCTTATCTATGAAAGGAGAACAAAAAAGAAGGTTTAAGTTACAGAAAGGACTGATAAATAGCATGTATCATAACATTTTTTAGTGTTGGAAGGTCTTGGATGCGCCAGTTGATATTTAGCCCTCAGTTTCATAGAAGTGCATCAGCTTTTGCAAATCTTTGCCTGCAGAGTACACTCCAAGCTGTTGGCTTGTTATTCATGGCTTGTGGTAAAGCAACCGAGCCACATAACAGGGGAGATGGACAGCAAATGTTTTTGTTCCTAAAACACTTGAAGATTCAGATTGAGATTACAGGACATGCATAGTCCCTTCGAAATCCTTAGGAGCTGTGCATTAACATCATTGAAATTAAGTTCTGGGCTTCCTTTTTGTCTGGCTTCCTTTTTGTTTCTGATTGTTGCAATCATTACAAATTCTTTCCTACTTTCAGAGATTAAGGCCAGAGATTAAGTCCTGTATCTTTACACTATGATATATCAATCATTTAAGATAACCAGGTGAATATGAAACCCAAGTGGTTATCCCTGTAGGGCTGGGTTTTTAAACATTTCTATTCAATACTTCTGTTAGAACTGTTCTTTAATCAAATAACAAAGCCTCTTAGAATTTAAAAGTACTGAGTTTTTTTTCTTTTACAAATTCTCTGTTTTTCTGGTGGGAAAAAAAACAAAAACTTTTCCCATCTACTTCTCTTTTTCTTTGCTAGTAGGTACTTGCTTCATAGAATGATGTACAGCCTCAGTTCCACACTGCTGTCTCACTACTCTCCTCACCTTAGTTACTGTTAGATATCCCTCACATCAACTAATGGTTATCTGCTTTTCTCAGCTAAGCTTTTGCCACCTGAAGCCTTGTGCAGCTAAACCATACCCAGAGTACAAACATTAAAAATTAACTCTGCCTCTGGCATTGATTAACAGGGAAGCTCATGTTAACAGGAAGTGGCTTCCTGCCACTGCCATCCTTTGGCACAGTCTCTCTAGCTATGATTTAGACTGTTCAGTTAGCAGGAGTAACTTTTTCTCTGTGCAGAAAACAGCATGCTGAACCCCTTTATGACTAAGTGCTTCCTGGATGCAATTCAAAGTCATAGAGTTGTGTAGGTCACTGTAATAAATATTTTGTCATATAGAAAACCCAAAAAAACAGGACCATAGAACTGTGATGCCATCACACATACAAAAATGTAAAGAACAAAACATCTGTGGCAAGTGAGAATTGGGAAAATAAACTGAAGAAGGTACATGAGGGCATGGGCAGTTCAAGCTGCATTCTCATGGAACAACCATGGTTAGTATGATTTCCAATGTAGACATGTCTGTGCAGCTTGAAGGTGTCGGGATAGCTGAGTGTATAAAGTTTTACTTGCGTATGCTTATCAATATGGGAATTGAAGCATTCCTATTCTTTTTGTTTATATTTCTCTAATATCAGTCTTTAGCTCACGCATCAGCTACTTTATTTGTTAGTATAATTTTGATAGTATTGATCTTACACTCCCGGTGTTGCACAACATTTTAAATAGCATGTTCAGCACACACACACGCACACACACAAAAGAACTAGATTCATATTAGCTGAGCTTGATTTTGTTTTAACCAATGCAATTTCCCACTTGGTGCACTTGATTTAGCATGTTTGTTGCTGTCTTGTAGGCCACCTTCCTTTCACTCTTAATCCACAGCCTTGATGAAGTGTAATTTTATAGGGATTAGAATGCATTATCCTGGAGGATGTAGGGTGGTAGCTGAGTTATTTCACGATTAGTAAGGAACCTCAAAGCAGTAGAAATACTGTCTGGCTCAGAAGTGCTTCTTAGTATTGTGATGTAATGGCTCACCTGTCCCTAATCTTCACTTTCTGTTGCATACACAGAGCCCCAGATCCCATGAAGCAGATAACTGTGAGCCACATGTGCCATTTCTTTCCTTCTGGCCCCTTAGCAAGCAATTTGTGATTGTTTTCCTAAAGCTGACCTGGAGTGATCCAGAATGAAGGAATGAACATATTGATTTCTGCTGAACTGTTGGGAGTCTCCTATCTTTTTTATTTCTCTGCTTTGAACTTAACCAGTGAGCATAGCAGGAGTGACCCATTCAGATGCTTTTCATATTACATTATTTAATTTGTAGAGTGACTTTGTGTTTTGTAGATAGAATTGGTTCCTGCTTCAAGGAACTTATCTTCTTAAGTCAGATAGATACAGCATGAGCAATAAAAAACAAAGCAACACAACATGGAGCTGAAAGGAAAAGCCTTGCAGAGACATGCTTAGCACAGCCTTCCCAGTATTGCTCCACATGCTGAGCTTCTGATTGCGCGGTGTTCTGACCTGTTCTCCTCTGACAAAAACAATGTTACTTGATGCCAGCTGTGGCTCGGGGATGTGCAGACAAAGACAGAGCCAACTTGCTTTACTCAGGCTGTGAAAGAGTGCACGGATGAAAAACTAGGGTCACTAAAAATACATTTTTCACATTTAAAGTATGTCTAATTTCTTGGCCTGTGCAGGTCTTCTTCATTATGCTTCTGGAAGTATTGGTCACTTGCCCCAGGTGGGTTAAAATACAGATGCAGAAAATTCAAAAACACCAAATACCTACTCCATCAAACCTGTGTGCTTGAAGATAATAACTCTAAATTAACAGTAATAAATGTTATTCGTATTTAACATTCAAACATTCTGACTCAACTGTTTGATTTAAAGATCTCTGCCCTTGGTGTCTTGTAAGAAAGAGATGCTGTAGCATTCTCATGAAGTTCATGAATTTCTCTTTTGATGGACTAAGGTAAAGAGTGTTTTTTAGAAACTCTGGACTGATACACCAAGACACTGCAAGACTGATACTACTTACGTCTTTAGAAAGTAACACATCCAGTGAAAGCTACAATGCCTGTGAACAGTAATAGTGTAAATATCTTTAATATGTTAATATGTTAAGTGATATAAAACATGCTTAATATTTGTCAGTATTGGAAAACTGGAATATAAAAGCAGAATTCTAATTTAGTGATATTAAGTTCAGGATCTCCCTTTCCCAGGACAAGAAAAATGAAAATTAAGGGCAAGTGTGACAGGTTTCTGCTGCCGTGAATTCTAAAGCACATCATCCAGAAAATTCATATCTTTATATTTAGGGTTATCTATCAAGTGTATTAAGTTGCATATTTAGATTGATGACATTTTCACCCCAAATATGAAAAAAAGGTTGTCATAAAACGCTCTCAAAGATGTGTATAGTCCATAATTTTTTGTAGTAATGCTGAGAGAAATACTGATAATTCTAACCTCTTTTGAATGCTTTAGATTAGCTTGTTTAGGCTTTCCCCTGTTGACAAACATAGCTTATCTGAAACGATCATGTTGCTGATATACATAATCAAGTTATAACTTCATAAAATTTTAATGATTGTAGTTATCTTGTGGAAAATGACTACTTTGTCTTCAGATATAGGTAATTAAATAATAAAAATCAACAGCAGAAACCTGACACAAGAAAAACACTAGAGGCTCAGAGAGTGAAACTGTGCAGAGGGACAAAATAAAGCCAGTTCGTGTCAGATACCCGGATGATGCTCTTCTTGCAATCTTGAGGTTAGAGATCTGCGAAAAGAGCCATGACTGGTGAAAAGTCTTTAAATTCTCTGAAGATTTATAAAATGATGCCCATTGAAATTACCTCATTCCAATAGTGCAAAAGATCTGTTGTGTTACAGCCTCATCCAAGCCAGCTCTATGGCACAGAGGAAAATATTTCCGGACTGCTTTCCTGTGGGCTTTCAGCAGAAAATGGGGTTGGATGGGACAGTCCAGTTGGTTAGAGAAGTTATTCTGTAAATCATCACAAAGATAAGGGACATCAGGGGTGCAGTAGATTAGCTCAAGCAGTGGATAACTGCAGGGAAAAATGAAATCCATATGAATTTGTGGATGTTTAAGAAAGCCAAAAAATATTTTTGTACTGAAGCATGTCTGTTCTTTTGAATTCAAAAGTGAGGGCAGAGCTGTAGGGAAGCTTGAAATAGAAACATTTGGAAGGCTATTAAACAGAATAGAATAGTTCAGTTGGAAAGGATCACTGAGGATCATGAAGTCAAAGTGTCTGACCTCTTCAGGGCTTGCCAGAAGTGAAGACATATTACTGAACACTGACAGGCATGGGGCATCATCTACCTCTTCAGGAAGCCTGTTCCAATGTTTGACCAGCCTCACAGTAAGTAGATTTTTCGTAATGACCAGTCTGACCCTCCGCTGGCAAAGTTTTGTCCCATTCCTGTACACCCTGTCATTGGAAGTGCAGCCCAGCACCTCTCTCTGCACTTCCCCTCCTACTGCAGAGAGCAATGAGATCACCTCGTGGCCTCCTGCAGATTGGAGAACCCAGGCGTCGTCAGCCTCTCCTCACAGTACATGCTTGCCATCCCTGTTACCAGCTTTGTTGTCTCCTCTGAACACTTTCAAGGACCTTTCTGTACTGTGGAATCCAGAACTGCACCCAATTCTCAAGGTGACACCACTCCAATGCTAAATATAGCAGGAAAAACACCCCTTCTGAAGAGCTGGCTGTGCCCTGTTCAGTGTCCCCCACAATGTGGTTTGCCCTCTTGGCTGCCTGGGCACACTGCTGGCTCATGATGAGCTGCTGTCACCTCCACACTCCAGTCCCTTCCTGCTGAGCTGCTCTCCAGTGACTTGTCTTCCAGTCTGTGCATGTGTCAGCATTGCTCTGTCCCAGATGCAGCACCTGGCATTTTCCTGTGTTGAATTTCCTGCCATTGATGATTGTCCAGTACTCCTAGATTCCTCTGCAAGGCCTCTCATCCCTCCAGGCAGTCATCAGCATCTCCCAGTTTAGCATTATCGGAAAACTTGCTGAGAATGCATTACACTCCTGCATCCAGATAATTGACAAAAATATTGAACAGTACTGGCTCTAGAATTGAGCCATGGGGAACACCACTAGTGACCATTCACCAGCCTGATATATCCCCATTCACTACTGTTGGAATTCTACTGTTGAGCCATTTCATCACCCCCGTCAGTGTGAACGCGTTTGTCTCACAGATGAACAATTTGCCCAGAAGGATGCTAAGAGAGACAAAGGCCTTGCTGAATTCCAGAAAGATTATGTCTACTGTCTTCCCTTCATCCACCAAGGAGGTGACCTTATCATAGAAGGAGATCAAATTACTAAGGCAAGACTTTCCTTGACGAACCCATATTGACTATGCCAGAAAATAGCTTTGTTCTTTAAACTCCTTTCAATGGCACAAAGTAAATTTCTTCATAACTTTTTCAGAAGGTTACACCAGCAGGTTTGCAGTTTCTGGGATGTCTTCGCATACCTTTCTTGTAGCTGGGAGTAACATTGCCTAGCTTCCAGGTAGCAGATACCTCCCCAAACTCCCATGATCTTTGCTAAATTGTTGAGAGGGGCTCTGGTGCAAATCTTGTGAATTTCGGCAACTGCAGTCACTGCTCCTCCAATTGTGGTCCTCCAACTTGGAGAACTGGCCAGCCCAACATCTATCATTAATATTGTTGCTAAAAACTGAGCCAAAATTTCATTAAATGCCTCTATGTTTTCCTCATCCATAATTGTTAGGTGACCACCTGCTCCAAGTATCAGTCTAATGCTTTCCTCAGACCTCCTCTTGCTGTTGAGATATTTTAAAAAGCCTTTTTTGTTATCTGGCACCACACTGGCCACTGTTAACTTCATCTGGGCTTTGGCTTTTCTCATTTTCTCACTACCAATGTGAACTGCAGCTCCGTAATCCCCTTGAAACCCGACCTTTTTTTCAGAGATCATGTATTTTCTTCTTCTACCCGAGTTCCAAGAGCAGTTCCCTGTTCTGCTACATATTTTCTTCTTTCTCTCTTTCTTCCTTTATGTCCTTATACACTTCATAATCTATTTTGGAATGAAAAACCTGCCTCAAATCATTAATTTTAGTGGCAAAAACTCAAACAGTTGATAGCAGGATCAGGATTTCACTCCAAGGTTGTTTCATTTACTAACAATATTAATACTTACAGGCAAATAAGGTTTCAGTTGAGCTTTGCAGAAATTCTGATAAATCTTGTCTGTATTTCCTACTCCCTCTCTTACTTGTTATGTCACTGGGTGAGGTTAACAGCTCCTTCTGCATCTTTTCCAAGGACTGACTTTCTTTGGCATTCAGCTTATTTTTTTAAATCCAGTTCTTAATACCACTGTGTTAAAGGGCCACTTTGGATCTTGCTGAAGAACAAGTTCCTTCCTGACAAACTGCCATGGCAGCTGTTATGTTTGTCCTGAATCAACAGAACATGGCTCATTTTGCTCCTAAAAACTTGCTTCTGACCTCTTCAGCAGCTTGTACTGTTGCCATAACTGCAGCTTATAAGCAACCAGCTCCTTGAACATGTCTGTATATTTTATTCAGTTCTTCAAACATTTATGTAGGGTCTCCTAAATGTAAGAATCCAATATATTCTCTGGTGCTTTCATAGAATCACAGAATCATAGAAACACTAGGTTGGAAAGGACCTATGAGATCATCTAGTCCAACCATCCTCCTATCACCATCACTACCCACTAAACTACTAAATCATATCCCTTAGCACCTCATCCAGACGCTTCTTGAACAGCATCAGGGACGGTGACTCCACCNTGATCACCTCCCTGCTCCTGCTGGCTGCACTATTTCTAATACAGGCCAGGATGTCACTGGCCTTCTTGGCCACCTGGGCACACTGTCGGCTCATGTTCAGCCGATCATCAACCAACACCCCCAGGTCCTTTTCCTCTACGCAGCCTTCAAGTCATTCTACCCCAAGCCTATAGCGCTGCATGGGATTATTGTGGCCAAAGTGCAGGACCTGGCATTTGGCCTTATTGAACCTCATGCCACTGGCCTCAGCCCAGCTATCCAGCCTATGCAGATCCCTCTGAAGGGCCTCCCTACCCTCAGGCAGATCGACACATCCTCCCAACTTGGTGTCATCTGCAAACTTAGTGAGGGTGCACTCAATCCCCTCATTTAGGTCATCAATAAAGATATTAAACAAGATGGGCCCCAATATCGACCCTTTATTTTGGGTTGAGGAATAGCAATGGCAGTGCAAGACATAATATTCTGGTTGTGTGTCCAAACGTCCCTCAGTACCTGCTTGTAACAAATATAAGGCTTTGTGATAGAAATGGTGCAGAACTGTAATGAACAGTGTGTGGTCAATTTGTAAGCACAATCAGTATTATTGTGTTATGTTATTTCATGTTGCTTCATCCCCAGAGAAAAACAAAAAGAGAATAACAGGAAGAAAATTGTATTTGTGAGTTTCAGAGACTTGTTATAATTCTATCCTTACAAGTGTTTAGATAGTGACTAATATTTCAAAATGAATTTGTAATTTGCTGGTATTTTGTGTAATGAAACCACTTCTGGAGGAAAGGGGTGGAACACTTTATTGCAAATGGCTGTAAAATATCAGAGCAACATGTGAATTTCTGTTAGCAACTACTTCACAATGTCAAGATAATTCAACTGGCTAAACATGTACTTCAAGATAGTGGGCCCTATTATAAAAAGACAGGGAAATACCTTTTCAATACCATGAAGGAATATGCTGTGAGAATAATAGCACTGTAGTCTGAGTACCAACAAACCAGAAATTCTACTGAGAAATGTACACATACAAATTGTGTTGCAGAAGAGACATCTGCCATCCGAAGTAAACAGATAGACCACAGTGGTCTTGTAAGCATCTTATTTCAGGTAGGTTTCCTATGAAGGGTTCTCAGACCTTGACTCAGACTTTCTGGTTGTGGTATTTGTTAATTATCTAAAAGGGAGGTACAAGTCTGAAGCCGGGAATCACCAGATACCAACCACATCCTTATCAAATGGAAATGCACATGCCACAGTAGGAAGGAAAGACTCTTCATAATTACTATTTGAAGGTGTAAAAGATAATGAGATTTATTTTGCATGTTATCTTGTACCTTTTCAAGTGATAGCACTGCTATTTTCTCAGATAGAGACACCTTCTTAACAGAAGTTTATAACTTGAGAGAACAAAGTGATTCTCTCCATAAATAAACTCAGTAATAGAAATTTTTGGGGAATATTATAGTATATTTCATCCAAGAAGCTAATCTATTAAAGAAAACATCATTGTAAGACCACAACAAAAGAGGAAACAGTATAGTAACGTAGATGTTGCAATATACTTTTACACTATTTCCAGCCCTTTAATAAGATGTTTCTAGAGCACAAGGTACCATGTTGATGCAACAGTTTAGCTCAACAGGGAATAGTCATTGCTTAAAGAACAGATATATTGTATTATGGGATGGACCCTCTTCTGCAGTAACAACTACAGTATCAATCCTCTGCTGAGTTCAGGCTGCTTGTTATGCTTTTCCTTGGAAAAACAAAGTAGTGTTGGTGGGTTACAGATTCCTAGCAATATTGCATCTGAGAAAGTATGACTTAAAAGGCATCTGTTTTCATAAGCCAGAAAATATTTGATTTTACTTCTCCACAGTGTGGAATTCCAGGCATGTGCAAGTCAGCTCGATTTAAGCTGCAAAGATTGGTTTCCAAAGTGAGTGAATTTAGCTAATAAATGAAACAGGAGTATGGCGGAGAGGCAGCCTCAGGCATCAAGATTGCTAAAAAAAATGAAAAGAAATATCTTTCCATTTTGTTGTTGCTTAATGACATGATCAGTTTCTTTATCACTTGGAATGATTAGATTACAAAATTAGAGACTTCTCCATGATTTAGCTAGTTATTTACCATATGTATCCATAGAATTTTTTAGTACAAAACCAAGGGTAATAGCATACTTTTAGTTTATTTCTGCTAGTGGACAGGTGAAAAAATGTTAATTTAGTGGACAGAGCAGAGAACTGATGTGAAATTTCAAAAGTACTTTCATTTCAATTGCAGCAAATGTTAATCGACATAACCTGGTCATTTTGTCCACCAAGACAGTCAGAAGTTCAATGTACAATAACCTAAATAGCCTTCTTGAAAATCTCCATTAATCTCTCTTTCTGGTTAGAGTTGTCTTATTACAGAAGTTTTCTGAGAGAGTAAACATTGAAGATGTAAATTACGTTTTACACAATTTTCCTGGTTACACATGTTAGCTACTTTTTTAATAGCAGTCTAAAGTAAGGAACTGGTTTTTGAGATATTGTTTGGAAGTAATATAAGTACTGTCAAATGCAGGGAATGCTGAGAGCTACAGCTGGTCCAGTCTTCATCAAGAATTACATCCTTATGAGAGACCCGTCCTAGCATTATGCCAGAAGGTACTTCAACAGGTTACTGTGGAAAAGTGACAGTGCTTCTGCTTTAAGGTTCACCAATTCCAAGGAAAGCACTTGGAGGAGAGCTCAGATTCATCAGTTTAATGTAGGTGTACTCACAATACTGGGGTGGCTGCTGGGTAGTCTATGCTGATAGGGGAGCTGGTGGCAGCGAACTGGCAAGGGGTTTGCCAAGTGCTGGGGTCAATGGGCTGGCAAAGGGGGCTTGCCTATAGGGGTGTCGGTCGTGATGGGCTGGCAGTGGGATTGCAATAGGGATGCTGGCGACAGCAAGCCGGCAAGGGTTCAGCAGCAGGGTTCAGCTGGAGCAGGAAGGGTCCCCCCCATAGTATTGTGGCCATTTATGTAGTAGTGGGGGACAAATACAGATCTGGGTAAACAAGGACATTCACACAAAACAAGGGTACTTACAGCTACAGGGCACTTTTCTCACAAACAAGTTTTCATCTAGCTACGTGCAGGTGCACAGGCTGAGGCAGTGTGCTTGTGTTCCCAAGCTAACACAAGCCCCTTCTCACGGGCTAGTCCCCGGTTCAGGCTGTGATCTGTAATTTTCCATACAGTTGCGTTTTCTACATAGCAGATAAATTCCACACTATTATATTGTATTGCTCCTACTAATACGCGTTCACCAAAGTTCACTGCACACCTTCTGGAAGTGTATGTGGTCCTAATTAGGCCTCTACCAAGAATGTAGAACAGTTTGGTCAATGACTGATTGCAGCTTACAATTAGAGTAGATCTGGCTACAGCTGCATTCTTTTTTTCTCTACCTTTCTCTTTTCGATTTTTACTACTACAATCCAGTAGTACTGAAGCTATTTTTACACTGCCATCAGGATTCTTTTCAGTTTTAACTTTGTTAACTTGAGCAGGTAATTATTTTCCTTCAATTTTCCATTATAAGACAACATTTTCAGTTCGAAGAGTTTTTATTGATCTCTTCCACAACTTTGAAAGATTTTTTAAAAGAGGCTTGGGGAAGATTTAGTTACTCTGAAATGTTCCTGACTTTGCCTTTCTAAGCCAATCTGCTCAATATTTTGGTTTCCATATCTGTATATTCTGCAAGACTGCTATATAGAAGCCTATTTATTTACTTATTTCCCTTTAGATTTAATGATTAGCAATCACTTATGATTGTGAAACTGAAGTTACTTAATTTTGCTTTGAAACTTCCCTTAAAGTAGAATCTATAATCTCTCTGGTATGCTCTTCAAATTTTTAATTACTCTGACAACTAGCAGATTGCATTTCGTTTCAAAGTCAAGCTTATCTAACCTCAGTTCCACTCTCTAAGTTTTGTCTTCATTAACAAGTTTCCTTGTCTAGAAATCTCATACTAAGTTAATGAATCATTCACTACAGTCTATTTTAACACTGTGTGTTCACTAACTGGCATTCTTTTAGAAAAATAACTTTAATATTAAACACCAATTCTACTTTTTTCCCCCTAGTGTGTTTAGTCTCATTTGGGCTACACTAATCACTCTCAAATTTGAGCACTAACAAAAATTATTTAAAATCACTTTAAATCAGACTTTTTTAAACCTTATTTGGTTTTCTTCCTCTCACAAACATGGATCTAATGCATTTCTCTTCAGTGGTGCCTTTCTCCTTCCCTTCTGTAGCTTAATGATTGTTGCAAGCACTAGTGTTGCAAGCAAATTTTTATACCAAGTAATCATGAAGGAAAGAGAAAGAGAATAACAGCAGAAAGGAAAGAATATTTTCTGCATCCAGGAGGCTCTTTTCCTGTCAGTAGCAGTGTGAGTTAGTGCTCCATGGTGGAAATCTGTGCAACTCATTAAAGAGTACTCCTGATCCTTGGGAGAATATCTTATCTTGGGTACATATTTTGTGCTGGACTGTGTTGACTGTAAGCTCCTTGTTGTATCTAGAAGATCTTGATTAAAATTCAACATCATTTTCCCTGCCAACTAGCCCACACACAGCCAATGACCACAAAACCACATAGATCTTGTTGTAATGAGCAATATGACTCTTACGTTCCAATATCCATTACTCATTCTTCTCTAGTATCTTTGCCTATCTTCTTTGTGAGAATACATGGTACAAAAAGCTGGCAACCAAGAGGTGCTAACTTGATTCTGTAGGTTAACTGTTGTGATCAAAACATTGCTATTAATTTCAGTGAACATGTATGCCACTATAAGGTAGTATGATTACCATAAAATAGGATGTAATGTTGAGAGTTGCGTCACAGATGAGTCATCAGTAGTTGTTTCCGTGCAGAGGAAGGCAGACTGATCATGTTAATATACTTCATGAAAAGTGATAGCAAAAAGGTGGGTACCGGTACCAAATGAATTTCTTCCAAAGTTGATTGTCACTTGCTATGCAGCATGATGGTAAGATACATTTCTGAATCAAACAAAAAAAAAAAATGCATTATATCAAAATATTATTGTAAAGTTTGAAAAAATTGATACAAGTGATACAGAAGTGGGAGCAGGATAAATCATGTTTATTTCCTTCCCTCCAACTAGAGTTGAATGCTCAATTTTTATTTCAAGACTTGTGAAGGTTTCTTGTTAGCAAGCCTTATAACTACAGTGCGATAGACAGTATGCACTTGAAAAGGGCTTGCTAGAGATGTTCTCTTGCTTGCTGGTTCTATGCTTTCTCTCTCCCTTTCTCTCTCTCTTTCTCTCCCTCTTTTTCACCCACTTCTTGTTGAAATCCAGATAAATCAGATTTTATATCCAAATTTCTTCTCATAGAGGATGTAGATTTTATGAAATGTGTAATACTTGAAATACCTTTGTTATAATTGATATGAATATTCAGTGATTGAACTACACAACGGTATTAGCTTTTTGAAAGTAGATTTAAATGATCTATGATTTAATGCTATGAAGATTAGCAGAAGTGTACTGTTAAAGATTGTTGATGTTTTAGGGCACTGTATATAAAGAAAAACAATTAGTTGCTGAATGAGAGTTCTGGAAGGCATTTCCCATCAAAAACACAGTGATTTACTTTGCCTCCGTTTTCAGTTTTATCCTTTGCTCCCTTTATTTCATTTAAAAGAAACAGACAGACTCCTGAGGCAATATTTTCAGATGCAGCCATCCAGTTCTGCCATAATACCCATTAGTCGGAATGACGCAGAACAGAAGGTAGAACAAATGGCTAAATACTTTGTACTGAAACATACAGTTAATCTAGTTTCAGACAGAAACAAGACTGAAAGAAATAAAGAAATATAAGCTTTTCACCTATTTAAATTTCATTTGTGTTTGTAAATACCAAGTGAAGTAATTAAAGATCCACACTCAGGATCCATACACTACACGTGAAACAAGTCCATCATTCTCATTAGTTCTCATTTGAACCTTTGTATGTTTTAAAAGTGTTGGAAGTTGGAAAGGTTTGCTTTAAAACCAGTTAACCAAGATGAATGCTGACGTCTTCTATTCAGAAAGCAAAATCCAGACCCCTTGTTTGAGGTGAGGAGACATGGCCTCTGGGAGAGGATGTAGTCTGGCTTATTAGCTGATCACAAAAAGTGCCTAAAACCAGTCCGGAAAACTTTGTCTGCCTTCACTTCTTTTATCCTCTGAGAAACATGTGTCTTGTTCTCTTTCTCCCATAATGCGTTTTCCCTTCAAGAAATAAGAGGTACAGTCCTCCATCTCAGGAGAACATCTATCAGAAATAATAACGGTATTAGGGTGAAAAAGTTGAGCTCCTGAAGTCTGACACTGCTTAATTGTAGACAAGATTGTCCTGATCATAGAATAGTTATAGATGAAAATCTTAAAGTCCAGACTGTAGCTCAAAGAAGATAGACAGCTTTGATACTCTTTGAGATAATTAGTTTGCGTGTTAAACCTCTGTATTTTCAAATCGGTCTAGAATTTTTATGGAAGTGATATTTGAAATCCCTTAGCTTGATCTGAGAAAGGATAGCATGTTTTTAGGTGCTTTTCCCATATGTGAAAGCCTGAAACGAAATTTTACTTAGGGTAGCTCTTTCCCCCATAAAAAGTCAAGCTGAAGAAATAGGGAGGTATCCTGGCAAGATGACATCTCAGTGTCAGAGTAAACTTGCAGAACCATAGAATTAAGCCTTTTGTCCCATACTCTGTTAATCTCATTTCCAAGAATCCTCATGTTTGTGGTCTATGGGTGACGCTGTGGTTTGCACTTTGGCAAGTAGAGTTATAACACTACTGGGTTGTAGCTCAGTGCTACCAATGTAGCCATCTTTATAAGAATGTGCTTTTGTTTATAATGACTTTACTTCCAAATTATTAATAAAATGTCTGATTATCTTTGGACAACCAGGGTACTCATAGTGAACTAAAAACATTCCCATTCTATCTTTATTTCTCAGTGACCTCTACTTTGATATCAATCAATCAGCTCTCTTAAACTGCTTATTTGGCATGTTAATGATATTTCATAGTATTATTTTTAACTAAATCATTGTGCAGTACCAAGTAAAACACCTTCTCATAAATTCAAGCATGTCGCCTCTCTGCTATACCCCAACCAAACCTTTAGTCTGACTGACGAAAGCAGTTTAATTGAGCGTGTTCTATTCTCTATAGCATGATGTTAACAAGCAATAATTATACTCACATCCTCTCATCTGTTATCTTTTGCATTCCACATTAACTCACCTGCCACTTAAACGTGAATTAATCATGTGATAAGCACTTAGGCCATTTCCCGCTGTCCCTCTGCTGTGAATAATTGCATATTAGCTGTCAACTTGACTTTTAAGATTTTTTTTTGCCCTTTTTTCTTTTCTTTTCTTT
>WBMW01004436.1:4152-23140 GCA_013396635.1 Penelope pileata | reverse complement strand
TCAGTCTCACCTCTGTGCCTGGCAAGATCATGGAGCAGATCCTCCTGAAGGCTCTAAGGCACGTGGAAAATGCAGACGAGGTGACTGGTGGTAACCAGCATGGCTTCACCAAGGGCAAACCATGCCTGACAAACCTAGTGGCCTTCTATGATGGAGTCACAGCATCAGTGGATAAAGGGAGAGCAACCGATGTCAAACGCCTTGCACAAGTCCAGGTAGACGACACTGTCCTGCATGATATCTGGGCTGATAAATTGGATAAATATGGATTTGACGGACAAACCACTCGTTGGATAAGGAATTGGCTGGATGGCCACACTCAAGAGAGTTGCAGTCAATGGCTCAATGTCCAAATGCAAACTGGTGACAAGTGGTGTTCCTCAGGGATCGGTACTGGGACCAGTGCTGTTTTAACATCTTTGTTGGCGACATGGACAGCGGGATCGAATGCACCCTCAGCAAGTTTACAGATGATGCCAAGCTGTGTGTTGCAGCTGACACGCTAGAGGGAAGGGATGCCATCCAGAGTGATCTGGACAGGCTTGAGATGGGCCCATACCATCCTCATGGAGTTCAATAAAGCTAAATGCAAGGTCCTGCACATGGGTCAGGGCAACCCCAAGCACCAATATAGGCTGGGCAGAGAATGTCTGGAGAGTAGCCCTGAGGAGAAGGATTTGGGGATGTCTGTTGATGAGAAACTCAACATGAGCCGGCAGTGTGTGCCTGCAGCCCAGAAGGCCAACCGGATCCTGGGCCGTGTCTCTTGAAGCGTGGCCAGCAGGTTGAAGGAGGTGATTCTGCCCCTCCACTCTGCTCTCATGAGATCTTGAGTACCATGTCTAGTTCTGGGGCTCCCAACACAAGAAGGACATTGAGCTGTTGGAGCAGGTCCAGAGGAGGGCCACAAAGATGATCAGAGGGCTGGAGCACCTCCCCTACGAGGACAAGGCTGAGAGAGTTGGGTCTGTTCAGCCTGGAGAAAAGAAGGCTGCGGGGGGGCCTTATAGCAGTCTTCCAGTACCTGAAGGGGGCCTGCAGGAAACTTGAGGATGGACTTTTTACAAGGGCAGATGTCAGGAATTTCAGAACCATAGTCCACAATGCATTCCTTAGGAATCATAAGACATTGACTAAAACTCTTCTCAGAGCTCTTGACCTTCTTCCAACACTACTAACAGAGAAACTGAGAGCTAGAGTAGAACAAAAGAAAAATGAATAAAATATGGGTTTTTTTGCAAGAAAAATCCCCAAGAATGACATTGGGACTAAGTGTTCTTTGTTTACAGTTCCATATTCCAGAGATTCATTTTTGTATGAAACCACATAAATCCGCAAGAGGCCACATGGTTCCCTACCCCCACCCCCTCCAAAAAAAAAAAAAAAACAACAAAAAACCAAACATGCTGATTCTCAGCATCATCTGATGATATACTGAGAACAAACACAGCTGATTCTATTGTAAAGCAGATGAGAAAATTGAAATAAAGTGGGCTATTTTCAATGTGTCTAGTGGTCTGCAATGCATTAATCCCTTTTTGTGCTTTTACTGGCTACTGCTTGTTTCAGCAATCCATTCTTCTTTGAGCAGTGTATCTTGCCACAAGCCACATCTAGAAAGTGACACTAGACTCCCAGCAGCTGTGCTGCCTGAAAGGAACCTGCACAGCATATCCAGCCAAATAGCAATTAAACCCTGAAACTTTACATGTGAAGATGCGTAACACCAAAACAAATCTAGTTTGATTGCTGTGTATTAATTTTGCTCAGATTTTTCATTTTAAAACTAACAATAATCAGGGCTCTGGATGAGTATATACAACAGCGTCTAAAAAAAAAAGAATATTTTCTACCATGATCTAGTATGCTAGGACTACTGTTGACATCAGGCTGCTTTAGCCAGCTACAAAACTACCCTGCTTATGGACAATGCCACTTTCCCTGCACAACCAGCATGGAATGTTTGCATTTATATGTTTGTTCACACTTCTCCATGAGGAGAAACAAATGCACCAAACTAGGGCTCCTCTTTGAAAAGAAAAGCACACAAACAAAAAAAACCCACACAAACTAAAGTCCAGAAGAGCTCACCCACCTAACCACAGAGCTAAGGATGACCTCCCCCTCACCAACACTTCTTATATGACTACTTTAGCTGAAGCATGGAATGCATCTATCTCCTATCTCTGGAGAAAACTTAATTTCTTATGCACCTCATTTTGAAAAACTTGGGGAGGGTCAGAGGAAGAAGAGTAGTAGGTTGTGATGTGGTTAATGTAGGAAGCAGTCAGCTGACAGTCTGAGACAGCTGAATTATCAAGTACTCATTTCACCTGAGGACAATCGGTCACAGGACAGACTCACAGCCACAGTAAACTGACATATCAATACCTGGCAATTTTTTGTATTTGCCATTTGTATACTACAAAGGCAGAAATCTGTGAATATAACTTCATGAGAGGCAAACTTCTGCACTCCCCAAGGTTACCGAGAAAATTTCAGTCTAATATAAATCACAGATGTGTCTTGGAAGTTAGGGACTTGGCTAGTTCTTTTGGATCATCAGATTTAAGAAAAACAGCAATCTTTTTTGCTTCAAGTTATGACCTTGTTCTAATGGCAATATTTGAGTACACGTTAAATGAACCAGTATTTACCAATATTCTTAGGGAGGTGGTTGTCCCTCTCTACTCTGCCCTTGTGAGGCCCCATCTGGAGTACTGTGTCCAGGTCTGGGGCCCCCAATACAGGAAAGATGTCGAACTGTTGGAAAGGGTCCAGAGAAGGGCCACAAAGACGATCAGAGGCCTGAAGCACCTCCCCTATGAGGACAGACTGAGGGAGCTGGGCTTGCTCAGCCTGGAGAAGAGAAGGTTGCAGGGAGACCTCATTGCAGCCTTCCAGTATTTAAAAGGGGATTATAAACAGGAGGGAAACCAACTTTCCACAAGGGTAGACAGTGATAGGACAAGGGGGAATGGTTTTAAGCTGAAGGAGGGAAGGTTTAGATTAGACATCAGAGGAAAGTTCTTTACCGAGAGAGTAGTGAGGTGCTGGCACAGGCTGCCCAGAGAGGTTGTGGATGCCCTGTCCCTGGAGGTGTTCAAGGCCAGGTTGGATTGGGTCCGGGGCAACGTGATCTAGTACCTGCTCTGGAGGTTGGTGGCCCTGCCTGCGGCAGGGGGGTTGGAACCCGATGGTCCCTGGGGTCCCTTCCAACCCAAGCCATTCTATGATTCTAGTGAAATCTTAGAAAAATCAACAGAATGAAACTTCTGACAGTTTGAATTATGACACTTCATAACCAGTCTATGACAGTAAGATGTGGTTGATACTCACCATCTCATACTTCTCTGTGAGGAGCAAGACAATTCAAGGTTTCATTCAGCACTCTCTCTACAACACACAATTTCTCAGAAGATGGGCCACCCCAGTACCAGAATAGACTGTTCTTTAGAACACTCAGTTAAAGGAAAAAAAGCTCTTTTTTCAATTCTTGATTTATGTTCACACCTCATCACTTTAACTGCTTTCTGATTTACACTGCTCTGTTGCAAAATCAGTTGAAATAACTAAAAGCATTTTATGCAATATCCTTGGTACTGATAGATGCCTTGTTCAAACAAGATAGTTTAATTGCTTTGAGTGTTGCCTAATTCCATTATTTTCCTCCAGAAGCAGCCACTTGGGTGCCCCCTCACTGTATGAGAAGCCAGCCAAATACCCACAATTCTAGACCTTGTCTAACAAGGGACATTACAACTTGTGGTCTTCTGGAACAGTGCTACTTACCTTTAAGTCTTTATCTGCAAGCCTTTGGAACATATTGGCATACATCTTTTTCTCTCTCTCATGCTGTTCCCGTATTTTTTGCTGACAAGTTACTAGTTGTACTTTGGCAGCTCTGTTACTTGGATAGAGTTGTATCACCTTCTGGAAATCTCCTCGGGCCAATTCAAAGTCATTGACAGCCAAGTGAGCTTCTCCACGCCGGAAGAGGCCTTTTTCATTGCTACCATCCAGTTCAAGTGCCTGTATTTAAAATAAATAAATGAAAACAGCATTTGAAAACTGTTTTTTCTTTTTTTTTTTAAATGATATGCAGTCAAAACATCAGCAACTGCTAGAAAATGAACCTGTTTTTGCTGTTATCAGGGCTCACTAATAAATTGAACTGAATACAGCAGAAGTAAGTAGAGAAAGATGTAATAGACCATTTGACAGAGAACCAGCAAGTCTGAGAGTTAGTCGTACCTCTGTCCCAGCACTTTGTAGGATCTTCCCCAACATTATCTTCCTCATGTTTCCCTGATTCTAATTTCTAAACAATCAAATATTCTTGGTTAATGTACTAGCAAGTTAATAAAATATATTCCAAGTACACAAAATAAACTATCCACATGGCCTAATATTCCTCAATTCATTAAAGCAGGAGATAAACCTGTCAGATTGCCTGAGCAGTTTAAGAATGAATAAACCCTACTACCTTGTTGCAGTTGTCCAAAGCCTGAGAGTACTCCTTCAGCTTGAGGTGGCACATAGCTAGATTAAGGTGGGCAGCAAGCCTCAAACTTTTAGCTTTAGTATCCTCATCCTCAGAGAGTCCTGATTCATGCTCCAGCCATGACACAATCTTCTTATACTGCAATGCTGCTCGTTTGTATTTCCCCTCCTGTAAACAAGGCATTTTAATTTTTCACATAGCTCAAAGTAATTTTTTTTTAAAACTTCCACCTGCCCCTTCTGCTTACTTAGAACAATAGATGTGAAAAAAAAAATTCAGAGTAATCAGAAAACGCCTGTCACCAGAAGTACACTACTTCTGTCATAGTATTTTACTACTGCATAGGATAAGAAAATCTTACAGAATCCAACCATCTATTGGTTTCCCTACTAAAGCTGGGGCGTAGACCAACATTGATACCTTACTCTCAACTACCACCTTATATTCAACTTCTGATACACATCAAGGAAGGTGAAGCATTTTCAAAACAGCACAGCTATCGCTATGTCATGAAAATTACAGTAAGGTCTGCCTTCTGCTCATCAAATTGTTTGAAACACTGCTTCTCCACGCATTTGTACCCAAATGAGTTGTTCATTCACAGCACTATCCCACAGTAGGCACTTTAGTACTGTAGCCTTGCCACTATTCAATGCACAGCCTAAAGTTATCTCTTAGTACAACAAACAGCTCTGAAACAGAGAACTAGCTGCAGAGCAGGTAGTGATTTGGATATTGCAACTCTTAAGGCTATTTTTTTTCCCCAGACACCTTTCCCCATAGTCTCCAGGGACGGGGCATCCACAACCTCTCTAGGCAGCCTGTGCCAGCACCTCACCACTCTCTCAGCAAAGAACTTTCCTCTGATGTCTAATCTAAACCTTCCCTCCTTCAGCTTAAAACCATTCCCCCTTGTCCTATCACTGTCTACCCTTGTGGAAAGTTGGTTTCCCTCCTGTTTATAATCCCCTTTTAAATACTGGAAGGCTGCAATGAGGTCTCCCTGCAACCTTCTCTTCTCCAGGCTGAACAAGCCCAGCTCCCTCAGTCTGTCCTCATAGGGGAGGTGCTCCAGGCCTCTGATCGTCTTTGTGGCCCTTCTCTGGACCCTTTCCAACAGTTCGACATCTTTCCTGTATTGGGGGCCCCAGACCTGGACACAGTACTCCAGATGGGGCCTCACGAGGGCAGAGTAGAGAGGGACAACCACCTCCCTCTCCTTGCTGGCCACCCCTCTCCTGATGGAGCCCAGGATACCATTGGCCTTCCGAGCTGCAAGAGCACACTGCTGGTTCATGTTAAGTTTTTTGTTCACCAGGAGCCCCAGATCTTAGCTGGGCTACTCTCAAGAATCTCTTCTCCCAGTCCGTATGCATATTTGGGATTACTTCAACCCAAGTGCAAGACCTTGCAGTGCGCTGTGTTGAACCTCATTAGGTTCACATAGGCCCACCTTTCAAGTTTGTCAAGATGACCTTCTGGATGGCTCAAGGTCCCTCTGGATGGCAAAGACTAAGACATGGACTAAGAAATGCTATTATTACTTGGGGATTATAATTTACCTTGAAGTACTGAGTGCCTCTCTCCTTCACCATGCAGCTTTGTTCCAGCTTCTCTTCTGTGTTCATTTCCCAAGACTCCTTTGCCTATCCAAATAGGAACAGTTAAAGACAATGACAGGGACATCATATGGCTATGCTACTTCTCAGTAACAATACGTAAGAGATAGACTTGGAAGAAGCAGTTTTGCACTGTTACTGGTCTAGAGCAGGAAAGACACTGACAGCAAGAGCCATGGGTCCACTAAGGAGGACAATTTTATCCAAGAGCTCCCAGAGCATCATCACCGTCTACAATAGCATCTTCCCTATTTCTGGTGACAAGTTCAAGGACTCCATTGTCCTTGTTTAAGCAGCACCCACATTCCCCACACCTCCCAATCTGTTTGGAACTTGATCTCTCATTCCCACCTTTTCAAAGCTTTTGAGTTTCACTTCATACTGCAGTTCCGCATCTGGAGGGATCTGAAATTTCTCCTTCCCAGCACTTCCAAAACCGTAGCTGTAAAAATGGTGGGGGAGGGGGAGAAAAGTTCCAAAACTATTCAGACAACCACAATCTCCACACAGGAAACTGGAGGCAAAAAACACGCCTATCTGCCTATATAGCATTACTGCAAGACAAAGTATCAAAGAACTGCAGGCAGTTTTTCAAAATTAGCAAACACAAGATAGAGAGGCAGAAAAAAATGGATTTAATTTGCTAATTTCCATGTTATTGGTTTTGGGGTTGTGGTTTGGGATTTTTTTCCCCCCTTTCCAGGTTTTCATTGTTGTTTGAATGCTGTTGTTTATGTGAAGGGAAAGCAAAATCAAAAAAAATATATATACTTCCAAGTTACATACATCTTGCTTTATATTGTAGTCCAAGACTGGTCATTTCCTTCACGACATCTGTATTCTATTTTCAGAATAGACAGCAATACACAGATATTAACTGAACAGCTGTACACTTAAGATACTGCCAATCCACTAATTGACAGTAAGTGACTATACAAAGGTTCTGCCCATAAACTCCAGTAAGAAACTGCGTACTAGCAGAAAAACTCTGAAGGTAAGTCTGCTTTTCTTTTCTTCCATCAGATTCAGTTCCAGTTTAAAACAAAAACAAATACATTCAAGTTTGACGGAAACAATCAGTGTGAACTCCATCTGTTTTAGACATGTTCACACTCTAAGGCAAAAATTCTGCTTATGCTTAGGAACAGTTAAGGTTGCATTACCATGCATTCATACCTCCGAGTTCATTGTTCTTGGTCTCAGAGTTCTGAGATGACTAATCCAAGGTTTGGACAGAACTGTCTTATACCACACAGAAAGCCTGAATGTCTTTTTCCAAACTGCTTAATAATACAAGGAAACATTTCCTAATGACAAAGGACTTCAGATACTCCTAACTAACCATGTTTCACCTGAACACTATGTATCCTATCACATAAGGCTTCTCAGAAGGCGTATCAGATATTTTCCTATTCTGAAGCTGTTCTTCAATCTAGGTATCTTTATATACACTGCTATATAGTAAATACAGTTTTGTTATGAAGAACCCACATGAAAGTACATAGACAGCAACACTATTTAACTTCCATTACGATCAACACTGTAGAGACCAACACCGCAGAGACTTAAGTTCTTTTTATTGCAGTAAAATTTTTTTTCAGTTCCTCACAACTTAAGTAGTCTCAGTTTCATACCTTATACAAATCAAGATCTGATTAAATGCTTACTATAGAACTGAAAAGAGCTGAAAAACATTGAAAATGAACACACTGTTCTCACCAGATGCTTAGAATAAACTCTTCAACTATTAGAAGATCACAAACAGCTTACTTGGGTTTGAGATAGAAAATGGATTCCTCGGACTTCTCCATTTTCTGGATTGCTTTCTCCAGACCATGTGGAAGATCATAGTTATCACCTTCTCCAATCTCAAACTGCAGCTCCCGCTTGTCAAAAGCACGATCTCCGTAACGGCCTTCAAACTGGACTAGTAACAAAAAATAGAATGACTCAGAGACAAATCAGAAGATGCTTATGTGTGGTATGGGGCAGGAAGCACAGTACATGGAATGCCAAAACCTCCTAACCAGTCTTTCCCCTTCTAACAGTTACATATGCACATTAGCTACTGGCAGCAAATACCACTTTTGCTGCTGAAGTTAAATAAATCCTTTTCCCTTCCTATTCAAGTTGTTTAGTTGTTTTTTTTTTTTCCTCCCACTACAACAACAAATGCCAGAACTACTCCCCCTCTTGTTTCTCTGAAGAACACAGTCACTGCTGGAAAATGTAAACCTGTCTAGAAACAAGAAAATGAAAGCTTGCTCTTAGTTGTTGATTTACTTTGTAATGGAAAGAGAAGACAGGTATTCTTCTCTCCCAGGACAAAGAAGTTGCAGATAGCAAAAAACACTTCCACCCTCCGTCACAGTAAATCCATTTATTTGTGTAATATACTTACTCTCTACAAGAGCACCTTCATTGGGCTTGGAGTAGCCTTCGCCTTTCTTCCGGATTCTTCGGATGATGCCACCATCTTCATCATCAGTGAGATCCTCCCCCTTAAACTCAAACAGCTCTATCTGTGGAGGGAAGAAAAATCTTGCATTTATTTCTATTGCATCAATTCAGCAACTCACAGAATTTGTATTTGAATTCTTTGAAACTACAGCTGTTAAGACAGGCACTGTCTTACCTAACGCCCTGTAAGATATTACGACAGGCATGACTATGAAGATGCTGTATTTAGCAGATACTAATAGAAACCTATCGAGGAGCTTCAAATGATAATTCAGGCATTTATGGCTTTTTTGTTTCCTCCAGTAACTTTGGTCTTCAAATATTACAAATAAGACACTTTAATTGATAGGACTGTGAGACTGGCTTCTGAATAAAGCTTACCTGAGCCACAATGCTTAAGGACTATTGCAAAAAAAAAAAAAAATTAATAGCATTTAATAGCATTTTTCATAGAATCATAAAAGATTATCCTAAGGCAAGTGGTTGGGATGGGTTACAAGTAATGCAAAAAGAGAAGGGGCAGGAAAGTTAAATATAAAAGATGCAACCCTTCCTATAAGTCCTGTTCACACTGTCTGTCTTAGCCTCAGCTGGGCAGAGTCGTTCTCCTTCAAGGTGTCTAGCATGATTTGGCTTTAAGAGAAAAAACAATGTTGATAACACACCGACGTTTTAGTTGTTGCTGAGCACTGCTGTACGGAGCCAAGGACATTGGACATTTCAGTTTCTCAGCTTCTCATACTATCCTGCCAGCAAGGGGGTTGGAGGGGCACAAGCAGCTGGGAGGGGACAGAACCAGGACATTTGATCTGGCCAAAGGAATATTCCATATTATATGACATCATGTGAAAAAACCGTAAAAACCAAGATTTTGTCGGGGGACTGCCATTGATCAGGGACTGGCTGGGCACTGGTCAGTGGGTGGTGAGCAACTGCTTTGTGAATCATTTAGTATGTGCATGTGTATATACATATATAAAATTATCATTACTCTTATTTCTCTCTTCTTTTTCTGTCTCAGTAAATAATTTTTATCCCAACCTACCAAGTTCTACTTTTTTTTCCCCAATTCTCTTCCCCATCCCACTGGGAGGAAGAAGAATGGGAGAAGGACTGTGCAGTGTTCAGCTGCTGCCAAGTTAAACCACAGCACCCTTAATTCCATCTATGGTCAAATTCAGGTCAACTTTAAAGGGCTTGAAATTGAGCCCAAAATATTTCAAATCTTTGTCCTGCAATATTAAAGCAAATTCAAGAATATATTTTTAGCTCAGATTTTAGCTATTCCCAATCTATTTCCTCAACCTCCTACTCTTTTGCCAAAGGACAACAGCTTCAAAATTTCTATGTCATTCTTCCTTGCATGCCTGAATGTAGCTACTGTTCTCATTTTATTTCTCCGACATTCTCCCCTCCAGGCTTGTCTTATTGTGTATTAAAGGAGCATTTAAGAAAAAATAAGACAGACGAAACTAAGATGACCAAACTCTTTAATCACTGAGAAAGAAACGTAAATAAGGTATTTTATGAATACAACAAAATCATGATCTAGCCCACTTTTTAATGTTCAATTTTTTAAGAGCTGACGTTAATGTTGGAAATGACTATCCAGTCTGAACCTTCTTCACATGGTTTTCCAAGTCTCCAATTCAAATCATAGTTTGAAGTGGGAGTACCAAGACAAAACAGAAAAAATAACCTAGTCACAGAAGAAAATGTCTAACACCCGCAAAATGAAGAAAATCTGCTATCACCTTAGATTTGAGTAAAGCAGTAGTAAAAGCAGAACAAAAGAAGAATACAGTATAATCATCATTTAGAACAGGCCACAGAAAATGTACATGCAAAAGCTTTAAAAATTGGTAATGTCATTCAAATTGTCAAAGCTGCATATTTTATAAAGTTCAAGAGATCGAATCATTGACAATTCCAGGAGTTCCTTAAAAGTATGGATGCTGATTATGGAGACATCATTTAGTTGTCTGAAGTAAGGTGTTTAAGTCAGACTAAAATGCTAAGATTTTATGATTTGCAAAATGAATTCAAGTCATTTATAGAATCAAGAAGAAAATTTGTGCGAGAACATTAAGACTAAAAATGGCTCACGGATTTAGCATTTTTGGTGGAATTGACTGTTCATTTAAATGAGTTAAACATGCATCTACAAGGTGAAAATCAACTTATTTGTCCTATGTTTCAAACTGTAACAGCGCTCAAAATGAAACAAATTATGGCAAGCTCAAGTTATGGCAAATAAGTTTATACATTAATACATTGGCTAAACATAGCCCTGTGAACAGTGAGAAACATGCAACTTTCCTTTCCTTTTTGATAGCGGAATTTGAGAGTAAGTATCAAGATTGCCAGAAAAATCATCCACTTTTTGGAATATCTGCAATTCCATTTTCAGTCGACATCAATACATTACCTACGAATTTTAGAATTGAAAATACAAAGTTGCAATCAGATATTCAACTCAAATTTGATCATGTCTCTTTACTAGACTTTTAGAAGACCTATCTCACTAGAGAAAAATATCCCCCACTTCACAATCATGGTTTATTCATGTCATCGCTTTTTGGCAGCATATACATTTGTGAACAAATACTTTCACAGATAAATTATGAGAAAAGTAAAATCTCATCAAAAACCTCTGACAAACACCTCAAGAACTCACTAAGAATCGCAACCGCTTCCATTGAATCAGACTGATGCATTAGCTTCACAAAAACAAGGTAAAATATCCCACCAGCTTTATGGTTTTTTGCTCTTTTTTATGTTTTAATAAAAAAATATAGAAAGTTTTGTTGCTTACTTACATTAACTATACTATACACTATGTGGCCCAAGTCAATTCTTCACTTTTGGCCCAGGCAAGCTAAAACGCTGGACAACCATGGTTTAGAATAAAGTACCTTGTTTTTAGCTTAAAAAAAAAAAAAAAAAGCTCAAAGCTATTTCTGCAGAAGTTCTTGACACTGAACTAAAGCTATGTGGAACGCATAAGAAATAGAATATTCACTTGCACCTTATTTCCACTTAGTATTTTGATGGATACTTAACACCAAATATAATTCTGGTCTAATTCAGTCTGACACAGATGTTACAGAATATTCCAAAGACAAAGATGCACGTTTCTCCTTTTTGCATGTTCCCTTCCTGCCATATTCTACAGATGAATCATGAGGAAACAAAAGTATGTAGGCCACTCTGAAATGCCTATTTCTTTCCATAGAAGTAACACTGTCCAATAGAGCAAAATCTCAGCTACAGAACACTATTTTTCAACATATTTTCCCCAATGTCAAATCCAGCTGGTGACCAGTCACAAGTGGTGTTCCCCAGAGGCCAGTATTGGGGTCTGTCCTGTTTAATATCTTTATTAAGATATCCCCTTGACCGGGACGAGGGGATTGTGTGCACCCTCAATAAGTTTGCAGATGACACCAAGTTGGGAGGAAGCGTTGACCTGCCTAAGGGTAAAAAGGCCATATAGGGAGATCTGGGCAGACTGGATGGATGGGCTGAGGCCAACAGGATGAGGTTCAAGGAGATTAAGTGCCGGGTCCTCCACTTTGGTCACAAAAACCCCAATGCAATGCTACAGGCTTGAGGCAGAGTGGCTGGAAAGCTCCATGGAGGAAATGGACCTGGGGGTGCTGGTCAACGCTCAGCTTAACATAAGCCAGCAGTGTGCCCAGGAGGCCAAGATGGTCAAGGGCATCCTGGCTTGTATCAGAAATGGTGAGGCCAGCAGGACTAGGGAGGTGATCCTTCCCCTGTACTCAGCTCTGATGAGGCCACACCTCGAGTACTGTGTTCAGTTTTGGGCTCCTCACTATAAGAAAGACATTGAGGCCCTGGACCATGTCCAGAGATGGGCAACAAAGCTGGTGAGGGGTCTGGAGCACAAGTCTTATGAGGAGTGGCTGAGGGAGCTGGGACTGTTTAGTGTGGAGGAGGCTCAGGGATGACCATATCACTCTCTAAAACCACCTGAAAGGAGTCTGTGGTGAGGCTGGCCTCTTCTCCCAGGCAACTAGTGATAGGATGAGGGGGAATGGCCTCAAGTTGTGCCTTGGGAGATTCAGGCTGGATATTAGGAAAAACTTCTCCAAACAAGTGGTCAGGCACTGGACCAGGCTGCCCAGGGAGGTGATGGAGTCACTGTTCCTGGAGGTGTTTCAACAAACATGTAGATGTGGTACTTAGGGACATGGTTCAGTGGACAATCTTGGTGGTAGGTGGACAGTTGGACTGCATGATCTTGGACATCTTTTACAACCTTAATGATTCTGTGATTCTATAACAGCCACAGTGAAATATGGGGTTTTCGTTTGTTTATTTTTCAATTATACAGTTTTAGTGACTATATCTCACTTACCTCAAAAATCAGTGTAGCATTGGGAGGTATCTTCGGTGGGCTGCCAGCTGAGCCATATGCATATTCTGGTTTACATGTAATCCGACAGATTTCACCAACCTTCATAGTTGCCACAGCAATGTCCCATGCTTTAATCACCTCACCTGTACAAATCAAATCTCTATCATGATAGCTAGGCACATATGAAAGACGTTATCTGCTCTGAAAGCAAACATTATCATTTTCAGTATACAAAAACTATGATAGCAGAAATACTTAGGACTTATGCTCATTCTGGTTTACATACATCAGCTTTAACCATAATCAAGGTGCTTCAACATTTAGACTTGAATTAATTTGGGAAATTTAGGGAAAGAGGGAGTACATTTCCTCTTTCTTCAGCTGCAGCTGACAGCTGCCCCCATGTACTCTGTCCCAGTATTTGTGTACCTTTTTCTCATTATCCAGTCACAATTAAGTACTCTTGAATTTTAGGCAAGAAAATACAAATGCAATGTAAAAACAATGAACAAAATGCACACTGTGGCTATTTAACTGCCCTTAATCACTCCACCTCACAGCAAATTCCCATGAAGATGAGTTTGTTTCCCCTGGAGTGCTTTGTCTGAGGCAGGTACATAGCATGCCCATTCAGAAAGATCTCAAAGCAGTTCTGACTGAGTCATTGTAAGTGAATAAAGCCTAAGCTCTGAAAACAAGTTGAAACAGGAATTTTAATATGCAAAGGAGCCACACATGCAAGGAAACTCCATCTCAATATTACCAAGATTGATCAAACTCAAACATCAAGTATTACCTTTCCCCAAGTCAAATGAAAACTTGTCTCTCCTGTCCAGACTTGAGTCAAATTTTGTGCCATCAAGAAGCCATCCTGTATAATGGACAGTCACTTTATCACCTATCATCGGAGACTCTGTACCACTGCCTTCCCTCTTGACAACCTGAGAAAAATAGTAAGCAACACTAAGATGATCAAAATGACATCTGCCTATTGGATGTTAATTCTACTTACTTAAGGTGTGTCATCTTCAGTCAATAAAAGATCTGTAGGTTTGCTTCAGTTACCTGAAAATATATTGATCAATCTGTCTACAGATTAGCATTTCAAATGCAGGAACCTCAAGGTAACTGCTGTGATACAACAGGTGAAAATCTCTGGAAACTATTCTGATACAAAGCTAATGAACAAATTAAAAAGACTTCCCCTGGAATCAATACAACAATGTAAGTACAAAATTGGTATACATCAGTTCAGTTAGATCCTTAATTTTAAATAGGTGTACCCTGCACTCCTCCAACTAATACAAAAATAAAATCCCTGGAGTCATGCTGATTAGACTTCATGACCTTAACAATCTTTTGTCTTATCAGTTCATAATCTCAGCTTTTTAAAAAAAAAAAAAAAAAGTTTAAACAACCTCAGTTCTTTTGCCAGTATTCCCCTCCTCCTCTATTTTTTTTAGTATCACCTGCTTCTCCATCACTGAAAAGCAAGTACTACATATAGTATACAGATACTTGGTGCCTTTTGTCGTGTTGTTCAAAGAGTCAAAACACTAGATACCTCCAGGCAGTTTCCTTGGCAGCCACATCCTTGAGAACTCCAACCTGATACCTTCCTACATGCAAAAGCTTGAAGCTCTCATCAAAGTACATCAGCAAAAAACATAGGAAATGGTATAGAGACCAAGGACCCATTTTTCAACACAGTTCCAATATCCTTCCTGAACCAGAGGAAGCACCACTACGATAAACATGTAACCTACAGCCAGAAAGCTCAAAAATACCCAAGTTTCATCTTTTCTATCCTGTTGCTTTTCTTCCTTCCATAAATCTCGCTGTGATTAAAACAGGCTTCTAGTGATCATTGTGAAAATCTTTTAAGAGAGACTAAAGAACTTTCTAGAGATGTGGAAATTGGATTACACCTGTCAGAGAAAGTTAATGCAACTCCCTCTCACAGCATATTGTGCCACCCTTATCAACTGAAGCGCAAATACAAACAAAAGCAGCCAGACTACAGCATTCACAGCTCATAGCAAGAGCAGAGAACACCACCAGCCTCACAGCCAGCTCTACCAACAGTCTCATCAGCAGCTCCTCAACAGCTCATTTCCCTCCAGACACTGAACCAACAGGCTGCCTTCCTAGCTCTTGTCATCAAGTACGTTTATGTCAGGCCTGAGCATAAAATGCACCATCTCAGGTTCGAGCAGTGCTCATACCGAGATGAGAGCGCCCCACTGTCAGACTGTTAGAAGTAAGCTCTTCCAGCCAGGTAGCACAGGGCAGCGCTGCTCACCAACGGCCACAAAGGTAGAGAAGTGCANCCCCCCGAAACTAGATGGCAGAGAACTCGTTCCGACTTTCCCATACCCAGGCGGGTACGGAAAATAACACCCCTTACCCCACCTCCCCGCCCCGTTTCGGGCTCTCCGGGGGAAGCCCATACTTCGCCTCTCCCCCAGCCGCCGCGGGGAGCCCCGCACGCGGGCAGCGCCTGCGCAGGCCAAGACGGCCGCCTCCAGCCCGTGGCTGATGTGTAACCGCAAGCGCTGCATGAGCCTCCCGCGCGCTGAAGGCCCAGTAACAGCACTGCCCTGACGGGAGGGGGACAACCGGCGGGCCGGCGGCTGGGGAATGGACGCCAAGGGAGCGCCCGCTCGCAGGCCGGGAGAGAAGGAGGCCCTGCGCCATGCCGATATCCCGCAGCTCCCACAAGTAGCACGGGGACCGGTGCAAGCAGCGGCCGTCGCAACCGCTTGGTACCTTAAGGATGCCCTCATCCTGCTTGGGGGTGATGTCCGCTCCGTCCAAGGGAGTCCCATCCGCTTTTATCTCCTCCGCCGTCATCGCGCCTTCCACTGCCACCGTTATCCTAGGAAAGGGCCGCCTAGCGAGGTCGGCACCAGCCACCACGCTGCGCCGGTCCGTGCTCACACCTCACTGCACCTCCAGTTCACAGCAGCAGCAACGGACGCCGCGCGCCTCCTCTCCTCCCGTCACCGCAGCGTAGCCCTCAGGTCATGGGGAGGAGGAAGGGGAGAGGGAGGGGCCGAGAAGTTTCCAGAGAGGCGGGCGGACTGCCGCAAAGCACCCGCCCGCACTAGGGGCGGGTGAAAGTGCGCGTCGCCCCTGGGAGCGGAGAGGCCTTTGCTGGTGGCGGGGGGCGGGAGGCGGGGGAAAGAGGAGGGGCTCGTGTAGGAGGGGCTGGTGTGCGCGAGCTTCCTATTGCGTGCTGTGGCCCAGCAGTGAGTAGCGGCTGCTGTACTGCAGGGGCTTTCTCCCCAAGCCGCGCTGTAACACACCCCACTGCCATAGCGTTAGCAGCCCTTTGCGAACGCGCAGGCGCGATGGCTTGTCTCCCCTTGCATCGGGAGATGATGTACAGGCACAAGGGTGCAAACAGGCTCAAAGCAGACAGCAACGTTGCTCAGCTGTAGCTGATTTTGAATTGCACTTTTTGTGGTGTTGTTGCAAGCAGTTCTGCTACCCTTGGAAGTCTGCAGCAGGATACAAATATTCTAGTCCAGATATTTAGACTGTATGACCTTTAAAGGTCCCTTCCAACTAATGATGCTATGGTTCATCAGTCTAACCCTACCCTGCCAGTTTGTGTGGCATCTCTGTGTGCTTATGTGCAAGGATTTTAGCCCCTGTGCACAAGCTGGGTTATACCCTATACATATTCTCAGCTTCAGTGAGGTTATCCCCTTATCCTTGTTTTCCCTTGCTCTCAGCAATATTTAGCAAAGCAAATTACATATTGTCCTTTAAGTTTAGAAGAAAGGTGTTTCTCCTTGTCATCTACCACATCACAGCAGACTATAGCAGATTGGCATGGCTCACATGCCTTAGACACAGGCCTTTTTTCTCCCTCTTTGCGAAGGAAGAATTCATCCCCTACTTAAAAACCTAGTGCCATTTAAAGTAATATGAGCTGAACTGTTATATAACAGGTATGCAAATAAGACCCAACCTGTCCACCCTATAACTGGAAAAGGGATCTCTGTGTTTCCAGTTATGAAATTTCTGAGCTGTTCTTTCCCTTGGTTCACCAACAGATGTCAGCACTTCTCTAAAACAACAGGCCAGGGGACTTCGATTTCTGTAAGTTCTCATTTTCTAAAAGTTATTTTCTAGTAAGGTTATGATTCCTTCTCCTGTGCTTTTGTACATAACTACTTTGTGTTATTTGGGAATTTTCTTTATGTGATACATGCTGCCCTTTTTAGATCACAATCATAGAATGGCTTAGGTTGGAAGGGACCTTAAAGATCATCTAGTTCCAACCTCCCTGCCCTGGACAGGGTTCCAGCCTGGCCTTAAATGCCTCCAGGGATTACGCATCCACAGCTTCTCTGGGCGACCTGTTCCAGTGTCTCACCACCCTCTGAGTAAATAATTTCTTCTTAACATCTAACCTAAATTTTGCTTCTTTTAGTTTAAAACCACTCCCCTTGTCCTATTACTATTAGACCATGCAAAAAGTTAGTTCCCCTCCTGCTTGTAAGCTTCCTTCAAGTACTGTAAGGCCACAATGAGGTCTCCCTGAAGTCTTCTCTTCCCATGCTAAACAAGCCCAACTCCTTATAGGAGAGGTGCTCCAGCCCTCTGAGCATCTTTGTGGCTCTCCTCTGGCCCCGCTCCAACAGTTCTGCATCCTTCTTGTGCTGGGCGCCCTAGGCCTGGATGCAGTATTCCAGCTGAGACCTTACAAGGGCAGAGTAGAGGGAGACAGTCACCTCCCCCAACCCTACTGGCCACCCCTCTTTTGATGCAGCCCAGGATACAGTTGGCTTTCCAGGCTGCAAGAACACACTTTGGCTCATGTCCAGCTTTTTGTTCAAGGACCCCCAAGTCCTTCTTGGCAGGGCTGCTCTCAACGATTTCTTCTGCCAGTCTATACACGTATCTGGGATTGCCTCAACTCAAGTGCAACACCCTGCACCTGGCCTTGTTGAACCTCATTAGGTTCACTTTTCAAGCCTGTCCAGACCCCTTTGGCTGGCATCTCTTCCTTCTATTATGTCAGTTGCACCACTCAGCTTGGTGTCATCAGCAAACCTGCTTAGGGTACACTTGATCCCACTGTCTATATCATTAGACAGTGATAAAGATGTTGAAGAGCATGGGTCCCAAGACAGAACCCCTGGGGACACCACTCATGACTGGCCTCTAACTGGACATAGATCCACTGACCAGAACCCTCTGGCTGTGGTCAACAGATCTGTATCCAGGTGAAATAACAGTTCTAGATTTTAAAAAAGACTAAATAGGCCTTTTTAAAATAAATCTCTTCTGATTCTTTGCATCTATGTCTTTACAGATTGTTGCTCATGAGTCTATTAAAGTTCATAGGAATTTAGTCAAATTTTAATTAAGGTTTCAATTACATTTTGAAGTGCAAAATCATTTTAACACTGACAAGCAGATGTCATTGGCTGCTTTCATTTTATTCTTTCCTGATCTTCAAAAAGCAATTGAAATTGCTGGACAGCTGCATGCCTAGGCACTCAGGATTTCTTTTTCTTTCCATTCTGTTAGTTAGTCAGTAGATTACCAGGAAGAGTGGGCAATTCCTGTTTATATTTTTCAGTATGAAAATAATACCAATAAGTGATTACAGATGGCAATTACCTGATTGATTCTGCTGCACTTCGGTAATTGCTTTCTTGGCCTAGTCTTTGTTAACCTGGTTATATCAGTCTGTATGGATTACATTTTTTCCCCCACCTGGCTTTTATCAATGGCCACCTTTAGAAGCTATTTAGAACTATTGAAGTGTTTTGTGATGTTGCTCTTGCTTTTATTTGTAATTTTAGAGTTGTTATTAATTTTACAACCTCACCTACACTTCTCTTTTCCTTTGATCTACTTACCTTTGTTTCTTTTACTTTTCTTTTGTAACATTGGAAGAGTTTTTTTCGTTGTAATTTTTTTGTCTTTCCCATTGCAAGCTTTCTTATTTGGCTGCCTACCAGTTCTTCATCTCCACTAGGAGTTTTTTTTTTTTTTTTT
>WBMW01004435.1:0-14062 GCA_013396635.1 Penelope pileata | reverse complement strand
AAACAGTACAGATGAAGTAAAGGAAAAAAGTAAAATTTTAATGCTTGATAAGAGCTAATACATTTGAAGGAAGACTTGGAGGAGGAAAATGGTCTAATAGCGAGCTGCAAAGAAAAGAAGTCACATGGTATAACTTCTGTTCAGTAGTATCATCATCAAAGATTT
This sequence comes from Penelope pileata, assembly GCA_013396635.1. Lineage (NCBI taxonomy): Eukaryota > Metazoa > Chordata > Aves > Galliformes > Cracidae > Penelope > Penelope pileata. The sequence continues at coordinate 13,897 of WBMW01004435.1, read as the reverse complement.
GAATTTCATCTATTCCTTGAGTCAGGCCTTATTTGGGATCAGATGAGCTATTCTCATTTTTTTACAGGCTTAAATTCTCATATACAAGCCTGGGAAAATTAGCTTCCTGGTACATGATCAGCTCTTTTTTTTCGTCACTCACTAAGATAAATCACTTGACTTATCATACAATCATAGAATAGCTTATGCTGAAAGGGATCTCAAAGATTTATCTAGTTCCAACCTCCCTGCTGTGGGCAGGTTTGCCACCCACTAAATCAGTTAAAAAAGAATATATTATTTAAAGGAGAACGTGAAAGTGTAAGAAGGTATATAAACAGGACAACACAGAACTCCTAACTGCTGTCCTCTTTTAAGTAAGTTTTGTTAGTTTTTTTTTCTTTCTTTTCTTCTTCTTTTTTTTTTTTTTTTTTTTTTTTTTTTTNTTTTTTTTTTTTTACTATTATTTGCTGAATCAGTATTACTGTTGACCTTATGGTGATATTACCCATTTTATTCTTAATGACAGCAACCCATTGCTTCTCCATCTGCTATCTACTCACCACTCTTCTACTCTCATTGTTCTACCAGCAACTCTACTAATCATTCCAGCTGTTTATAAACCCTCACCAAGTGTTCAAGAGGCACTGAAAACCAGCAGTTTTGTGACACACAAGACATTCACAAACAGACTCTTTCTGTCAATTTACAGAAACCTCTTAAACTTGGTATCTTTCATAAAACATTTTCCAACAGTCACAAACTTTTTTTTTTAATATATACTTTCTTTTTGGCTGCTAAAGGCAGTAGTATGCAAACAAATAGGCTGCAGAATGCCATTGAAGCATTTCATTTGTCTTCATTCTTTCCAGTAGATGTCAAGAGAGTGTTCTTCCTTTTTGGGTTCCCCTGCCTCCTGAAAATTTGGAATAAATAATAAGGGGGCTTTGGCTTTTCTTTAGCTCTTAGCCACAAAGTTTGCATCCCCATATTTTCCTGAATGACTATTCCAAATAGAAAAAGGAATAATAGGTCTGTCACTAAAGAATAGAATGATTTTTGTTTACCAAATCAAGAATAGACTCTGTGGGTGCTGAATTGAAATAAAATTTCTTTTAAGTAGGGCCCCAAGAAATCAATTCTAACTGGCAGTTAATGACCAGTTTGCGAACAGCCAAGGGCAGTTTAAACTACAGCAAATTGGTTGTTAATGGTGTTAATGAATGATATTGAAGGGATTATTGCTGTTACAAACTCTAATCAATCAGGTTTACTATTGTGTCTCAGACAACATTTGCAAACTGCAATATTTCATGGATGCAGCTCTGCATTTCTGATTTTAATTAATACGGTAATCTGAGTATTCCAGGATGTTGAATTCTACCTTCAGTTTTCAGGGAAATATATGCATGTATATTACACATAGAAATAATAGTAAGTACTTCAAAATAAAAGGTGGTCATATGAATTAATAAGAACCTCTGCTGAGGCATCAGAAAGCTTGTCATTATTTATAGGAGGACTATATAAAAAAAAATTATCTGTGTCTGGATTTATTGTTGTACTCTACTTGGTTCATGCAAACTTATAAATTTGAGTAATTCATGGCTGTTTTGTTGAATCAGTTCTGAAAATATTACTGAATATGTAACTCCTTTTTATACAGTACTTTGCTGAACACTGCATCTCCTGCTCTCAAGCACAGTATTTCTCTCCCGGTCTGAGGTGAGGCATTGGCTAGCTGGTCTCATCAGGGAGATTCATGAACTGTTGCTTTAGCAACTGGCTCTGCTGCTTGGTTTCTGGTGAAAGGAAATGTCGCCTTCCATGTTTTGTTTGATCGTTTGTTTGTTTTAATATTAAATGTAGGCCTTAACAAAAGCCTGTTACAGGTGGTTTTCAGTATCAATGTCTGAGTGAATGAAATAATGGACAGTAGTCTAAAGGTAGCAATGGAATATGTATAGGTTTACATTGTGAAATATAACTGTACTGTTTAGTAGATTTGGCATGTCTTTTGCTCTTGAACGGATCTCATTGGCACTTGTTGGATCTGTGTTACTTACGTGTTTCGCCAGAGTTGCAATGCAGAGGAAAGATGAATGCATTCTAAAAGAAAATCAGCAACGTATCCAAGCCTTCCCATGTACCATGGAAGTAAGCTGATTTGCATCTTTTGGGCACCCTCTTACCCTGATGGCAAAAACATTTCACATGTAGCTTTTGCCAGTGGTTCTGAAACCAAACAAGAGTGATTTAGGGACTGATCCTTGGCACCAAAGCCAAAGAGCATAAATTGCCACACTGTCAAGACATATTCGTCTCTACAGACTGTTATTGGTGATGCCTCTGAACCTCCTCTGGACCAATCAGTTGTGCCTATGATTGAAACACATAATTATGAAGGTATGTTGTAGGTTAACACTTGTAGGCACTTAAGTACCAGACAGCTTCATTCTCGCTCTCCCACAATGGGTGGGGGAAAGAATCAGAAAAGTGAGAAAACTCGTGGTTTGACAGTGTAAAAAGTATAGCAAAACCTGAACATGCAAGCAAAACAAGGAATTCATTCTCTAATTCCTATCAGTAGGTAGATGTTTAGCTATTTCCAGGGAAGATAAGCTTTACCTGTCTTTCTTGGTTACATGAGAAGATAAATGCCTTCACACTGAACATCTCCTCCTTTCTGTGTCTTTCTTTTTCTTTACTGTCCTGTTTGTGTCCCCTCCCATCTTCTTGTACATTCTTGTCCCCTCTCATTCTTCCTTCTGGCAGGGCACCTGTAGGGAAACAGTTGATCACAGCATGAACTGATGATTGAGCACATGGTGGAGGGGCATGGCTGGCCTGGGGAATACTGGTAGGTCACTTCCACTTGTGACCGGAGGAGGTGGACCTGAGGAGGGGTTGCCCCAGGCTTAAATAAAGGCCAGCCAGGCAGAACAGGAAGCAGCTTGAGAGGATTGAGGAAGAAGCTCAAGAGAGAGAGAAGACTGAGGTGGGAGCTTGGGAGAGAGAAGATTGGAAAGCCATTGGAGAAGTAGCAGCGTGAGGAAGATGCTGACACCTTCCAGATGAAACAAACGGCATAGTCGTAAGGGTAGTTGTAAGAGTTTTGGGGACTTTTCCTATTACAGCACCATAAGAAGCAGTGAAGTCCTTGACCTTGTGTAAATACTGCTCAGCAACAGCTAAAACTGCTGTAAAAATAGTGCTATCAATGTTTTTTTCATCACAAATTGAAAGCATAACACTATGTAAGCTGCTATGAAGGCAATTAACTTTATCCAAGTCAAAACCACAACAAGATCATATTTACAGAAAAAGATGTGAGGTTTTTGGGGTGGTATCTGTTCAGTATGACTTTTACAATAGTACTTTTCCAGGCATGTTGCACAAGGGCATATTTGAGCTCCAAATCATTACAGAATTATGAAATCATTAAGGTTGGAAAAGACCTCTAAGACCATGTAGTCCAACCATCCACATACCACCAAGATTACCCAGTAAACCACTAAACCATGTCCCTTAGTATCACATTTACATGTGTCTTGAACATCTCCAGGGACAGTGACTCCACCACCTCTCTGAGCAACCTGTTCCAGTGCCTGACCACTCTTTCAGAGTAGAAGTTTTTCCTAATATCCAACCTGAACATCCCCTGGCACAATTTGAGGCCAATCCGTCTAGTCCTATTGCTAGTCAGGGAGATTTGTTCTGCTCCCCATCTCATACTTCCAGGTCGTGGGGCAGAGTAACCCGAGAATAAATGGTTTGACTATTAAAGACAGATGTAAAGAAGGCACTGAGAACCTCAGCCTTTTCCTTATCCTCTGTGGTCACGCTCCGCACCACATCCAGTAAAGAACAGAGATTCTCCTTAGCCCTCTTCTTACTGCTAATATATTTGTAAAAATTTTTTTAATTCTCTTCTACTGCAGAGACCAGTGTACTTGAGGACATTGTTGGAAGACTGTGTAGGACAGAAGAAGCCATCCCTGCAATGTCATCTGTAGTGCCTTATCAGAACAATTCTGAGAGTGATCAATGTCTTGAGATGTCCCTGGATGTGTTCCTTTAGAAACTGAGATGGAGGATTCATAAGTGAGAGACCTAAAACTTACTTAACCTAAGTAATATTTCTTTGATATTACTATTTGGCTTTTTCTTTATTTAACAATATAGAGGTAGCCATGGTCAGTCTGCCCCTGAACATGTTCCCAGTTCTACTGATTATATTGCTTACTTATGGTTTTAAATTAGTAGGAGTTACATGGATTAAAACCGAAAGGTTAAAAAAGAGTGGAAGACAATAGCCTAATTATTATGCTGAAATTTGTGATGATTTTTCTAATTGGATTTTAGACCAAATCCATATTAAAGCAAGTGATCGGCACCAGCATGTAAAATCTCTTACTACTTACAACATTTTTATGAATTACAAAGTACATGGGATAATTCACATCAGTATTAATCTTGGCAAATTAATGCTTCCAAACAGTCTTACAAACCTTAAGTGAGCAATGATAACTAAACCCCAAAAGGGCATGTGAGTAAGTTAGGTTATATAATTTGTTGGCTGACAGTACTTTTATTTCCCTAGCAGGAAAAATATGGGTTATGGCCATGGCTCATAAACTGTGAAGAGTTTGCATTGTTAGATTATGAAGTGAACACTGAAGAGAAGTTAAATGGTTTAGAACAGAACAAAGAAAACGGAAGTAACAAGATTTGTGTTAGTTGCCAACTGCATCATTTGTGTATCTTCTAAAATAGTTTTTCATTGTTATTTTCCCATCATGCTATATACTTTTTTACACTTTCTGAATACACTTAATTATTATGATCTCTGATTGACATCTTCTCAACTTCTTCTGTTATAAAAATCTGCTGAAACTGATTTTTGCCACTTGCAGTGCTCTAATTCACCTTCATTTATCCTGTTATCCATGGTTTCTTCAATGGTCTACTATCCTTCTCATGCATTTATTAGTTCTAATAGGGTTAAACATGTTATCTTGATTTTTATTTTTCATTTCAAATGCTTAAAATTCTTGAAGAATAAACAGGAGGTTGCAAGAAACAAGGCCTGCTGAAGAAGTTTAGAATATAAACGGTAAATAAAAAATAGTATATATAACCTAGGATAGAGTTCGGTCATGATTATTTCTTCTTATGGTACAATATAGCTTTTTTTAATTTAAGGAACTTATCCATAAACCAATTAGTTCACTTTTCCCAAGAAATTGAGAAGTAGAAGTAATAGAACCAGCTATTAAAACAAATGGCTTAAATTGGGAAAATAAGCTCTTAGAAAATCATTTTTATAAAGAAATGTGATTTATCATAATCTAAAATGCACATACATTAACTTGTAGATTATACGTTATGTAAAATCTTGGTAAGAATTTTGGACTAATTCACAAATAAAGCTTAACATCAATATAAATGAGCCAAATTTTCCATGTACTTGAATTGGAGTAAATCGAAACTATGTCATTCTACCAATTTTATTCCATTAACTGTTTAAGCAGAATGAAAGAAGAGTTTTCTCTATTAATCTAGTGTCTTGGAAAAGTATATAGTAAAATATTTAATAAAATAACAAATATATATAATTTATTTGTGAAGTGAAAAAACATTACAGTAATACTGTCCTGGAAGATAAATTTGTATTTCTTTAGACTTAAGGTAATATATCCTAAGGTATAATAAGATATATATAAGATAACTAATATAATAATTACCCTGTATAATTACAATGACGTGTTCAGAGTTGAAAGTGGTAACTTGCTAAAATCTTTTGTTCCACAAAATGAAGTTAATAAGTCTGAAAAAAGTAAATAATTTCTTAATATAATAGAATCCTTACACTGATATGAAACAAAGCATTTGAATGTAAGATTATGGGCACTTTCACAGCATTTACTTTCATGTAAAGAATATAATTTGAATGAAGATTCAAAATAATTTTAAATACTGCCTTTAGTCACTAAACTGTATGCTTTTTTATTTGTTTGTTTCTTTATGTATTTTTTCTCTTTAATGAATTTAACTAACTTTCATGAGTTTAAATTAAAACATTACATACACAGTACAATTAAAATATATTACAGTTTCTGTTGTAAAATAGGCCAAATAATTATTTTTATATTTATTTCAATAAAACACATTTTTTATTATCCCTCCAATAAATGTGTTCTGACAATTTCTATCATCTTAAATATTTGCTTTAGACTATCTTTTTTCTCACTGAGAATGGTGCAACTTATCTTGTGTCTTATTTGTCATTTCCACAAATTTTACTTCCCTTAATTATAAGGCAAACAATTTCAGAGCTATGTTTTCCAGAAAACTCTTGTTACCTCGTACTTTGATGTCTTCCAAGTTGTTTTATGCGGTACTAATTTAAGAATTAAGTAAGATAGAGTTTATCTAAGTCATTACCTGCAGTGTTTTTAATTGAATCACAGCAACAAACTTATACTGGGGGTACATTACTACATTAATTATTTGTATTATTTTTTTCAGTTTATGACCTTATGTTTGCATTATACTTTGAAATGCTTGTTCATTTTTTTTTCCCTCCAATTAAAAATTTTAGGCTAAAATAAGTAGTCAAAGGAAAAAAAAATAAAGCCAGTAAGGCATGTTACAATGATCAGTATAGTTCTGAATGCCAAGAACATAAATTTATTCTCTCATATAAGTGTGATGCTTCTTGCCATCAGAAAGAGCAGCCGGGTGAAACAAGCTAGAGAAGCCGAAAAATGAGGCAGGGGGAAGAAGAACTGGAATAAAAGTGCTAGAGTGAAGGATACTGGATAAGCTCCAATGCAATTGAAGTTGAAGGAAAGACGCTCATTGATTTCCAAGACAATTGTATCACATTCATTTTGAGGATACTGCATTTTTTGTATTTAGCAAGCGAGAGTTCTAGACAAATTTTCAAACTGTTTAATTTGATACTAAAAATTTCAGATTCCTACTTTCTGAAATTCCTTAGTTTTGTCCCAGTGAGTAATTCAGCTTCTCTAATTGTCCATTCTCCTAGGATGAAGAAAATTTTCTTTGTATAAACATTCTTATGCAAGGCTATTCAGGAAAAATGTAACTATGTACTTGGACTAAAATAGTCCTCTTCTGGATGGAGAAGTCATACAGCTATATGTGGTATATATAGCATGATAATATTAGTATTTCAAGCATTCCACAAAAAACTGTCAGTTGAATTTTTTTTTATCATAGTTTGTCATTGCTTACAGTTGCTACTTACAGGTCTCCTTTCTTTTCAGAGCTTACCTTGCCTGAAATGAGTCAGTTTAAGCCTCCCATCCTTTTCCCATACTTGTTGTGCTACCTTTCTACTTTGAACAAAATAGAGGGCTGCATTTGATAGATTTTAGGCCAGAAAGAGTCAAGATATTATGCTCTTCTATTCTTTCACTTATACTGATTTCTTTTTCATTAAATAATTGAAAAAAGGTTTATCAACATTTAATGATTAGATGGATTATTAATAAGCATGATTATGAATTAGCCTGTATTATTAGTTCCATTGACTTCAACAGGGCTTTTTGTCTGAATAAGGACTATTGAATTTTGAACATATATTAATAAGATCATCTTGCAAACAGAAAGGCAGGAAATAATATAGCTTTGTTTCCATTTGAAATGTAACGGCTTTAAGAAGCTTTTTATGTGACCCTAGGATGCTGAGAACAACAATGTAGAATATTAACTATGCAATAGAAATAAGTTTACATGCTGCAGGCTGAACAAGATCTAGATGAAATCTGTTGTGAATACAGTAATTATTATAACTATTTACTGAGCCTTGTCTGTGCTATATTTTATTTGATGGCATATGACAGGAGACACAAAACCATGGCTGTCAGAATTATGTAAGTCTTTACTCTTTCACATTTCAAAATAAGCAAGAAAATAATTCTGCACATCTAGGTTCAGATGATAAATTGAATATGAAAGGAAAGATGTGGAACTCAGTGAGCTACGAAGATGTGTGTGTCTATAAATTTATTATGAATATCCTTAAGCATATAGTAGTTTAATCAAATGAATAATGTATGTGTAAATCAGATAACTGGATTATCTGTGTTCTCAAAGGAAATTTTAAATCTCATCCAAGGAAACACATTTTTTCACCCAATCTGAGTCCTATTTCATTCAAAGTTTTACTCTGAGAATAAAGACTCAGGGGTGCATATACAGAGATGTTTTCAAATACTGTTTTTATTTGTATCTATTTTTCACAGGAAGGAAACTGCTTGTTTTGTCTGACTAGTAATTTATTTTCACTCAGACAGGCATTTCTGTAAACAGAAGCTGAAATTCTCTTCCAGTCAGGAAGTTTCTGAGTATTAGTTGTCAGTTGCTGAATATTTCGAACTCTGACTGATGTTGTGGAATCTCAGCAGCGTGTAGGAGCAACACATTGCCTCACAAAATAAGGCTTTAACCAGAGAAAATATAGCAATACATTAGCTTGATAGTTAAAGCTGTCTCTATGGTAGTGAAAGATACAGACTGAAATTGTCTCAGGAAAAAGGTCAACATTATTGTGGACTTTTTGACTCTTCTATAAATGTCCTCCGTCCTGATACTAGTTGTTATTATTATCCTCTGTCTGGAAATTTATTGTGCTTTGGAGTGTGAGAACGGTATCTTTCCAAGCAAAGAGACACCTAGGTTTTAGTTCCCAAGGACATCTAATTAAACTGTTTACTTCAGCCTCAGATAAAGGCAGAACACAGAATTGTGTGTTTTTTTCAGGTAAAAGTTAAATACGTCTTATGAATCAAAGCAGTTCAACTGTTAAATGTCTAGTACTCGTCTGCAGGGGAATTCTTAATGATGATATTGGATTGTTTATCAAGCTTTAATAAATCTGGTTTTACTAAAAAGTCTGGGCATGTGCAGAGACAAAAACTTGTGGATCTTGAAGAGTCTGAAGTGGAATAACAAGTTTTCGTGAACCAATAGCTCCTGTGGGATTAGAATGCAAGATGAGCAAATATTTTCAGCATTTAATTGGTGTTGATAGCTTCCCTTTGCATCAAAATCTCAATTTAGCAGCTTAGATTCCTAACAGAACCCTAAATTGCTGATTTCCTTACAGCTGAATTTGTCTAATAATCAAGCTAACTAAATAAATCTCTTTTATTACTGTTATTTTTTGTTTAGTCAGTTGTAGCAAATGTAACATGGTATGCAAAGGGTATACTCAGGCAAGGCTGAGGCTACAGACCATTCATTCTATTTGTTGTAGGAAACCGACATTTATATTAAAATTAAATTTTTTTGATTCAATTTCTGTAGATATCCAATTGTTAGAATTACCACTTTAGAAACAAAAAGTTAATTTAGCTTTTCACTAGTCAGACATAATACTGTGACATACAGTTTTTAATATTTTCTTGTTTCACAATAATCTACATTTACCAGTAAACTTATTCCAACCTTATACAAATGAGTTGAGTTAGAACAGTTGTTCAATTTACATGACTCATATAGTTGATCAAGAGTTTTCCTTTTACCTATATGCATAGAAGTGTATAAAGCATGTACCTTCAGCCAATTGCAAAAAATCCATAGAACTTACCAAAGAAATGAGATTCATACTACAATGTTCATGTGTGCTGTACTTTCTACAATAATGTACTTTCTCCTGCAAAGGTCTGATATCAATCCTTATAATAGATACAGGAAATCTGAGGTTGTGTGTGTACTTCATATTTCAGTGAATATGAAGGAATGTTTTGTCAGGAAGCCGATAATTGAAGTCAATATTTATCCCTTAAAATAAGACACTGTATTATTAACTCCAGCAAAGGTCAGTATTTCCTCAGTGGATTAATAAGATAAAAGTGTTCTGGTCTAACTTCAGCCTATGTTGTACCAAATCTGGATATTTTTACTTCTACTAATGTTTCATGGAAAAGAATTGTAATATTTCTGGATAGCTCATGATCAATTATGACACAAAGACATAAAATATAGCCCTCCTGTGTAACATTTTCAGTGTGTTATGGTACAGTGTGAAATTAGCATACAAGTATGTATAAGTAAGTATGACCTCATTTTAGTGAAGTTGAATTAAAGCATAGCATTTCAGGTTATAACTTCTATCAACATTCTTAATTACAGTATACATTGTACCTCATACAAGGACACCTGCATAGAAATACTCACACATGAAATATCTCTAATTTTTCATAATTGTAAAGACAGAGTAATTTGGTACACTAAATTTAGAGTATGAGAAACCTATGAAAAATGAAACAAACAGATGTAGAACTTTGTTTAAATTGATCATGAGTTGCACATATTGTCATTAAATTACCTTAGCTAATGGTGGATACCATCATATACTCAAAACCAGTAGACTTTTATCAACATATTTTAAAAAAAAAGTCTAGACTTTCACTGATTTTCAAATAATTAAAAAATATAAATGAAAATGTGTCCAAATAATCCATTCCTTACAAAAATGAGAAAGGTATATAATTTTCCAGTACTTTAGAAATTTTCCTAAACTGACTCTGTGTGCTCTGGAATATTCTTTTTCCTATATATATAGATAGATAGATAGATATATTTAATAATCAGAAGACATCATAAATCATCCTTGTTATTTGGCTGGATGAAAGGAGAAAGAAGAAACAATATTTGCAAGTAACCTTAGTTATCTGAACTTCTTGCATGTAAGTTATTTTAAAAAACCATTTTTTTTTCTTTTTCAAAACAGTTATTTAGATAGTTGTCTTTTACAGGAATATAAGAAACCAAAATAATTCCAGTGTAAAATATCAAATTGTTCATTACAAAAAAGAATCAAAATTGTTCTTTGATGGCATCAAGTGATTTACCTATAACTCTCTGTTCGACTATAATAACTAAATCTACTTAAATAGATCTTCCAAATTATTTGAAAATTAATTAATGAGTATTTCATTAATTGTTTGCACCTACAGCCTTTTGCAATCTAAGTTTATTTCAAAAAAGACAAACACTTCTTAAAATGAGCTACAGCTTAATAGTAGAATATAGCTGATGTTGTATCATATTGTGCAGCGATTTCAGTTGGGAAAGAATAGGACTTGGAATCCAGGTAGCAAATTAGATTGATGCGTTGTCCTCGACATACTGGCATTTTCATTTCTGAGGCCTACCAAGAGCAAAACAAAACCATTTTTTATACTTGTTCAAAATCTCAAGAGAAATGAGTTCAGGTGGTCTCAACCCAGTTTTTCAAGTACAAGGGGACACATCAAAATGCTGTCTTGTGTTGATAGTGATTCATCACTTTCATCTGTGAAAAGCCATGGGATTACAAGCATGAGGAAAGAGAAGCTCACCACATTTTTTCCAGCAATTATGTCTGTCTGGAACATTTTATATGAATATCGGAGCAGATATGTCAAGGAAATGAATGAAGATCATGTCTTCATGATTATCAAGGACTGTTTATTTAATTCACTTTTCCTATTTCTTGCCTCTGATTGAACCTTAATATAACAAACAGAATTTCGAAGTATGGAAAACAGAACAACAGAAATAAATGTAAAAAAGACCAGGTAATGAAAAATATAGTTCACTGAAGAACACTGATGAGATGTTAAAAATGTAATCAAGTGCTGTGTCACTATGTAATGTTTAATTCTTTCAATCTCCTAAAATGACCTTGAGAAAATTAGAATTCCTGAAAACGTTGCATCTTCAATTAGTATTCTCCCTCAGGTTTAACAAAGGAGACAGAAGAGAGATTACTGATATGATCATGTTCAGGTTTAAATACTTATCTGAGGAATATCTATTTTAAGAACACTTCAGTTTTCAGCATTGTCAGAGACAGGTAATGCTGCAGTTGGCAATGTGCAAAATTGTTGTCAGTAGATGTTTTTGTCCTCTCTTTTCTTTCAGTCCTTCAGCACATATCACTCTGTATGTCAGGCAAGGGGAGGGAGTTTCATTGTCATGATGACAGGTAAAAGAAGGGCCTGTGACTTTCGTGTTTCCTTAATCCTCTGGTAGATGAGGACAGAGCATGACTTACTCAAAACTTGCACCTGGATGATGACAGCAGATTACTGAAAACAGATTTAATAATGTGTGTGTGTTAAAGGTGGAAGGTGGCAGCTGATTTTCTACCATGGCCTTTATTTTCTTTCTTTGGTTGATACAAGAGGCAAACATAGACGCTGATGTGAGAGAATTAAGAGAGAGAGAACGTATAAAACAGCGAAGGAAGGAAATTGTTTCATTCAAGAATACGTTCCATTCTACTGGTAACGTCATAGTCAGGGTAGATGATACAGTTAAAGCCCATTAGCTAGCAATGAAATAGATAGTTTCAATATGAGTTAATCACTGTATCTTCTGCAGAAAATGAGCTCAACCAGTAACAATACAACAAATGTTTGAAACAAAGAAGAGAACTCTACAACAAATTCTCGAGTGCCAGAGTCTATGGTGTTTAGAAATAGCAAGATATCATCTTCTGAAGTATTTGAGTACATGTAATAGGAAGTAATTAATACCCTTTTCAATTAAGATTGTTCACAGTAACCATGATAGAGGTGCTCTTTCTAAATGATACATTTAAACTGTAAAATATGAGGTTGCTCAAAACCTTATCAGCAAATATACAATTTTCATATTGGACAGGAAACAAGTTCACAGGTTTAATCTGCAGGTAAGACTGGCAAAAAAGTAGCTGTCTTTTACAAAGCCGTAATTTGGTTAGCCTTATTATCAAACATATATATATGTACAAAAAGAAAGAATGTGAAAACTCCAGTTTCCCAGTGGACTGATTAAACTACAACAATAAGATCCAGTCAAAAGATTCATGTATTTTTATAATTCAGTGATTTATTTTTCTTTTTAGGTCCCTACACACACTTTAACGTAAATATATATATACCTTTTCCTTTTTGGAAAAAATAAAAAAATATTCTAATATAGAGGTTTTTAATAGATTCAGTGGTATTACATGCTTATCATTTGGACTGCTTAGACGGACTCATGAACCTGACAGACCCAACAGCTGCTATATTTGCAGATGATTTTTATTGACAGAATTCCCAAGGCAGTCACAAATTCTGAACTACATGACTGTATGTAATTTTCAGGAGCTACATGGAGAGCTTTTACTTTGGGGTAAACCATTAATATGAGTGGTACATGTAAACCACAAGATATCAATAATACTTATGTGACTTTTGAAAATCCATAATAGTCTGGTGAAAATCAGTCTATAATCTTAGTTCATTATAGGATTGTGGTGTTGAATCATTATTTTTTTTCTCTTTTAATTATTATTAACACAATTATTAAAATTAAGATAAATAAATATGAACCGAACTAAAAGTAACCTTCCATCTTCTCTTTCCCCTCTGATAATCACTTGTAACAGATCTGTGCTCTACTTTACTTTCCAGCCCACAGGTAGCACTCTATAGCACTGTAAATGAATAAGTAGAGAACGGCACCACTTAGTGTAAGAATTAATAGTCAGGAGTGAGAGGGCAAAGGATGGGATGTAAATTAAATTGTTTTTGTTGCTGAAATCTGTGTGCACGTGTAACTCACCCCAAAACCTATAACAAAGCAAAAAGGAATTATATTACTTACATTCATTAAAGAAGGCACCTTGGCTCTCCTTAGGTACTTCTGTTCTAGTTTCTAATCAAAGTGTAATTTCTCAAAAAAAAAATATTGTGATAATTTTATTCACCTAAAGAATATGAAACAAGCAAAAAAGTGCCACAAAAAATAGATGGATGAGGTTAATAATGCAACTATGATGTGACTAGAGCTGCTATGCAACCATATACTGTTCTCAGACAACAAATGTGGCTCTCACAATTGGAAAGTAGGATTAGATGGGTATAAA
>WBMW01004434.1:0-62149 GCA_013396635.1 Penelope pileata | reverse complement strand
AATCCCATCATCAGTGTCACTGATAAAGCTGTTAAAGAGCACTGATCCCAAGACAGACCCCTGGGGGACACTGCTTGTTACCAGCCTCTACCTGAACATAGAGCCATTGACCACAGCCAGGTCAAAGGCCTTGCACAAGTCCAGGTAGATGACATCATTTGCCTTCCCTTTGTCCACCGATGCCATCACTCCATTACAGCAGGCCACCAGATTGGTCAGACACGACGTTCCCTTGGTGAGGCCGTGCTGGCTGTCTTGGATCACCCACTCATCCCTCATGTGCCTTTACATGTCATCCAGGAGGATCTGTTCCATGATCTTTCCAGGCACAGAGGTGAGGCTCACCGGCCTTGTAGTTCCCCAGGCCCTCCTTTCTCCCTTTCTTACGCAAATCACCCCACCATGTTTCCGTGATAGCAACAAGATTGTAATTTTCCAAGTGCATCACTGTTTCTAACTCCTCCTGCTTATTTTGCACGCTGCGTGCATTGCTATAGAGGCACTTCAGCTGGGCTTTGTGACTCACCACCTTTCTAGAGGAACCTTCTCTCAAACCTGGACAAATCTGAAGTTTTCCCCCGCTGCTTCCTAGAGGGAAGCAAGAAGATTTCAGACAGGAGATTGGCAACATTACGTCCTCTGAGGAGTCCTCACAAGATCCTATGGGACAATTCGGAGGTTTTCCCCCACAATCTCCTAGAGCGACAGCATCCCCCAGCCCTTGTCTGTCCCGATCAACTCCACCCTCTTCCCCCACCGAATCTAGTTTAAAGCCCCAAACTACTCGCTTAACCCTAGTGAGCCTCGTTTAAGTTGCTCCTCCCTTCATACCTAGTTTAAAGCCCTCTCAGTGAGTCCCGCCAGCTCCTGAGCTAGGAGCTGTGTTCCTCTTAGAGACAGGTGAGACCTGTCTGCAGCCATCAGGCCAAGTAGGCTGCCCTGTGGTCGAAAAACCCAAAATTCCTGCCATGGCACCAGCCTCTTTGTCACGTGTCCATCACTTGGGTTTCCCTAGTCCGCTCAGTATCCCTCAATGCTACAGAAGGGATAGAGGAAAATACCGCTTGTACTCCTCCTGCGTCTGAAAATGTCTTTTAAGAAACCAGAAGAAGTACTTAATGAAATGCTGGATCTCACAGTTAATTGGTAAGGCTCTACAAAACAGCTCAGGAAGAGGTAATGACGTACCAGGTCATAACCCTAGGTTCAGCTTTCTACCCTCCCTTCCCCCCCATATTAAAGAGGCAGAAGTACAGCTTCTACCACAAAAGAGATTTCAGCTATGTTTGTCTATACAGAAGAATACATGCTCAGCAAGCAGTAGTGCACAATACACATTCAAATTGCAAGCTCCTTACTTTCTTTTCTTTGGTTTATTGGTTTGTTTTGCAGGCACGAGGTGCAGATATCCCTGACCTTCCAGGGGAGTTGCCACTCTGGACCTGTGGCAGCACAGCAAGTATGAAAGTGAAGAATGTGAAAAAGTAAGAGCAGTATTCTTTGATTTTTCAATCTTTTCTGGGCTTCTAGTTTTGACGTCCTGGATTTTAGCTACTGTGTTGGAATACAGCTGGGGCATTCAGTGACAGCTTTTGTTAATACCTTCATGAGAGCAACCAAAATCCATGCAAAACAAACAACCTCACAGATAACGTGCTGTAAAACTGAGGATGCCAGAGGTTTTGTTAGGTCTCTCGCCTACTTCCTGCCATGTAAAGGAAGGCCTGTTTGCATTTTGAACCTTGCTGTTACTGTATCTTTAAACCTTTGTGATTTCTCTCTGAAATGGATTAATTTGAATTACACATATATGTGTATATATATATGAGGGTAGCCTGTATGTTTTTTAATTTGATGTTTTGCTTTTTTCCTTTTTATACATTCTGCCTTGTGCCTCTTCTCGGAATGGGTTTTGCACAGTTTTTCTTTTCCAGTGTTTGGTTTTTATTCTCTGATTTCCTTTTTTTCTTTTTTTCCTGTGAGCCTCTCTTGCTCTCTCTCGTTCACTCTCTCCCAGATAATGTAAGCCAACTTACTATGCTTGTAGCTAAGGTTTCAAACCTGTAAAGAGATTCAAAAATAATCAGCATTACTTTTCTTGTCTTTGCTAAAAACACTGACTTGAGGACCAGAGCTCCCCAGTATTGGTTGATCTGTGCATTCAGATCTCCTCTTCATAGTGCTCTGATGCTGCGAAGAAAATGGCTCTTTGTTCTAGTGCTGAGCAGCCAGATGCTGTATCTCACTTCCCACTTGTATTCCTGTGGGAAGAGAGAGCTAGATAATGACAATCTCATTGGCTTACCACCAGAAATATCTATAGGAGTCTATAATAGCTTCAGCAGAAGCAAGAGCGTGCTGCAGAGCCAGAGGATCTCCCCGTCAGCCATTACTGTAGCTGGAGACACTTGGGAATAATTATGCCTCAATTCTGAATTCTAAAAAGGCAAAGGATAAATAGCATTTGTTCTGCACCCTCAGATACATCAATCCGGGACTGATGGGCTGTGATGCCTTTCACAGGTAAAGTTCTACTTTCCTATGTGTCGTGTAAGGCTGTTTATTTGCACTGCAAAAATGTATTTGTTAAGGTAGAGCTGCTTGTCCCTGCACCATTTCTTAAGGATGTGGGCCTTGGTGTTGATGAAATGCCACACAGTTCTGTAAGGATGCAATGATAAAAGCCATTTTGCAATTCAGTTTTCCTTTCTCACTTGATTCCTTTCTTCACTGTTTTGGTGCAGCACATCAACAAACCACTCTGTTCCTTTGGCTTTAGGGTGAGAAAGTTCTTATTTCAGATGAGTAACTGCATTTTATAACTTGATGCTGAGCATGGCGTCAGGGATTTGCATCTTACGGTGTGCTTTTGGTGTGCTTCAGGTTATCCTTTACAAAGGGCCATTTCCCGAAGATGGCTGAATGTGCACATTTCCATTATGAGAACGTGGACTTTGGCAATATACGGGTGAGTTTCGGATTTCTTTTCTATAGGACTCAGCACTGTGGTTTTTTGGTTGCCAGCTAACCTGGTGGGGGCAGCTCCACTGAGGTTTGTTCAATTTACTGCAAGGTGTTTGGTGCTAGGAAGTGAAAGCAATCCGGTCTCTTTGTTTGGAATTGCTTCTGTGTACTGGGCCAGAATCTGCCTTCAGCTGTGTGGCCACCCCTTTGAGGCTGAATTTAGTTGTTGTCATGGTTTTCAGACTGCATTCACCATTGAGCTGTCTGTAGTAACTGCATGCACATTTTAGCTGATGTGTGTATCTTTAAGCAGTTGTGTGCTTGTATTTATGTAAATATAAGGTGCTAATTCAAAGTTATTTATTCTCTTTGTGTTACCTTAGCTCTGCCTTGTGCTCTGCAGCAGCTGTGCCATCAGAATGCAAGCAACCGCTAGTCAGCTTGAGTTGCATTTCTAGAAGTGTGCACTTGATTCCTTTGTGGTCCATCCATCAGAAACAGAGGCAGATGCATTTTTTCCTTGAACAGTTCCATAGAGGGTTGGGAAGCAAAAGTCACTGCTCTTTTCTCATAGATAGGTTGTGCTGAAACAGGAATGCCTCCAGCATCTGCTGGCCCGGTAGCCAAAAAGAGGTTACGACCTTCTGATTTCTGAAACGTTTCCTGTGATACGGTGAATTATTTACCGCCTTTCATGTTTCTGTACTTGACAGTTGTGCCAACAGAATGATGCATCCTTTTTTTCCATCTCTGTAAAACTCCTGCTGGGGAGGTGTGCTCTGGAGTTTGGATGCTGTTCAGGATTCCTGTCTGCTGCTGCTCACGGTGGCTCTAAGCAGACCACTCTGCTGAGTTTGGGATGCAGCTGCACCCACACAGAGGTGGCACGTTAGCCAGCAGAGTGGGCTTAGGAGGACACCAGTGCCAAGAGCTCAGTTCTTACTGCTGTCGCTGGGAGATGGGCTGCTGCCTCAAACAGGACCAGCCTCAGTCTTCTGAAGCAAAGCTCTGCTTCTTTCTTTGCAGTGTCTTTGTATTGCTGCACGTGCAGCTTCCTGTGCCCCTGCTCTCGTGCTCTCTGTGTTGCCCTGTGTGGCACAAGCAAGACCCTGGTTTGAAGCAGAGCGGCAGGCTGGCTGCGCAGTAGCTGAGGAGGGAAGCACAGGAAGGAAGAAAAAGTAGCATTGGCTAGTGAGCCCCTTTGGGCCCCAGAGCTATTGTCTGTGTCTCTATGGTGAAGCCAGGAGAAGAGTAGGCACCAGCAGTGGGGGGCCCAGTGCTGAAGTGTGCTGCGTGTGGGGGTGCTCAGCTACCTCTGAAAAACCCTACACAGCACCAAAGCTTTGCTCAGTAGCTGTTTGTGTACCTGAAGTCAAATGTGCTTCAACAAGGTGTATTGGGCCCTAAATCAGGCTCCATGCCTCTTTCATTTTCCCAAGCAAGATTTCTGATAGATGCCCACAGTATAATTCCTTTGTAATGTGGATAAAAATACCTTAAGAGCAGAGCTTTGTTCTTGAGATAGGAAAGAATGGGCAAGAAGTCGGCAAGAAGTGGAATTAATGGCAAAATATATGAAAGCTATTAATACAACAGCAGTATTAGTTTATGGGCTTAAAAATAGGTTCATACAGGGCTCATACATTTTAATCAAGTGGCTTTCAATGGTAACTCCTTTATGGTAACAAAGCAGAGTAGGGAGTAGCAGTAGGCTGAAGGGACTTGCAGCTGACAGCTTGGCACCTAATAGTGAATGACTGAGCTGCATCTGAGGGGGTAATGGCTGTAAACCCCTTTCAAAATGTGATTGCTGTTGAAAATTTGCCTAGTAGAAATGCAGTATTATCTGACTGTGTCAGTAATTGTGTAATGCTATCTATTAACAGCCTGGCCAAATTTCAGATTGTTTTGTAACATTTATGTCACTTGTGATATGATCTCATGATATGGTCTCAGCATTAATATCATGGCATTTTGGCTCAGGAGATCATGTTAAGTCAACTTTCTGAGATATATGAAAACAGATTTGTTCTCAGCCCTGTGCTAACAAAACTAGATACATTTTGGTATGCTTATCTCTTTAGAGATGTTCTGGTACACTGATTTCAGCAGCCATGTGTTTTAACCTTATCTGTGTCTGGCCAGCAGGATGCGTGTTGCATGGGGAGGAAATTGCTGGTGTACCAGGCAAAAGCTGTATTCACAAAATCGTGGAATCCTTAGGGTTGGAAGGGACCTTTAAAGGTCCAACTCCCCTGCAATGCACAGGGACATCTGCAGCTAGATCAGGTTGCTCAGAGCCCAGTCCAGCCTGACCTTGAATGTCTCCAGGGACGGGGCTTCCACCACCTCTCTGGGCAACCTGTTCCAGTGCTTCACCACCATTACTGTAAAAAGCTTCTTCCTTAAATCCAACGTGAATCTGCTCTTTTAGTCTGAAACCATTTCCCCTTGTCCTACCACAACAGACCCTGCTAAAGAGTCTGTCCCCCTCTTTCTTGTAGCCCCCCCTTTAGATACTGAAAGGCCGCTCTCAGCTCTCCCTGGAGCCTTCTGTTCTCCAGGCTGCACAGCCCCAGCTCTCAGCCTGTCCTCGCAGGGTAGGTGTTCCATCCCCTGGATCATTTTTGTGGCCTCCTCTGGACGTGCTCCAGCAGCTCTGTGTCTCTCCTGCACTGAGGACTCCACGTCTGGACACAGTGCTCCAGGTGAGGTCTCAGCACAGAGCAGAGGGGCAGATCCTCTCCCTCCCTTGCTGGCCACACTGCTGTTGGTGCAGCCCAGGATTCTGTTGGCTTTGTGGGCTGCACGGGCACACTGCTGGCTCATGTCCAGCCACCATCCACCAGTACCCCCAAGTCCTTTTTGGCAGGGCTGCGCTCTATCCTTTCATCCCCCAGCTTGTATTGATCGGGGGGGTTGCCGTGACCCCGGTGCAAGACCTTGCACTTGGCTTTGTTGAACCTCATGAGGTTCTCCTGGGCCCACTGCTCGAGCCCGTCTAGGTCTGTCTGGATGGCATCCCGTCCCTCAGGCGTGTCAGCTACACCACCACACAGCTTGGTGTCATCTGCAGACTTGCTGAGGGTGCGCTTGGTCTCACTGTCAATGTCATTGATGAGGATATTGAAGAGCATCAGTCCCAGCAGTGACCCCTGAGGGACCCCACTCGTCACCAGTCTCCATCCAGACAGTTTTGTTGTCTTTTCTAGTCTAGGTGGGCTGTTACCACCCACAGATGGACACTCCACATTCAGGGCCTTGTACCTGTTGTAGAGAGGCATGTGGGGGGGTGGAGCAGGCAAGGAGGGTTTACGGTACAGCCCCTTGCCTCCATCCACTCCTTTCCTTTGCGTTCTCACCTCCAGGTTGAGAAGTTCTTCCCTTAACCTGACAGGATGCCGGCTGCTTTGCAGCTTGTGCTTTTACCTTTGAGACAACCTGTCTCTGTGATGGCAAGGAGTATTTCTCCCATTCCTTCTTTTTGGCCCCCATGTCAGTTTTTAACTGGTGTATTTCATCCTGCAGGCTGGCCATGAGGCTGGGCAGATCCTCCACCTGCTCACACCTCACACACCCATTCTCACCGCCACCCCACAGTGCCAGCGAGAGGCTCACGCATTCAGGGCAGCCAGAGGTCTGCACAGCCGCATGGTTACCCCGGAATTCACTGAGGGTTTTAACATCCTTCCTGAGAGGAGCAGGTACCCTGGCTCTCCTACGGGTGGATACCATGGCTGAGTCTCTGATCGTGGAGGGTGATAATCCTGCAATTAGAGGCTGATGGCCAGGTACATAGCAGGTGATAATCACCTGACAGACTCCCCTCTCTAATCAGCAGCCTGCTTGCCCTCCCTGCTCGAACTGCCCTGTGCGACAGTTGCTGTCAAAGCTGCAGTTATAGGATGGGCTTTACGGCTTGCATCCATGCCAGAAATTCACTGGTATTTTGCTGAAATACATTACATTTATTGCTGCCTTTTTTTTCGAGCCTACATCATTGATTTTTGATTTTGTAATGAAAAGCCAGGATCTACATAATCCTTTTATTTAAGGCTAATACTGGGTAAGTATTTAAGAATTTTGTTAGCAGGAACAGGGTTCAGCCCTCTGCGCTGTGTCCCCCAAGGGAGATGTGATTGGCAGCGCTGGCCAGGTGGGCTCTGCTGCCTTCCCACAGTGGTTGGCCAACGTCCTGTCTCTAGAGCATCGGCATTCAGGTCATTGAGACAGAAAGTAGACATTGCTTCTGCAGGTATTGCTTTACAGATCATCCTAGTGTTCAACTGAGCACCAAAACAGAGAGTAGGAAGTCCTCAGTGTTTCTTCCAGGTCTTACATTAACATTTAGAATGCACATAAGCAGAAGAGCTCACGGCATGTTTAACTTTACAAGTGCCTAAATCATCCCATTGTAGCTTAGTGTGTTCAGAATCAGTTTCACAGCTATCATGTTGAACTTAGGCATGACTTCAGGGTCTGCTAGTTGCAAGAGCTTTCTTCTTAGGGGCTGGGGTTGCTCCTGCACTGAGCAGTGCAATGCAGATAGCTGAGTGAGCCTTGAGAGAGCTGGTGTGTGCACCCTGAACAGTGCAGCATCTCCCAGGCTCTAGCTTGAGTTGTTCAGTGTGTGAGCAGCGGGCTCAGCCCAGGTGGCTTGCAGGTTCCAGGTTTTGTGTTTTGCCTGTAGAACTTTTCAAGTTGACTTGTTCATGTGCAGTTGGAGTATCTTAGTTCAGCAGTTGTGCCGTATGATCTCACTGCCTTTTGATAAGCTTTAGGGCTTGATAGTACATACAGGTTGAACTACTTAACGAAACTTCTGTGTTGTTAAGTTGTACAAAGCAGTGTGATTCCCTGCTGTAGGGCAATTCCCGTGGTGCAAGTGTGGTTTTTCTTACAGAATCATAGAATGGTTTAACTACGCAGGCTAACAGGCTGAACGTCCCCAGCTCCCTCAGCCTTTCTTGGTAGGAGAGGTGCTCCAGCTCTCTGAGCATCCTCGTGGCTTCCTGTGGCCCTGCTCCCACAGCTCTGCATCCTTCTGGTGCTGGAGTCCCCAGACCTGAACGCGGTGCTCCAGGCGGGGCCTCATGAGGGCAGAGCAGAGGGGCACAATCCCCTCCCTGCCCCGCTGACACCCAGTTACTGCAGGCCAGGATACCGTTGGCCTTCCCGGCTGCAGTACACGTTGCTGGCTCATGTGCATCTTTTCATCCATCAGGACCCCCAAGTACTCCTTAGTTCATACTCAGGTATGGATTGCCCCAGCCCAAGTGCAACATCTTGTACTTGGCTTTGTTGAACCTCATGAGGTTCTCGTGGGCCCGATTCTCTGGGCATGGAACCATTTGCCTCGGCTCTCTGGATGCAGCCATCCAGCCAATTCATTATCCACTGAAAGGTCAACCCTTCAAATCCATCTCTGTGCCATTAATATAAACAGGAGAAATAGTGGTTAGGCATTCTGTAAATGTCTTCCTGTCAGAAACAAAGACTTTGTACTTCACTTGAAAAAATTAAGAAATTATCTTCAGTTGAGGAGGTTTTAGGAATGGAATATGGAGAGCTGATGCACTCTGTACTTTCCAGATGGTATTATTTGCTCATTGAAAAACACCTTAGTAAGGGAGAGAAAGTGCTGTCGTGCATGTTGCTACCACTTCAGCTTTCTTGACTTTGGCACAGATTCACCCCTCAGATGGCACCGTCTCTGTCTCGCTGTTTATGTAGCTGCCTTCTAAAAGTAATACCCTGTCAGAACAGGATGGGATTACGGTGCCTGGGAGATCCTCTCCTTCTTATCTGTTAAACCCTGGCGTTGCAAGTGGTAGGAGCATGTTATCAGTGCTAAAGGAAATATTTGAGCTAGCATCACTTCCACTGCGAGCTTCAGCTGCCAAGAATTCCTGCTGCAGCTCGGCAGGACTATTTGCTCTCTGAGCGCCTTTGGCAGAGTGCAGCCTGCCAGTCAAAGCAATGGGCTGTGTTTCAGAGCTGGCTGTGGTTTGTGTCTGTAATTGTGTTTTCCTGTTGTGTCTTTAAGAGTTAGAAGCATTGCAAAGAGCAGTTCAATTTTGCTTGTGCCATCTATTGGCAACAGCTGTTGAGAAGATATTTGAGGGAGTCATCTTCTTTTGGTGGTTTGCCTTTTTGTCTTTTATTAAATAATACTCAGCAAAGGGAAGTGTACTTGAGAAGGTCTCTCTGTTAACCGTACAGGAAATTCTTTTCCTGTGATGGATTGCAAAGGAAACAACACTGGGAAAGCCTGCCCAGATGCCCTCCTGTGAAGCTATCTGGGGTAGTTCAAGATCTTTCAGCCACAGCTAAAAGTAGTCCCTGCATGGATCAGTTAGAAGCAACAGGATTGTAGGAGTACCCCCTGACCTGTGGCTGTGAGCCTGACAGTGTAGCTCAGATCTTCCATCCGAGATTATAAGCGAAGCCTGCTCACTGCCTTCAGTGTGGGAGGGGACTGTTCGTTCCCTCAGCTCTTCTGTGGGCACGATAATTTTCAGCATCTTGGCAGTCATGAGCAGCGGCAGGCTGTAATGTCTTCATTTATTCCCCTCGTTTGCAGAGAAAAAAAATATTTATTAAAAAAAATGAAACATTTAAATAGCAGCCCCTGTGCCCAACTCATTCCTTTTTAAAAGATGGAAATGCACAGTAAAAATCACAAAGACTGCCCTGAATGTTGCTGTGTGCTGGTGTTATGAAATGTAGTTTTGCTGGGTTTTGCTTTGTATTCACTAATATCTGAATGGTTATGACATGTACACCCATCCTGCATACGATGGGGTGCTCCTTTTTAGCCTATCATCCATCTCTGGGCGCTGTTCACCTCCCCCAGAATGTCTGCTCACCCTATTCTGAGACGTTATGTTGCCGTTCTGCAGAGCAAGGCCTCCCCTCCCCGTCCCTCTTCTCCATATGGTTTCTTTACTGTCACTTTCTCAGTGGCAGGGGGAGATGTTGCAAGGGCTCCACTTAAGGACATGAGTATATAAAAACAGCTATGTTCATACTGTGTGTGGAAACTGCTTCTATTAACTTAATAATTCCAGCCACAACTCCCTGAAAATTGGCACAATCTCCAGCCAAAATCAACAGATTTCTAGAATTTAGAGTCTGCAGGCGAACTTCTTGATGCCAGAAAGTTAGGAAAATATTCAAGTAAGTTCGCCTCAGTTTTTGGATTCTTCTGTTTCCCAGTCTTGCATCCAACTTGCCACTGCCTCCTCAGAAAGATTCTTCCTTGGAACAAGATCACACCTGCGAAATTGCAGCTTGTTTGGTTTTCTTCCAACACAATGGGGAGAAATTCAGTGTGGATTTTAAAGTGAAAGGATAACTGAGGTGTGGAAGAGTTGATTTCTCTCCACTATACCTTCCTGTTGCTGCTGGCACACTTACCACTTTACAGTTGTTGCTTGCCTTGTTAGTGATCCATCTTTAACGGGCAGGATTCACGTAAGTTGGCTACCACGTTGTAGGACCCACTCATACAAATGGCAGGATGCGATTTCAGGGCTGAGGAGGTACTTGTGCTGTCCCTGTGATCCTCACTCTGCCAGAGGAGCTGGATCCTCTGCAGGAGGAGGAGGGCTGGCCGGCTGGGCTGGGAGCAGCAGCCTGCTGCGGGCTCGAGGTGTGCGTGGTGCTCAGCTGCTGGGCTCCTGCTGCCACCCTGAGTTCTACCTGGAGCATGTTACATGCCTGGCTCTCTCCTCCTTTCCCTTGACTGGCAGTTACTGGAATCGTTAATTTATAAATCTGTATATCTTTTTTATAAAGTACAAGGTCTGCCATTACTCAGCTGGCTGGTTGTTGAATTGCCTGTCCTAGGGAGGAAAGTGTTTTTTCCTCTTGGTTTTTCTTTAGATGAGCTCTCTCTCTGATTCCCTGTGTTCTTTTATTTTAAGCTAATCTTCTGTACATGTAAATGGGAGGATAGACTATAACCCACAAATGATTGTTAAAAGCAAATTAGATTCTACGTGTTAATTCAGTTGAAAAGGAAGTTTGTACTTGGGTTTTTTCTCCTTTTGCCTTTGGATATTTCTGGAAGTTTACAGAGGACAATTTGACTCTCCCCTAGTTGCGTGTCACCGAGCAGAACTCAGCACAGCATTCGTTTGTCTGGGGCAGAATGGCAAATACTGGGTGCTCTGAGGGCTTGGAGTGTTCCCCACTTAGTGTGTTTTTTCTGTCTTAGTAGTAGAAGTAAGATGCCTGTACAAATCTGGATGAGCGCTTTCTCAGGCTTACCTGCCTTGAGACAGGTGATGGGCTGCGTACTGGCAGGCCAAAAGGATTTCAGGGAAATCTCTGCATATTGACTCTTCTTTGCAGCTGAGGACTTGTCACACTCAAATTTGAAAACATGAACCTCCTGCAGGAATCCATGTTATTTTTTACTTCCCCTGCATTTAACACTGAAATAGCAAACTTGTTTGTGGATATTTAGTCGTGTGCATGGTGGCTGT
Source organism: Penelope pileata (assembly GCA_013396635.1). Classification (NCBI taxonomy): domain Eukaryota; kingdom Metazoa; phylum Chordata; class Aves; order Galliformes; family Cracidae; genus Penelope; species Penelope pileata. The sequence goes on along the minus strand of WBMW01004434.1, from coordinate 50,693 downwards.
TTGACAACATGAGTAAATCTTAAAAGTGACTGTAAGGAGCCCAGCTGTTAACTTTCGCACTGACCTCCTGCTGTTTGCCATAAATCATCTTCAGCAGCGTGTCGCAGAAATGTGTAAAAATTGTTTTAATTAGTAACTGGAATGGAGTTGCGTTGGAAAATTTTTCTTCCCTGAGGTTTAATGACCTGAAAAATACAGAAAGATATATTATATGTATAATTAAAATGTATTAAAAATTTAAAAAGAATCCATGTGCTCCAGAAACGTAATTTCTATTTCACTGGTATTTCAGAGGTTGAGACAGGATTAAAACTCTTTGGTTTTATATCCAGGAAGCTGTACAGCTAACAAGAAACATGTGATAATGCAGCTTAATATTGTGCTCGCAGATCTGCAGGAATGCCAAGGCGGTGTGGTTTTGACAGCTAGCAACCTTTGTGTTGCTGCAGTCCCTGAGACTGGCAGCAGCAGGGGTGTGTTTTTATTCTCCGGTGGAAGTTTGTCATGCCAGTGGATGTATTAGCTGTTAAACCAAACGTCATTTGGAACTTTACATGTTGTATTTGTTGTACCCGCTTGCAAAAAGGGTAGTTTGCTTAGTTTGTGCTTATGTGCCAGAATGTTAAGGTTTGATGACAGAGTTGGCATCTCACGGGGAGCAAGCTGGGCTACAGATTATTAAACCATTCGTTCATTAGCTGTCCAGTAGTGTGTGTGTGTGCCTTTGTCCTGTAGGTACAAACATTTTCATTCGTTTCCTGGTTAAGACCTACGGATAGGACATAACCTGATCTTGCAAAATGTCTGTACCCAGCTGGAGATCTCTTGCTGGTTAAGGTGTGTTCTTATGAGCAGAGCAGCTGTGCTCTGTCTGTGTTCCAGGTGTACTCTGTATCCTGCAGACAGTGTTTACTCATGCTGGTTGTATGTTATGGTTTCCAGGTAGTTCTCAGTCTTTGAAAATCGACTTTGTTTTCCCATCTGCTTCACTCTAATATCATCTCATGCAAGGACGTGTGGTGCGGTGAAATCAAGATTGCTCTCTCATTATAGAATAAGGAATGAGTTGTCTCTGAGTACTCAACAAGCTTGTTAATGCACTCATGCTTTGGTAGTCTATCCTGCAAAGCAAGAAAATGTAAAGGAAAACACTTGAACTGATGCTATTAACATGCTACATGTGAAAATATTTGCTGTTAAAGTGACGGGGTTCTTAAAGCAGTGTGCAGAGCTGTGCAGAGAGGATGCTTCTGGATCTGCAAGCTGAGACCCGAGTTTCCATGTTTGTTTTACTTGCAACAGAGACAGATTTGTGCAGAAGATTTCCTGTGAACCTAAACTTTCCCAAGGGTCTGAGTTCAGACAGTTTTGTCATTTTGAAAGGGTAAGCACGCACACAGGCAGATATTCTCACGCACACCTGCTATTATAATGTCTAGAAGGCGTTTAAACACGTTTTTAGACTTTGATAGTTCTGTTGTTTTATCCCTTGCCTTTGTGTGCATGCAGCAATTGGAGGCTTCTGTTTCCTGCCAGGCACCCAGACCAAAAGCTCTCTGATCTCCATCGAGGATTCCAGAGATATCAATTACTTGTTTCCTCTGACTTCTCATTTCCAGCTATTATGTCAACAAAACCTGCACATTCAGATTGCTTTTTTCCTGGTAAAGCGGTATAAAACGGAGTGCTACCATTGTACATCACATTGAAGCAGTTCAACAGTTCACTTGTGGTTTGGATTGTTTTGTGAGTGGGTTTTTTTTGGTTGTTATTGTTTTGTTTGTTTTTGATAAAATATTTAAAGGAAGATGCATGTGATGCTCTTACCGCGTCTTTAAGACTCACTCTACTGAAGCGTGTTTTTTAAAAATCTCCATATAAAGTAACTGAACAAACTTTGATTCTAATACCCGTTTTTTCTTCTTTCTGTCCACCTACCATATGAATTAAAGAACCACTAAGAAAAGCTAAATGAGTTGTCATGGGACATATTTTTAAGGTGTGAGATCTCTCGTACTGCCACCCAACATTTCTACTTTTCAAATATTTTGTTTCCCAGAAGGAGCTTTTATGAGAAGCTTGTTCAGGTCTGCTTGTATATGCTTAGAGCTCCATCAGGCGTTCTTCTGAATGACTGGGGATTGATTTGTGAGTTGCAGTCAGAGCTAACACCTCTGACTACAGAGTGAGCTTTTGGCACTGTCACACTTAGAATTATGTCCGTAATAATTCAGAGGAAAGACTGCTTCTTAATAGATACCAGCAAACCCAGTGTTACAGCAAGTGGGAAATAAAAATATATTGCGCTGTATGCTTTACGTGCATTCAGGATCCATGAACCTGCCTTAAAATTAATTCTGTTCTATTGGAAAAATGATGAAGCTTATAAGTATGGTTATAAAACTCCTTGCCTTCTAGAAAATCTCACTTTTTAGACAGATGATCTTATCTGGTCTTGCCAATTTATGTTTAGATACCAACAAAAATTTTCATGAATTACCCTGAAATTCAGTGCAGCTGTATAATTGCTTTATAAAGTGCTTGAGTACTAATTGCAAATATGACATGTCAAAACATTCAGTCTTTCAAGTGACTGATTTTGGACCAATTTCCCATTTACCAGTCTGAAGTAGTTCAAAAAATGAAAAACTTCTGTCATTTTAACAATCTGACTCCAGGATATTACTTTTAAAAGCTGGTAAATTGTTTAAGAATTCCGTATGTACTGAGTCCTGCAGTAATTCCAAGTGTAGCAGTCTTGGAGTGAGCTGGGAAGACACTGGGAGCTGGCATTCTGGGTTAAAAAAGATTCACAGAAAAAAAGGGAAGCATCATGTCAGGACAAAGGTGCTGCCCTGCTCAGGTGAAAGATACTCAGGGTTATTTAGTGTAAGACTTGAGAAGCATCTGATTGAGAGGCCCCTTCCATGCACCTTCTCTTGTGGCTGAAGGTTTGTTTTAGCGCTTGCCATTTGTTTTAAAGCTAAATAAAAGTTAGATTGGGTTTGGAAACTCTTCTTGAAAAAGTGAGCTCTTAGGCTAGTGCATGCATTATGAATTATTAATACATTTTAGCAGTAACACTGGAGCTGTGATGTGCACTTTGGGTACACCCCAGACAACCTCTGCTGCTTTTTATTTCCCCTGGTACATGGTCTCTGCGTTTCTTCAAACTCTGGTAAGCCTCCCTTTAACCATCGCTTTCTAGCTTCTTTAAGTAGAATTTAAACTAAGCAGAAGATCTTTTTAGAGCTGGTTTGTGCTGTTACTGAATCAGAAGGCACAGAGAAGCTTTTGTCCTTCACTGAGCTGTAAAGATTTTCCTTCTGCATCTCCTGTGAACAGGTCTTGCAGGCTGCTAATAAAGATCCAAACCATGGCTTGAGTGAATGGGAAGTGGGGAAGCAAATCTGGTAGCTTCGAAGTCTCCAAACATTGTATTATTATAAAGACATTTATCATCTTGACTGAAGATGCACAGAAGATTAAATATATACCAGATATTGGCACTGTTAGGAGCAACTTCAGTGTCAGATCATCAAGGTCAAAGACAAAAAGGGGTTTAACGTTATCTACAAAGATGAAAAACAGGTTTGAGTCCTAGGTCTGAGGTCATAGGGATGCCTTTTTGCTTATGAATTATTATTTTTTCTTTTTTCCTGTTATGGATCTGCAAGATTATCATTACTTCTGTATCTATGCTTGTGTTTGCATTTATGCTTTTATTTGCTTGCCATTAAGCTTGTTCATTCATGAGGTCACTTCCCACTCAGACGTAGCGCAGGAAGGGAGAGCACTGAGTACGGGTACCTCTAGACAGACTAAAGAGCACACGTCCTGCTGCCCACCGTGCTGCCTGCTGCCCCCTAAAGCTAACAGTCCCTAACAAAAGGAGCCTCCGCCGTGTTGTGGTTCTCCGCCAGTGTCTCCTCTCACGCGCCAGTGGAAGGGTTGTGCTGGTGACGCCTGTGTCCCTGAAGCCTGCCATAGCAAGAGATGAACACTAGGCGGTTTCAAGGTTTTAGAGAAAAATCCAAATCCCAGACTTCTGTATTACAAACAGAAAGATAAACTCTTGTTCGCTGCAAGTAACCATCAAGATCTGTAGTGTGAGGATCTTTGTTGGTTGTGTTCTGAAGAGAAAACAGAAGATTTTGATCTGAATGTGGTATCCGTGGGAGAGAGAAGACCCAGGTTGGTAACTTCTTATCAAATCTGTGAGTGACATTTGTGTATTACTATAAGGGAGTTTTGTGTGCTTGATTTCTGCTTCCTTAGAGAAGGGGAAGACTTGAAGAGTAAGTTAAATAGTAACCTTTTAACCGTAAGCCTTAAATTAAGAGCAGGTCTCATATTGCGCCATTCTTTTTTAACAAGAAAAAACTACATCCCTTTCTTACCTCTAAGCCGGTGCTTTGTCCTTTGTTGCCTGCTGTGCTGCTGGGAGCTCTCCATGAAAAGTGAGATATTTATACGATTAATTATACGTAACTACTATTCAAGCCCAGAGAGACCAAAAAATAGTAGTAGCTTGTAATTGCAGCTGATTGTTGAAGCCTGCTAATTAGGAATTTACCTAGTTAAATCTAAAACTTTGCCACCTTTGGTTGTGATTTTATCAAAAGTCAAGTCAAGCTGTGCTGGAGTTGGGCAGTATTTGAGCTGGAAGTTCCTTGTTCTTCTTCTAACTTATTTCTTGTCTCGTACTCCAGAACCTGCGTGGAGTGGGCATGATGGCCAATGAATTCAGAAGTGCCTCTGTGCCCTGCTGTAACCAACGTGGGATTCGTTTTCTGCCCTCTCTTTGGTTGCTTAGGAATAGCTGAGAAGTGAAGCGCGTTCTGAACTGATGTTAGCAGGAATTTCAGTGGTGCTGTGAGGGATTGTAAAACTTTTTTTGTTCTTTAATTGAGAGAAAGCCTTCAGTGAGGTCATCTTCTCTGTCAGGTTTGTGTAGGATGTTTTGATTTTAAAGAAGCTGTCTGTTTTGCTTTCGAGAGACAAGTGTTGCTTTCCTCCCTCAGTTGGTTTAACTTGTCATGCCTACCTGATGTCATAAAGACAAAGAAGTTGCATCATTCATGGACTCTCCTGGAGACAGTCCAGGAAGTAATGTTTCAATTTTCTATTATGATTTTAACTAAATCAAAGAAAGAATGGAAGATTTCCATTTTTAACAAAGAAATATCCAAGTACTATCATAACTCTTTGTGTATCAAATGGTTGAGTTTTTTATTTTCCCTTTCAAAATCACTTTGGGTGGATGAGATACCATACATTCTGCTAGGATTAGGCATCTGTTTGTCTTGCAAATTGCTACAATCAGTTAAGTCTAAAACAACTCCTGTAAAAAAACTGATATCTGCAACAGTAGCAGTAATACTAAATCTCCTTGCTACTATAGCATGCCCTTGAATTAAAGAACTATGGTGTGGATTTTTATGTAGGCCCTTCACTGCAAGGTACACTGTGTGTTCACACTCAGTGTTCCCCAGACAGAAATTCATACTTATTTAAACATGCTCCCTTCAGTGGCTGTAGACAGTTTGAATTCTGGACAGGCCTGTAGCATTTTACATCTCATGTATGCTGCTTTGGACAAGTTATTGCACCAGTGCCTTTTGGAGATAGGTGTTTATTCTGCACCAAATTGCTGGCAATTCATTATTTTCTTTTGGAAACTGAGGAGTTACTAGTAGAAACCTTAATTGAAGTGCCAGTGTAATAAAGTAAAAGAAGCACTTTGGAGAGAGCACTTAGGTGCAAAACGAAAAGCCCAACTCTGCAGTTCCACTGGGGGGCCCTCAGGAGGGGTGTGCACGCTGTTCCCAGTGTGACCTGAGGTGTTCAAACACCTCCCTCCCTGATCTGTCATCTGGAAAGTTCAAAGGGTAAAATATTCTTTTTGAATCTTTGCTATTTTATCTTCTGTCTCTGGCATCTTAGCAGAATTTTTGAGAGTGAAAACGTGGCTTTTAGATCTGCGCATGAACATTTATACAGCTTTGCCTTTATTTGTAACTCTTGAAGTCCTTATTAGAGGCAGCCCGTTAATGTTTTGACACATGGATCAAGCTCCATCAACCTTTCCTCAGAGGAGGGGTGCTCCAGCCCTCTGATCATCCTCATGGCCTCCTGGACCTTCTCCAACAGCTGTGCATCCTTCTTGTGCTGGGGGCCCTAGGCCTGGACACAGTACTCCAGGTGGGGCCCCACAAGGGCAGAGTAGAGAGGGAACATGATTATTTCAATCCTTTTTCTAACCCATTATTGTACAGTAGAGTCACCTGTTTCATTTTGTGCTGCATTGTATCAGCTTTGTATCTGCTGAGTAGTGCCCTTCCCCAAAATTATTGTGGCTGGAGCCGTCTATTAACACACAGGCACCTCCTGAGTGGGCTATGGGAACCTTAGATGAAATACCTGATTTTCAGTCTCTTCTTACAGATTTTCCTCATTGATTCGGTTGAGATAAAAGTCAAACAACTCATTGATTTTAGGGTGTTGGAATGTCATTTTGGAATAGTATTAGCTACAGATGGATACCCATATGGACCTCTGTCAAGGTTTTAACATCTCTGTTTTGGTAGGAAGAACGAGAAATAATATAATACTAACAAGAGAGACATTAGTCCAGTTCTCACAATCAGAATTGACAGAGCCTTCACGTTCACCGGGGTGTGGCAGAGGGCAGAAGCTGGCTTTGTCTCCCTCCTTTGTCCTTCTCACCTTCAATTCCTCCCTCCCCAAATGTTTTGCAAGATTACTGGGATTGCTGTGCATGTGCTGTTGGGCTTGTGTGACCGCATGGCAGTGCTCAGGAAAGCTTCCATGGCCTGAAGACAATTTCTTCAAATCATGGAACTCCTGTTAATGTCATTGAATGTTTTTTATCACAAATATCCTCAGTCCTGCCTACACAAGGTCTGATTGTTTCACCTAACTGTGTAGTTGCACTATAATGCAAAATCTCGTGTAAAAGACAACGTGTGTGGGAGGGAGGGCTTTTACATTGCCTTATCTTAACTGATGTGTGCTCATTCTGCAGCTAACCTAAATGTTTCTCTTGAATTGTGGCAATATTTTTCAGAGCAGGTACATGTGTGGTGTGTAGTAAACATTTTAATTTTGATGTATGAACTGCCTTACACCTGTTATGACTGTTTAGGTATTTGTCAGCTGTAGTTTGAATTCCATATGCTAGTTTGAGTTGTACATTGCCTATCAGGACAGCCTTTTCTCCAAAAGAAAAGGAGTTTTTGAGATCAGAGCATTTGCAGCGGGCACCACAGGTCCCTCAGCTGTCGGTGCTGAGGTGGGAAGGCGCTGTCGGGTGCTGAGGCAGGACGGGGTGTGAGCAGCAGGAGCATGCACGCGTGTGCATGTGCTTGTGCTTGGAGAGCAGGGGAGATGCGGTGAGTGAAGGCGCTGTGGGATCCCCTTGGAGTTTTGTGTTGAAGCCAGATAGTTTCAGTCTGGCTGAAGTCCTTATGCGACATCTGGCTGAAGGGGGAAGTTTTAGTTTCTTCTCCTAGAAAAACTTTTCTTTTTTGGGGAAAAAAAGAAGTCCTTATATCTCTTCTGGTCATTTTCCATCTCTCCTTTCCCAGAAAGGAGCAGTTGAGGGAAAATACTTCCATCTAGTCTACTCTGTGCTTTAGCACTTGCCCAAGTTTTGTATAAGAATACTTGCGGTGATGCAAAGCGTGTGACAGTTGTGCGCCGTGCCTCGGCACCTAGCTGAGGAACACAGGCTTTCCTTTTCTTCTTCTTCTTTGCCTTTTTTTTTTTAAAGTAGGGATGTGTCATTTTAAAGCGTTATTTCTCATTCATGTGCACACATGCTTGCCTACACAAATCTCCGTGCAGCCCCAGACTGGAGTCAGGCAGAGAATCAGCAAGGACTGAAGGTCACGGGCTTGATGTGGGAGCACTGGGAGTCCTGTAGCTCCATGCCGTGTCTGTGTTGCATTGAAACGCATCCAATGGTCAGTTCAGCCACGGACTAACCTTTATGTAGAACTGGGGGGTGTAGGCATGGTAAATGCCAAATGCGCTGGATTTCACACAGCCTGATTTGTGAAGATGAGTGGTTGTTCTTCCCCGCTTCTGGAGTCATGGGAGGAAATAAAGTAAACTGCCCTCAGCTTCTATTGCTTCCTCCTGCCAACTAGGGGAGATCATTTTACTTCATTTGCTGCTCTTCTTGTCAGTGAGAGAAGTGGTATTCAGCCAGATAATAAATAATGCTTTTCCTGAGGAAGGAGTTCTCAGATGTGGTTGTAGTAACACTGGTTTCCCCCTCATTGCTCTTCTGTCTTGAGCCTAGTCCTGCAGATTCTGGCTCAGAAAGACGTGTTTTGCATGCATGTGATGTGCAAAACTTGTTGGTTTTGCCTACAGTCTGAAGTTTTTAGTGACATTTTGATGGTGCCTTATTACCCATTGAGCTCTTCCATGTTTATTCATCTATTTGCATAAGGCTTTTAATGAGCAGGCTTGCAGTGGAAGAATGTGTTTGTGCAAATTGGGCTAATTTATTCATTTATTACTGCCGCTATATGAACATGAAATAAGGGACATTACTGAGCACAGACCAGCTCTTGGCTTGGCCCATGTATTAAAAACAATATCAGTACTTCTGTTGGGATGGCAGGGAGGTGAGAAATCATAGAATAAATCAATCTGCACTCTAAAGTAAAGAAGTCGTTAGAAACTGGGACAGTGAGGCAGGGTCAGTGACTAGCTTTAGCAAGTTGAGCTTCACATTGTCACAGTGCTTTCCCTCCCATCACAATGACTGCTTTGGGGACTGTTCTTTATTGTTCTTTCTTCTCCCCTGTAACTCCTGAGGAGATTTCAGGTGTATAAGACATTCTTTCCAGTGCCTTTGATTCTTATCAGTGTGGGAAAAAAAGTTGATATTGATTTAGTGGGGGAGAAAACAGAAAAAGCGAGTGAGCAAGAGCCTGATAGCCTACAATGACAGGACTGTATCAGTTTTCAGTTCTCTTAGAGGAATAATATGCTTTTTTCCAGCAAATGGAAAAACAGCCAGGTGGGGCCCCTGTCACTGACCTCTCGCGGAATTTAATGGGTTCTGGAGCTCGGAGCAGAAAAAGCAGTCATCACTAACTCAGGGATTTTAATGCGCTTTCCTTGAAAGTCAGCAGTTTTATGAAATGCCGTATACAGGAAGATAAAAAGTATATATATCTTATGTAGCTGTTAATATATATATATATATATTCATGGGCTTTTTTTTCTTTTTCTCTTTTTTTTTTTACTGTGAATGAAGGCGTTTCTCAGTAAGCTTAAACAATTTAACGGTAAGCTTAAACATATTGTAGGTTCTAGTTGGTTTATACATGTAACATATGTTGGCAGTGAGCCTGTTCAGAAATGATGGCTGAAAACTGTAAAGCAATCTTATTCCTGGCCCCTTGAAGCAGCTTTTCTGTGCTGCCAGCTCCTGAGTGGGCAGCAGCAGTGGAGCCCGTTGGCAAGCTGAAGGGAATGCTGCGGCTGTGCGCGGGGATGGGCAGCAGCCAAAGGATGCGGTGCCATCCGGGGGTAGGCAGTGAAAGAAGGGGCACTTTGTTTGCGGGTAAAGGCACTTTTCTTCTAAATAAATAAATAAATGGGCAGCTCCTTTAATTTAAGTGTCTCTGTGTTTCTCCCTAAGCCATGAGTGGCCGGTTCCCCTGGCAGAGCTGTCCCCATCGTCCTGGCACCGCAGACGTTCCCACATTGTGCCCAGCCTCCGTTGGTGGCTGGATGGGGCTGTGTGAGCGGGAAGATGATTTTGCTCATGCTTTCCTCAGGATCCCGAATCATCGCCGGCCTACTGCTGTAATTTGTAGTGCGATGCCACCTAGCGTGCACAGGGCTGCAGGCCCCTCTGGCTCTGGAAATTCAGCTGTCGTCTTCTGCTGGCACCCGGTCACAGGCAGCTCCCAGCAGCTGTGTCTTTGGGTGGAGATGGCTGTAATGCAACTCAAGTGCCATGAGCTGGCCAAAAATCTCAGCTTCACAATGGTTTGGTGTTTTTGGAGCCAGGCGAGGGTTGGAGGTAGAGAAGGACAGGAGAAATAGTGATAGTCTATTTGCCCGTGCTGAGGATGTTTTCTCTTGGCATGAGCGAATTTTGTGTCTATGTTTCTTAATCGCACCAGAAATTATTTTTTGGGATTTAGAACACGTGCGTGGTTTTATATCCAGTTTGGTTTTACCCCTGTGCTTTCATAACTTGTGAAATGTAGGTGTGAATCCATACTCGGGTTCAAATCCCAAACTCTGCGAGGCTGGAAGCCATCTGGATGTGGCACGGCCTTTCTCTGGGCATGCTGTTAAATAGGTTTGGTGCAGGAGAAACATGCCTTCATCACCCATGCTCTCCAGCAAGTGTTTATCAAGAGGGGTTTGCTTACACTTTTCCAGCACCAGTTTTGATATCACTGTGCGATGCCCAAAATGTTTAATTCTAAATACTGCCAGGAGGAGATCTGTGTCTCCCCAGGTGATGATTAAACTGCAGTACAGAAGAGGCTGCCAGAGAGGATTAATTTCAGAATAATCTCGTTTTGGTTTCAATTAATTGTGAAATCAGACTTTAATAGGGTGTGAAATGAAAATAGAGAGGTAACAGCAGATGCCTTTATTTGCATGTGTTAATTAACACAGACCCAAACAACAGCAACAAAAACTGGAGCCCTTCATAGTGTTTGAAATGCTTCACATTTGGCTGTGAATTTTGAAAGGTGTGCTACTTTGTAACAGGTAGAAGGTCAATGGCATTTTTTAAAAACGTACCAAACGTGCCAGAATCCTCTCAGAACTGTGACGTTTCTGTGTTTCAGAAATATCAAATGTGGCTATGGAAACCCATAATTACATTGAATTGGTTTTGCTTTGAACAGTAACATGGAAAATATTTACTTTTCCCATTTTGAGCATGGCCTGTGGTATAACGAATATCACACAGGAGTTGGCATGTGTACTTGGTCTATCAAAGTGCCCATTTCCAAATGTCTGCTATTATAGAAAACAGGGCCAATTAACTAGTGACTGAAGGTGGTTTTCTTTGTAGACAGGCTGGGTTTTGCTTTTTGGCTGTTAGTTCTTAAACGATGGGCATCGCGATGTTATGGGAACTTGTGTTGGAAGCAGGGCTGGGTTTACAGCCAGGAAGATTTTTGGTTAACTGCTCAATTCTACTTGGTGGGGCACTGGGGAGAGCAAGTGCTGACGTTGATTGTGCTGTAGATAGCAGCAAAAGATGTCTCTGGCAAAATGCATGACACCACTTCTTGCTAATTCTCTCCTGTTCATCAGTGATTTGATTTGGGTTCCTGGGAAATGCATGGATTTTGGTGGCATGGCTTGAGGATTGGATTTGTTGGAATGAGGAAGATGGTTTCTATAGAAAAGAGTTGAGGCAGGTTCAAGGAAACGTTTTCGTCATTCTTCTGAAGAATATTACAATGGAAGGATGAAGATGGTGGATTGTGAGGCTTGTTGACTGCTACACTCACCAGAAAATAGATTTACACCTTTCTGGTGCCAGGCATAAAGATTCTACCCGTGACAATGGGGAGTACTCTACTTTTTGTAGGTATGCAGTAAGGGGAAAAATGTGTCATTCTCAGAAGCACCATTTCTTGCAGCAATAAAGCATGTTAACCCTTCTTTGAAACACTGTTTGTAAGAACTGACTTCTGATACAGGCTGCTTTTAGGAGTAAAAGCTCGTGGGATTTACCCATCCCTTCCAAGAAGGGCTCTGGCTGCATGCTGTGGGACTCTGCATGCCCTGGGATACACCTCAGTGTCCCAGGAGATCCGTGTGGAAGCTGTACGAGCTGTTCGGCCGGGTGCCTCCAGAGCTGTGTGTAAGCTCCTTGTGTAGCTGGGTTTGTCCAGCATCAGCAGTCTGCATTAGAAACACAGATTTACTGCATAACAGGATGTGAAATTGCACTGTTATTTGTTACAAAATAGAAAATTATTTTGGGGTTTGAGGTAAAGTCAGACTTCCTCTTACCTGTGTACTTGGCTTGCACAGTTGAGAACTGAATGTTGTTTGTAGGGATGCAAGCAATGATTTCATTTAATAAAGTCAATTTAGAGAATAGTCACACTTGTAGCTGGATAAAATCTACTTTGTCAGTTGACAGAAAAAGAACATTTTGGTTATTTACTGGTGTTTCTTTTTCCTGCTAGGAGGAATGTAGCTATCTGATAGGAATAATGCAAACAAGTAGTGTAACTATTTTAAAAAGGGGAACAAAATTTATGATCAGAATTGTCTTACGCTAGTGAGATCCTTTTCAGCTGCATGTACCCATGAATAATATATACTGCTAATTGGAGAAATGCAAGCAATCATCAATACAGACAGCCGTTCCTGCATTCCTTGCTTGCATTTTTGCAGGTCATTTCGGGATGCTGGTTGCCTTAGCAAATGTGCTTCTCACCTCAGAAGAGATTTCCATCATTGTTGCTTTCTGTGGCACTCATTGTGCCAATGGCCAGCCGCTCTGCACGTCACAGAGGCACCGACTCTGTGTCAGGAATTGCTTTCTAGTTTTATCAAAGAAGAGCAGGTGTAGGAGGGGTTGGGAACAGCTTTCAGATGGGCTGAGGGGCCGCAGGTGACAGTGGGCGCTAGGAGACTGCCCAGTTTTGCACAAAGTAAGGCTGTTAATAAGGTGGCTTAAGCTTTAGCATTGAAGGCACCAACTCTCTATGTTTCCTTCTGTGTGTTTTCTTGGCGCCAACACAGCGCACCACAGTGTCGTGTATTTAGGTGTATGAGGAGCTGTCTTGCCAGTCCTGCCAGCTTGTCATGCTTGAAAACACAACAAGCAGTAGCACTTCTGCTAAGTTTCCCAGTGTAATGGTTATGTTTCCACGTCTTTCTAGAACAGAGGTAGTTCTGTCATCTTCCTGCATCATGAGCTCTACTTGTTGGAGACAGAAATATGAAAAGTTTGCAGTCTGTTTAAAATCTGTGCTCCGCAGTATTACACTTAAAATATGAGCTTATGGGAAATTCTGAGTGCATGATGTTAATGGAACCAGCCACTGTGCTAACCCCGCTGGGTGCTTGTGTGACAATTGCTGTCATTTTGTGCTGTCCAGTCCGTCCCTGAGGCTGCCTGCAGTCCCCAGCAGAGCAGCTCCTTCTCACAGCAAACCTGGGTGAAATAACCAGGTGCTGCAGCACGGGCACCTGCTGGTCCCGGGAGCTGGAAGCAATGCTTCCCCGGGCTGGGCTGCAGAGGTAAACCTGAATTGGACTAGGGAAGCTCTCTGGGCAGATGCTGTAATAAAGGCATGAGACTGTGCTGAGAAACAGTCAGATGTTAGGATTTTTATTTTAAGCTAGGAGTTGAAAAGTACAGACGTGCAAAGAGGGAGCTAATTGTGTTCCTCCCCCCAGTGGTGGAACAAATGCCAGGCAAGGGCTGAGTGGCTAAAACAAGAGCTGCGTGCGTGTAGGTGCCCCTTCCTGCACAGCAGTGGCTGCAACTTGGGGATCTGGGCAGGTAGAAGTGTTGGGAGGTGGCAATGTGCGTGGTGTGTTCAGCAGAACTGGTGGCTCTTTGGTTGCTGAAGTTACCACACATGCTTAGCTCTGGACCCCAAATTTTGGGCTGAGAGGAAAGGGTGATCTCCCTCTGATTGGTTATTGGTGCTCAGGCACTGAATGACAAAATCCTGTCACTGGTGACACATTCTTAGACTGTTAACTGAACAGGGAAGGTTTTGACAGCAAACTTTTCACTGTTTGAATACTTGTTTTCTTTAGAGTCTGTGTACAGCAAGCAGAGGCCCGTTGCACCTAGGGCACGCATCCTGCTCTGGCTGCAGCTCACACAGCACCAGGGACTCGAGAGGAATTTCATGGAGCTATTGCTCCGGGAGTTTGATACCAATGGAAAAGAAAGAAGGATGGGGAATCAGCTTGCCTTAAACTGTGATGTGTTTCAGGCATGTGATGGCAGTTTGCTTTTTTTTTTTTTTTCCTTCTGAGCCGTAGCAGCAGACAACCCCTGCATGCATTCCTTCCCCCTCTGTTTCTCTTGGCTCTTGTTAAACTCTACAGCTTGTCTTGTGGGACCTTTCCAATGAGAGAGTGAGCGGGAGAGAAAGGAACACCACTGGTTTCTCTACAGTGCAAATTGAGCATGAAATGGGCAGTGTGGAAACAGCTAAGGGGGCTATGGAGGCAGCTCCCGGCCGTTGTTCGTAGGCACGGCCATCTGAAGAGGCACCAGGAAGAGAGGAGAGCGAGGGAGCCGAACGTGGGGAGTTTGATTTGATTTTGCTAGCCTGGAGCTCTTGGAGTGCGGAACTGATGCCTGGAAGGTTTTTTCAATTTGCTGCTGGGAAACTAAGGAGAGACCTGGAACTGTTAGGCCTTGGCTAGGGATCCAGCATGGAAAGAATAGATGATTGTAGCAGGGGTAAGTAGTACACAGCCTTTCAGAGATCCTCTGTACTTGATATAATATCCTTTTTGTTTGCTGGCACAGTATAATAATAATGCTAAAATAAAAGCAGCTGAAAGAAAGCCTTAAGGATGACACCAAATGTTAATGTGACAATAAAGTGAATCAGACTGCAGCTTAACAGGCAGTGATTTCTTTGCAGAGCTATCAGATGTCATTTGAAGGGCGTGTTTATTGCATTTTTGTGTAGACTGTCTTACAGTGGAAATTTTAAAGATAAGGATAATGCAACCTGTGGCCCTGCTTCCAGAGATTAACTTGTGGCCTTTGGGAAGGTGTTTGTGCTGAGCAAGTCTCTCTGAAAGTGTTAATGAGGTGGAAGGAGTGAGCTAGGATGGGGCTGGGGAACATCCCAGTGGTGGGTTCCTACCTCAGGAGAAGTGAATGCCTGTTCTGATCTGTTCATTTTAACTTCTAATGAATCTAATACTGATGAAAGAATGAATCTAATACTGATGAGAGAAATGAGGGACCGGTAGAAAAAAGGAATGCGTTACAGTTTACAGTGTTAGATGTGTTCCGAACTGTTGCTAACAATGCCTAGAACGCTCCTTTTTTATGAGGCTAGGTTTACTAAAGATATTTTTTTTAAATGAAAATATTTTATATTTCCTTTTCATTGATCTTTTTTCTTCTTGAAAAATTATCTTTTGATTATAAAGTAATCCCAAACCCTGAACTTCATCTGCACAAAGAATCTTACAAACTTTGTTTATGCGTTTCTTTTTGACACTGAGAGATAGCCACATGGAACGTAGGTTTGGATGAATCTTTAATCAGGTGCAGGGACACACAGTGCTCATCTTAGATGTTATGCTGACAGGAACCACAGAAAAATACACAGTAGACAGGTAACTTTTTCTACAATAGCATGCTTTCTTTGATGTTTTTTTTTCCCATTCATGACCATTAAGTTATTAACTGCGCAATATCACTGTTTGCTATATGGACACCTAGGGATGACTTTGTCCACATGCCTGCCTCTACCAATCCTGCCACAGGTGGCTCAGTGCTGTCCCAAACTCTGCACAGGCAGTGAAATAAGTATGAAGCATCCATAAGACCCTTGCAGAATAACAGTGAGTTACCCTTGCACCCTCCTTTGCCAGTCTGAAGTCTCTGTACGTTTCCAGGATGACGTAGCTCCTCCCTCTGTGCTGGCTCAGCTCTCGCTGTTTTCTGTGCAGGAGAGCTGGACGTAAACCACGTCCTGTCTCCTGCCTATCCACTCCTTGCTTTGCATCTAGCCCCATAAGCCTTTTATTCCTCATACCCACATTTGCATGTAAAGGCATCTCTTTATGTACATGTATTCTCTCTGTTGGTAGTGTCAGGCTGAGTGACACCTTTCATTTGAGCTTGTGGTTAATGTGACACGTAATAGCTGGTGATAAGGTTATCTGTGTCACTAAAAATATGAGCTTCAGGGCTGCCATAAGTCAAAGAAATGGAGAGGTTTTTGCGCTTTGTTTCTGCTTGTGTGGCTGAGCGGTTAGAGTATTCAAGTACTTTGAATTGCTTTCAAAATACTGCACTGTTTGCATGGCAGTGCTTCTTGCTTGCAAAATTCAGTATCTGTGAGATTTAAACTAATTGTTTGAAATCTATTTATTTGACTTGTGCAGTTTCTTTTCCCCTGCTGATTCCTTCCAGCATGCATCTATGAGTAGCCGTGGTAAAAAAACCTTGTTTCTTTCTTTCCTTCTTTCTTTTTTGTGTTTCACATTATAAAAGCTGTGAATTGCCAGGGAACAGCTTGATGTGCTCTGGAGTTCTAGGGGACAAACTTCCAACGAATACTGTGCAGGTTCAAATGTCAGGATTTTGCAGAGATTAGAGATTCGCAGCCCTCTGCCTGCTGCAGAGTGTAATGGACGCTGGAAGGCAGTTTCCATGAAGACCTCAGATCTGTCCTCAAACTCTTTTACCTCAGAACCAGCTGAACCCCCTCTGCTTGGGCCTGATTTATCCTACCTGGAGGTCTCTCTGCCAGGAATTGCTGCAACATTTGTAATTAGATTTTGTCAGCAGTGTAACATCCATGATTAATGGGATGCTATACCCTTAGTCCTTTAAAGCATCCCTGCAAATGCTTTTATTAAGGGAAATGTTTCATTTATGTGGTGCATTGTTTTGTGGATAATGAATTCTCAAGAGCTGACTTGTATCTTGAGACCATTTTTATTTCCTCCTGGCCACACCACACTTGTTGCTTGCTTCCCTTGCCCTGTGAGCCCGATGCCCATGCAGCGAGCCATGCTGTTCCCTGGCAGCACTGTGCAGGAGCTCCTGGGCAGGTGTGGGGGCTGCAGCTCGGGCATTGTGCTGCTGTGCCTGCCAGAGAGCATGCTCTGTTCTCTCTGAGCAACAAAACAAGTATTTAATCAACAACATGCTGTAACAGAGGCTCTGTATTTACTGGAACCAGATGCATTTGTGTCTCTGAGGCTGGGTTTACCCTACAAGCTGTGGCTTTGATTTCCATCACAGGTGTGGTAGCAAAAGTGCTTTTCCCCTTGTGTTCTGTCCCATGGTGTGTCTTTTGGTGGGCAGAAGGAGTCAATGGAGTCAGCAGCAGATCCTGTTCATTTACCTCCTGGTGCTTAGTCCCTGAAGCACAGAGCTGTGCAGAAGAGTACATGCGTGTTTACCCCGGGGCTTAGGGCTGCTGTGACCTGGAGCCCGGTCGGCATGGTGCTGAGTAGCACCTAATAGGCCCTCCTGAGGATAGGTTTGCGGAAGAAGCAGAGTTGCCTGCTGCCGTCTGTACCCTGATGCGTTCTGGCAGTAGTGCACCAGCTGTGGCCGCAGGCACCGGGTGCAGGGCTGGGTAGTGCAGGGCTGGGTAGTGCAGGGCTGGGTAGTGCAGGGCTGGGTAGTGCAGGGCTTGGCTCTGGCTGCTGGGCGGATCTTCCTGCCCCACTGAGTTCCCTGGCAGAGCACAGCTGTGCTGCGGCCATGGCGAGCGTTGGTCTTAGTGTTGTGTTTCATGTCTTCTGAAACCCCAGGCACTGGAAGTAAGTCCCCACAAGAAAAGGAGGAGAAAATGAGGTCATCATGGAAGTGAAAAAGCAAATATCCATGCAGGAAAGAAATCTGTGAAGCAATCTGGTAGTAGTGCTGTATTTTTCTCTGCAAGCAGCTGCGTGGAGGGGGGGGGTGTTCCTTAGTTTGTTTTTAATAACATCAGATATTTTAACTTCATGAAAACATTCTGTTTTCAGACCCTAAGAAGTTGTTTTTGCCTAATGGAGTCCCTAATGGTTGCATCTAAGATGTTTTTATGAATATTTCATTGCTTATGAAGATTGACCTTCTTACACGTTTGGAGGAAATAAATGAGTGCGACCACATGAGAAAACGTTTGCAACTTGATACAGGAAGATCTGGGCAAAGCAGCTCTGATTCAACTCTGTGAGTCTGTGTGTCTCAACAACCTTAGGCATCGAATATGTTTGGCTTGAGACTTAAACCAACAAGCTCCAGCAGCATATACTTCAGCTGCCCGCATTGGCAGCTCAGCCTGGGATCAGGGACTTCAAGTGTAATCTCCAGAAGTCGTGCATTTCTAGCTGCAGCGTCAAGTCTGTCAAGGTTAGGCTCGAGTTCTTCACAGAAGCACAAACTGGATCCTGCTGTGGTTGGTATCTGAGAACAGCATCGTATCGAGAAGTCCCACTTGGCAAGAACTGCATGCAGAGCTGGGAAGTGTGGCAGTGGCCAGGAACTGCCTTCCATCTCCTGTTGCTCTGTGCAGCAGAAATGTGGCTCAAGGCAAGAGTTTTTCTACCTGTTTTCACATTTACTTTCTATTGCTGACTTAGTTCATTCGTATTTCTTAATCTGCCTCATCTTGTACTTTTTGTGTAAGTGACTACCTGTAGTACCCACGGTTGAATTGTCTTGCACCAGTCACTGTGGTGGACTTAAAAACTTCAGGACAGAAGCTGCTGTGTTTGCAGTGGAGTCTTTCCTGGCACACGAGCACTACGTCCCCTGCACCGTGTATTGCTGCAGCTTTGCAAATCCTTCCTGACAAGGCACTGCTGCTGGGTGTGCGTATACACAAGCACAGAGCAGGCCACGTGCTGTAACCCCAAGTGGTTACATCACCAAGAAAACAAATTCTTCATTCTCAGCTAGAGTAACATAATGGAAATCAACACCCGTCAGGCTGATGCTGATAAATTCAGTCAGTGCTAAAAGCAGTTGTTGAATTTCAGTCTGAAGCTGGCTGCTGCTGGCACGTAGGCACTGTGTACTTTCTGTCTGCCATCTCTTGGGGGTGTTCCTCTGCTTTGTCTGTGCAAGTGCAGTTTCCTGCTCTAAAGACATGCCACTAGCTAAAGTCTGCGAGCAGCAGTGTGCAAACAGCCTCAGTAACCTTTATCCAGCATTACACTCTGGAGTCAGCCTGTAAGATGCCAAATCCAAGAATAATTAATTCTCGAGAGATGCTCCTCTTTGTCACCTTACAGGGATGCCATTTGCCAGCCACCCATGAGGCAGTTCACGTGGATGTGTACTTATGAAGTTGCAGCAGCTAAAAACATGGCGGGAGCTCCATTTGCATGGGTTCCCTGCATCCTCTCCTCTGTCTTTAAAGTTCTCCTCCACAACAGTTTTGATTGCAGAGGGACTCGGGGCGTGTCACAGCTGCTGCAGCCTCTCTCAGAAGTGCAGAGATGCACAGTGTGCAGGCATGACCTCATCGGAAGCTTATATTGAAAACAAAATAACCCCAAAAGAGATCTGCTGTGCTGCATATAAGGCACATAGGGAGCTATGACATCCAGAATGTTTAAAGCACCATCAGGGTCCTGCGGTGCGCTGAGACCTGCCCTGTTCTCTGGCTGTGTATGTGTAGGATTTATTGATCTGAGGGAGAAGCTCAGCTAAAGGAAGGGATGCTGACTGTTGAATAATCATGCTGCCATAGGAAATATTGCTCATGCAATTTGCAAGCTTAAAATACTTCTCTCAATTACTGTGGGCAAAATACACTTCCTGTATTTACTATGTATTTGTACTAATTAAAATTAGGCCTCCTCCATACACCTGCGTGCTGATGGGAACTCGTTTCTGCTAGGAGGAGAATTTAAGCCAGCATTTAATTTCACCCCTATTGCTAGTGTCCTCCTTACATGTTCTGATGATATTTTCTCTTTCACTCTGCTCAATTCTTGGAGAGAAAGGAGGATATCTTCATGGAATCATTTTGCCTTTTTCCTGCAGAGGAGCAGTTGAGTTTAATTCCACAAACACCACGCTGAATTATTCAGTGAACATCATCGCCAACATTAGCAAACTTCTGTGGCCAGAATTAATCTATGTGATGCTTACACCCTCTTGTATCATATGAGCTTTACCAAACTGATTGAAAATCCGTTGATCATCTGCAGCTGGTGCCCCGGGCTGATTTCAAAGAGCAGAAGACAAATGGATTTTCAGATATAGAAATATTCTTTACATGTTTCTTTCTTGTCTTTGCTTCCATCATTACTTCCCAACAGTTGTGCTCAGGTAAAGAAGCCTCTCTGTTGGAAATGTTCTTTTGCTGCTCTGAATCCACAGCTCAGTATGAAAAGAATATGGAAGGTGGGGAAATTGTGTGGGAGTAAAATTAGTACATTTAACAGGGTAAATTCTGGAGAGAGGGGTAAAAAGGCAGATAAATACATTTTTACTGTCAGTTAGAAATTGGTCAGATATTTCACTGTGCAAACATATTTGCCAAAGTAAAATTTCAAATACAATGAAATAACTTCAAATATATCAAAAACAGATTTTGAAGGGTCCCCATTACAAGAAAACCTGATCTAAGTAATGGATTCAGATAAATGAAGGTGAAGTGGTGCTTGAATCACCAGGGCAGTTTGAAGGACACTGGAAGCGTTATCTGTTAGGAGACAGCTGAAAGGTGATAAAAGGGCTTCTTAGAATGAGTCTGCACCTCTAAGCTCTACGAGCGTGAAGGCATTTTACTTCCTCAGGGTTTGTCCCCAGGATATTTGGGCCTTAGATTTATTTTTTATACATATATAAAACAGAGAAATATTTCACAGGAAAATTAGCCTAATATTTCTTGCTTTCGGCTATCAGACAAACTTTTCACCCAATGCATGCATTCCGAAGTGATGCATAGAAGTGGCATTTGTCCTGTGGTTTTTCCCTCATCTGATTTGCTAAATTGCACAAGCATCGTAAATTAATGTGAGGACAGACATCAGGGAGACATTAGAAATGTGGTGGTTTAGAAAGAAAAAAAGAAGTGCATTTCTACTATTGTCAGAAAAAATTATCAGATGTAATGGTGGTTTGGAGGCTTAATGAGCTTTTGCTATGTCTGACTTTGAGCAACATAAATTTCAGTTGTGTGTGTCTGGCTGCTTTTGCCAGGGAGTTAACCTTAAATTCCATCTTGGAAAAACATAAAAAGAGTACCAGGTTTCCTTGGAACAATGACACATCCTCTGCCAGGAAAAGCATCAGCCTTTCCACTGGCTTAAAACTCCTGGCGAAAGATTCTTCTTCATCATGCTGCCACCTCGCCTTTCTGCAGATGTGTGCCGTGTTTGAGGTGAGACCTGTGCAGGTGCTGCCTGTGAGGCTGACGCATTGCCCGCAGCCCTGCGTGCCTGGCAGCTCGCTGACCTCTCCTGCACCGCTGTGCCCGGCGCTGCCCGGCACTGCAGCACAAGGCTGGGTCTGCTGACCAGCCTCATCCCTGACAGCAAACGTCCAATGACTTCAGTGTTACAAAGCCTTGCAGTTTTCCTGAGTCTGGAGAGAGCAGTTGCGTTTGGTTTACGCATGGAGCTATTTTGGTTGGCCGCAGATGCATTTTTCGCATGATGAGAACATGCATTTGCATTATGTTATGCACAGGTACAGGTTTTAGGGCAGTAGGGGATGTACTGCACTTCATGCATGCAGATCAAAACAAATGAGAGGTAGGGCTGCGCATTCAGGAACGTGTCAGCAGCTGCACCTGTTGCTCAGGGTCGAGGGCAGGCATGTTTCTGGCAGCATCTTGGTCTGAGATGCCAGAAGTGTATCTGACAGCTCAAACTTGGCAATGGATATGTGTGATTGTGCTTACGTTTTGGTCAAAAATCTAGTAATTGCTCCCCGTGGCTTAATATTGTGTTGATTACATTCTAATAGTGTCACTGAAGTTTTTGAAGGAACCAGTCACCAGTGTACAAATCTAATAGCCTGTAAGCTATAGGGGTTTTGATTTTCCATTGACCTCAGTCAGTGCATCATTTTCACAAGAACTTAGATAAGAACTTGAGAGATTTTGTGTGCAGTGCTGAAGTCGGCACCAAGAGGACGTGAATTACCCCCTGGATCTTCGCTGCTCTCTGCACTGGTCCTTCAGGGGCACTTCCCAGCTCAGTGCAGCTCCCAGCAGCCTGTTTGCCTGAAGCACAGCAGTGCAGGTGGTTCAGAGCCAGGGAAGAAGGAGAAGACATGAAGGGAGGAGAAATCATGTTTTCCTGTCCTATAGTCTTCATTCTTGAATTAATTGTTAACGAATTATTTAATGCATCTACCATTACATTCTAACCTTACCTCTCTTTCTGGTTAGTTTTTACTTTGTGAGTTTTTTCTTAGCTTCAAGTGAGATTTTAAGCTTTAGACAACAGCACTGTACACAATGATTTATGTTGTTGAAAGCAAGGCACGTTCCTGATGTTAGCGACCACAGGCATGGGGCAGCTTTCCTGCAGCCCTCGCAACCCTTCCAGTGACGTGTGCTGCTCTGGCCCTGGCCCTTGGCCGGGGCTGCTTGATGTGCTTGCTGGGCACACGTGTGAGTGAGATGCAGGTGCTCAAGGCTTGAGCAAGTGCTCAAAGCTTTATGAAGTAGGAGCTGAAACAAATAAGCTTTATAGACATATCAAATCTGTTTCCCAAGCTTTGCACAAATCATCCTGTCAGGAGAGCTGAATGATGGAGTTAGCATCACTTGGCAAACCTGGGAAAGGGGGAAATTAAAGCCAAAGCTATCTGAGTGATAACGCTGACATTGGGGGTCAGGGGCACAGCTGGGAGGAGCAGACTGTTGGCCTTGCAAAGGAAAGCCAGCTCTTACTTGGAAAGGATGTGGCACTTCAATTTAGTGGCCAGCAGTCCCAGTCTTAGCAGCAGATTTATGTGATGCTCTTCCTTGACAGGAGTTATTACGTTTTTTGTAGTTTGAGGAGGGAATGCACTTGTGGTATAAAGCATAAAAATGATTACCTGAATCTCAAAAGCTGTATTTTCATTACTTTCCTGGTTGTGGTCACTCTGACAGGTGAAATGTGCTCCTGACACGAGGCTGCCCAGCAGCTGCCTCTGTTCCAGTGCGTGCCCTGCGCAGCCTCCTGCTGCTCCAGGGGCTGTGGGGAGCATGCGGGTCCCCCCGCCTTGCAGACGGGTTTGTGGCAGATCTGAAGCTGTGGTGCTCCAGGCAAACAAATGAGACTTTAAAGTGCCTGCTGCTTTGCTCCGAGCTCAGACCTGCCAGAGTTTGACAGCAGGATTATTCTTGGAGGGAGAGCAGAAGGGAGCTTCCAAAGAAGAGAGGACAGCAGAGAGCATTTGTTCCATTCCTGCTAGTCCCTGTTCCGCACATGCACAGAGTTGTAGAAGTACCAAGCTTTTGAGCAAGACTTGTGCGTGTGCCGTATTGTAACTAGCTTTCCTTCCTATTTACTGTATTGTTTATGAGAGGAATGGCCAGTATATCATCCTCTGCAGGAGACTCCTGTAATCACTGTCTTATCTGCTAGCTTACTAGAGATGAGCTGCTTTTTCTCAGACGGGGAAGAGAGCAGGAAATAGAAGCATTTTTAAGCTAGTTCTGCCTGTGAATGTTATCAATAAAGTCTTGGCTATCAAGCACTGCTCTTTTTTGGCAAAATTATATGTGAACAAGGTATGTAACTTAATTTTCTCTTCCAAGTTACCAAAGTGAAATCGTTGCTTTTGGAGTATATGGATACTGTGTGATTGTGCTTGCTTCTTGGGCTGGTTTCCTGCTCTTGGAAATCTTTGCTGCTGTTTGGTTTGTTACCGTTGCTCATTGCTGGGCAGTTGCTGTTGGCTTCAGTAGGTATCAGTGCAGGTCTTGCTGGCCAGCAGCACACAGTGACATAATGTCACGTAATGCAGGAGGAAGAATTCCGCGCCTGTGCCAGGGTTTAGTTCCTCAGTCCTTTGGTGGTATGCGCGGAAAGGCAGAGTGGAGACTGACAGACTTGTCTTCAGCCATCAGAATCAGGGAATCAGAGCGGGCCTAGATGCATCTGTGCACTGTGAAATGTTTTGTTTGGGAGATATACTGCAGGAGGGAAGGCCATACTTAGCACATCCTGACATCACTGATTTTGGAACAACACTAACGCGTATCTATTAACAGAGCCAATAATTAGGCTGCACGGGGTCAGGGAGCGTTAAGTGAATCTTCCAGGGAGTTTTGCTGCCAGGACAGTTGGGTTACACAGCTCTCCCTGTGCACACAGCTCTTCTCTCTGACTCTCAGTAAGCGTGGGACTGGCTGCACTCAGTTCACTTTTGCAGCTTTGCAAATAAAAAAGAAATAAGACAGTTACATATATGTAGGGCAATACAATGGATTTAAAATACCACTTCTCACTGCAGATTAGAACTACAAGTAGCCGAAGGGAGACCTGTTGTGTCTCACTAGGATTTAGGAAGGAAAATGTCGTACTGGTTGATAACATTATACAGATTACTGCAAATCCCGTGCAGGCATTTTTTCTGTTTAACAGAATGTGTAGAACAGCTTAGGAATTTTGCAAAATGTTTGCTGGGATGCCATTTAGCTGACTTTCTCTCCCAGAGTTTGTCTAAGCAGGGACATTCAGAAGCACCAAAATGAAAGCTGACTGTGTGAGCATGGAGGCAATGAATATAAATGAGGAGGTTAACCTTCAGGAAGCTGTGCTGTTTCAAATGAAAAGTGATCTCAGTTTGGTGCAACTCAGTCCCACATACGGGGACCTCACGCTTATAGATGATTCACTTTCTATTTCTGGAGAGATCATGTACAGACTTGACTTGACATGAGTCCAAATGGGTGCAAATTACAGCAGATGTGAGAGAACAGGTGATGCAATTCAGCCTTTGTCTTAACTGGACCTGTACTTTTTCCTACCCCATCTTCTGCTGCACAGAGTGGGGCCCTGTACACGTGAGGAAGCTGCTGCACATGGGCGCTGCTGACTTCGTGGCCCCACTGCTGGCACTTGGGTCAGCAGGAGAGAGCGGCAGCGATGTGCCTGGTGCAGCACGGCTGTGCTTCGGGGAGGGCAGGCCGGGAGTCCCGCTGTGAGCAGCCACGGCAGGTGTATGACTCTAAGTCAGCGCAGGGGACACTAAAGGATGGAAACGT
The DNA here is from genome assembly GCA_013396635.1 of Penelope pileata. Taxonomy (NCBI): domain Eukaryota; kingdom Metazoa; phylum Chordata; class Aves; order Galliformes; family Cracidae; genus Penelope; species Penelope pileata. The sequence continues at coordinate 25,770 of WBMW01004434.1, read as the reverse complement.
TTCTCCTTGAGTAGGAAGCCCACTTTTTAATTGAACTGCAGCTCCCTTGTACCCGACAAACGTGGAAATATTTTCCATGTGTTAGCTTTCCTTTAACTGCATGCTTTGTTTTTGTTTTGTTTTGTTTTGTTTTCTTCTGTCTGTTTGAAAATGTAATAGCACTTTAAATAGGAAATTTGATAGCAAAGATTGATAATAAACCGATGGAGAATGTGCAGTAATAAGTCATTGTCATACTTAACCATGTTTGCGGCAGCAGGCGGCACGCTGCTGTCACGTAGAGAAGTCGATCTGACCCATCTGTAAGTTCTCTCTTTCTGGAATGCAATTTGTTTGTGTATTAAGCTCACCATGTTAAAGATCCTCTGAAGCAGCTGATTCGATTTTCAGGCTGTGAGCACATGTTGAAGTTTTCATTGAAAAGCTTTGGAAAAGAAAGTTTGCTCTGAGGAGAGAATTGATCAGTGGGATCAAAAGGCTGTCCAGAAGCCAACATAAGAATTTGCTAAGAAAGTGGTACAGGAAAAGCTCAACCGTTGTTGAAGGAGGTATTTCATGGGTTTTCTGGAAAGGTGATTTATGATGGAGTAAAACAGTGTCCCAGTGGAGGTGATGCTGAGTGAATTTCATCTTCAGGAATGTGCAGGGGATGTTAGCACCTTTGTATCCTTCTGGCGGATAAGCAGCAGCCTCAGTGAGAGGCTGAAATGACCCCGTTTAGGTACAACTGAGGCTGAATGTGTAGACTATTTCTATTACAGATCCTTTCATGGAAAAATTTTATCTGCTCACCAAAAAGGACTTCCACTAAACAGGAGGAAGTTTTATCTGTATAGCCAGCAAAAGGGAGTCTGAGTATTTGCATGCGTTTGCATTTCTCTTCCTCTAAATTATATTTAATGCCCTAAAAATGTAATAAATTGTGGAAATTCAAAAATTGGTGACACAGTCTTTAAAATTACCTGCAATGGGTTTACAGCCATCAGAAAAGAAATTAGTATTCAGGAATGCATGTCTGCTGGTTTTATGTACTCTGCAACTTCCTTACACACTGGTGGAATGCAAAGCTAAATGCACTCTGGTTGTCCCGTGGCCTTTATGTGTAAGGGAATTTGCTTTACCTCCCCTAATCCCTCGGTCCTAATTGTCTGTTGATTACATTTGTGACTTCTTTTCCTTAAACTTATGTTCATTTTCTCTTCTGCTTTCATTTGGTGGTGTTTGGATTGGTTGTTTTTTTGTTCTGTTTTGTTTTTTAATGTTAGCTAATTACATATGTATTTTTTTACAGCCTTATTTCTTTATGTACAAATTCTCCAGGAGAGAAAGCATTGTTCCAGAAGACTTTTGTGTAAAAAGTCCTGGACTCCCCTTCAGCATTTTCTGTTTTCAGGCTGACATCATTTCTGCTTAAGGAAGAAAGCAGATAGCTTGTGGCAGGGCCAGCAGTGCTTGCGCTGTGCAGTGGTGGCCCAGCAGGGAAGGAGCATGGGCAGCAGTGAGGCTGGGACCTCGTCCTGCTCAGTGCAGCGTCCTGGGCCTTTCTCTTCCTGTGCTGCATAAGGATCTTTTCTCTTTCCAAAGAGCTATTTTGATTTGCTTTGTCTTCAGTCATAATTTGCGTATGACCAATTTGTACCTTCTGTTTTCAGTGAAAACTGCTCAGTTTGAGCCACTGTAAGTACAAGGCACCAAAGCTGCTGGGAGCAGCAGGGCCGGCGGCAGGACTGGTCGCAGCTTGCGGTCTGTGCACAGGAATGGCATGGCTGAACCTCCTCTCCCTAATGTCAGAAACAACACATCCTGACGTTGTGTTTAACAACTCCTTGCAATTGATGAATGGCATTTACAGTGACGTTTGCAATGCCAAAGCTCTGTGTTGTGGTAAATTGTTTTACAGCACTGAAATTAGTTTTTTAGTTTTATTATCTAATGTCTGCCTGAACATGTAAAACAAAAAATGAATAAAATTGGAGAGGATCACCGTTATCTGATATGTGAATATTTATGGAGATATTTTCAGTGAACAATTAATTTGCAGCCTTCTAAGCTGGAGGTTTAATCCCTGTCTTGAACAGTTTGCCTTCCTATGATTGTTTTATTTTTGAACTGTATTTTTATTTTTAACTTGTCAGGTGAGATGCCAAAATGCAGTGGCATCAGAGGGTCTGTGCAAGGCATGAATGCTGAATATTTTCTATCTGACAGCTCCAGGCAGACTCCACTGCCTGATTCCCTGAGACTCAGCATGTCTTGGAGCAAGCTGATGTGACTGTTGTGCTTTGTGCATTATTCCATGGCTGGCTTAGCCCTGCTCACTGACCTGCTCTTTTTCTCTCTTCCCTCCACCCCCTGCCCGCTCCCTTGGTGTAGCTCTCGCTCCCGGAAGAACAGAGCGAAGTCACGAGGAACGGCTGTGAATCCAAGGAACTTGTCTACCTTGTCCAGGTCTCTTGTCAGGTAAAGCCACGTTTTCTCCCTCCACCTCGTTTTGCAGCCTGTGTCGCACTATGTTTAGTGCCACCACTCATAATGTTTTGATGTGGCACTTCTCTGCAGCATGTGTGTTTTTTTTCCACCTCTCCACTAGCTCAGCTCTCAGCAGGATCTGGCTGTGGTGCTCATTTTAAGGAAACAAAAGGAGCATCAAGGGGAGAAAAACAAATCTGTTAGGCGAATAATCTTAGCTCCAGTTTGTGCAGAGCTGCACAGCGGTGAGCCCAGGGACGCAAGACGCTCTGCTGCCATGTCACAGTGCTCTGGGAAATAAATCTGCTACGTTGTGCCACAGAGTGCCCATCTGCTAGTGCAGGGATAGCAACTTTGTAAAATGCTGCACAGTAGGTTATTGTGTTTTAATATACTGAATGGAATGGTTGTTTGTGGGAGACCTATTGCGTTGGGAAATTCAGCTGAGAGTTAATGCCTGTGTTTGGCCTTTTCCCAGTCTCAGCATAGGAGTTATTTCCATGATGTTTCTCAGCACTTCTGGAGCAATTTATCCTAATCTTAGCAATTTATAGTGAACATTAATGGGAATCACTGTGGAGTCTTTCTCTCTCTTTAAAGCTCTTTATGTGGCTCTGCTGACATTTCTTGAGTACTAGAATTAAGTGTACAGAATAGGCATGCCTGTGCTGCCTGCACTGAGTTGCATGGGGCAGCATTTGCTGTCACGCTGTGCCAGCATGGTAGCGTTACTACGCACAGAGACAGGCTGTGAGTTTGCAGTGAACTTGCTCTTCTGCACTAACTGTGCACAGTGGTGCCGTGTGTTCAAAGGGAGCTGAGGAGCAAAGCATCTTGTTCAGTTTTGAAGGTGGAGCTTGGCTAAGGTCCAGCAGTGCTGTTAGCATGGTGGAAACACGTGGAGTAATTTTCTGTTGTCAGGGCTTATGGTGCAAGAACACAAATGGATATGTGTGTGGATGTGTAAGCAGTGCTCATGGGAGAGGGAAGAGATGTAGAAAGTGAACATGTCTTAAAATTGCCTGTGCTTGTTTAATTTGCTAGCGCTGCTCTGACCCAGCTGTAGCCAGTTTAATACAAAATATTCATTTTTAAGAAAAGCAGTGCAGGCCAACAAGCAGCACTGCAGCATTTCATGGTGGATGTGTGTCTGTGTCCCAGCCAAGCATTTCAGTGGCTTACAGTGAGGTTTTTCAAGAAGTTTAAGGAAATTAAAGACTCAGTACATTTTTTGGGTCCTCACATGCTTAGGACTGCATTCACAGTGCTGTTCAGAGTGAATCTTTATATTCTTTCCTGACTAACTGCTTCAGATGTGCCTCCAGAACAGTTTTTTTCTATCTATGAACATTCCACTTCTGTTCTTTCCAAATGACCAGGGTTACCAGGACACCCTCAGGTACAGTGGTGTCTTTAATACCTGCAGAACACATAGGGAGAGGACCAGGCCCCAGGAGGTGCACATAGCCAGCGAGCTGCGTGCAAGGTGTGGCAGCGCTGTGGCCAAAGCAAGCCCAGCTGTCCTGCAGTTTGTCTGACCGTCCTGTCAGCCCTTCAGATGCTTTGTGGGGAATGTAGAATGTAATAGTGCTGATTTCTCTGGGGACAGTGTGGTCAGTTCTGTGCCTTGCCCAAGGACAATACAACTTTGCAGCCAGACTTAACTGAGCTGCTGCCCAGTAGACCAGAGGCTGTGAGTCATCCCCAGCTGTTGAGCTATTACTTTCTTTTTCAGCATTTTACTAAACTGAAATGAAAGCACCGGGAATTGGCCTAGTCACTTTAAAGGATGGACACAGAACCAGTCACCTTTGCATTCTGACTATCTCAATCCTTCTCAACCCCTCAAATTTCTCCACACTCGAAGTTTGTGATTCATCTCATGTTAGTCTGTGCCCATCTCTCAGATGCTTAGGAAACTGAGAAACTTGTGGCATCTGGATTCAATGAAAGGCATGGAGGGAGCTGCACAGCTGAGTATCATTTCTACCACGGAGATACTTCACCCCTGACATCTCATGGCCTCTCCTGATGTCCAGGGAAAGATTCCATTCTGTCATGCGCTGGATACCAGGGGTGTCTGGATGGGTTTGGCTCCACGTTCAAATTAAATGGGAAGTGTAAAATAGCTCATAGAATGATAGTGCAGTGGGGAGAGATTTGGGCAAGTTGCATTTGTATCAGGCCAAAAATATTGATGGAGGGAGAAAAAAACCTGTAAAATACTACTTTGCTTGCCGTTTGGATATGCTACTAGCATCAGTGTTCAGCCTGCTGCACAGACTAAAGGAAACAAAAGTCTCCTTGGTTTCTCAGATAGACATAGAGAAAGGTAGTTCTGGTAATTCGAGATGAATCCATGTAAATTTAAAAGTTTCGAGATAGTTGTTTTGCAAAAACAGAATATGATGGATAGCAAGGGCATTTGGCCATCCTGGTGATTTTCAGATTACCAACCTTAGAGAAATAGGCTAAAAAGCCTAGCTCGGGAGTCAATCGCACTGTGCTGCTGTGCCTTGCCCAGTTTGGACTGTATGTAGATACAGTCTGTGTCTTGTGCGATCCGTAAAAAAGACATGAATTTTGTTCTTTCACTCTGTAGCAGACAACAAACCCAAAGCTTTTGAACATTAAAGTATCCGGCTCAGTCTTAACTGTATTTGGCAGACCACAATTCAGCATTTACACTAAGGAAATTCTATCCTGCTCTTTCCCATCTGTAAGTATAATTTTAGTGGTGTAAAGAGAATTATTGTTTGATAACTATTTTGCAAAACCTTCCCAGATAAAGTTTAAAAAAATTATTTGAGATGCGTTTGTGACACATTGCTGCTGCAAGTCAGGTTGTGAAATACAAGCTTTGTGTGAGGTTCAGGGGGTTTTCTAAAGTCTCTTTTCAGCTTTTCTTCTACTTAAAGACCTTAGAAAATTAATCCAAGTTATTAGCTCTTAAGAAGTGGGAATATATAGAGAGCTGTTCTGCATGCTTCTGAGAAGTGGAAAGATGGGATTCTCCTTTTGATTTCTTTGAACAACTTTAAACACGAGGACTGGCAAACTAAGTAGGGTTTTAAATTTTCCTTGAAAGATCTGATGGTTTTTATTTTGCTTTGCTTTTTAGAACAACAAAAGTAGATTTTCCTTTTTTCAAGGAAGATTGCACTGTTTAACTTGTACTTATTTCTACAAGATTGTGTTAGGACAGGTACAGTTTCTGCTGTTGACAGATTACTGCTATAAATAAAATCTCTTTCTGTGATGAAAGAAGGAGTGGACAAGTGGGGAAAAAAAGACTTATAAACAATCTAGAAATGCTTAAAATCTGAGGAAAGATTTTTGGGAATCATGCTTTGAGTTTGCATTTACTCAGAATGCAGACTGTATGCCACATGCATTTTTGGTAGGAAGGAGAATATCTTTAAGGAATGTTAGAGATGGTTTTTCATGTAGGAAATAGAAAAACATAATATGGTGGGACAGGTGGTGTGAGGACTGTACCTGTGAGCCTTTTGAAATCTCTAGACAGTAATTGCAAGCCTTGACAATAACCGCAGCTCTTACAGGACCACAGGGAATGGCTGGGGCCTTTATGAGTTTGTGCTGTACCTATGGAGTGTGGAGATCCATTGACAGTGTTTGCAATCCTTGCTGAGTTCATAGGGATAAGCAAAGAATTTACAAGGTCTGCAACAGATTTAAAAGGAGTTACTATGTGTGTTGAGAATAAATCAATGAAAGTAAGAGCCTGCAAAAAGGCTGAATTAGGCTAATCCAGCCAACGTGTTTTGTTGAGTTGTAAAGCAGGCTGAAAATCTGCTTTCTTAATGTTTTTAGGTTTGTTTGTGTGACGTTACAGCAGCAACTCCCAGCATACATTTTTAAGTAATGAATGGCTAATCTAAGCTTTTATTCTGAAAAATGACAGAGGATAAAAAGCATGTGCTACTCTTTACAGTGTGAGATTTATAGAATTCCAGTGCTACAAGCACAATTTCTTGTGAAATTTGGAATTGCAAGGAGAGAACAAGGTACCAATTGTAAAAATGTTCCAATCCTAAGGAAGACATTAAACTCTAGGTATCTCTTGTGGTTTTTATCTTTCATTTTCATTATCACTGATGCTTTGTTGAAACAGAAATGACAGACAGTAGAAACCAGAAATGACAGACCCTGCAAGCATGGGTGATGTTCAAAAAAATCTTAGGACTAGGTCTCACGATAGTCTCTGAAACACAGATTGACTGCTGTGATCTCAAAACAAAGCCACACTAGTTCCTCTGTTTCCTGTGTCACTGTAGGGTACTTTTCATGGGATAATGCCAACTTCCTGCAAAGGAAGACTCTTTTTGATGCAACCTAGGTAGATTTCTAAGGCTGTTCTCAAGGCAGGAAGCTCTCATAGTCCAAGCATGGGTTTTTTCCGTTTTTCTGCTCACATTTGCAGACCTCACGCTGGCAGTAAATTAAGCAACCCAGTACTGCTGTACAGCATGCACAGTGCTTTGCTCTGTTCCTGTTATTTGTTTGAAGCAGCCATTGCTGTCTGTGCTATATTCACTTTGATTGATAGAATAAGGTCTCTGATGTACGAGATGAAGGCATTTACACTAATACATGCCACTTGTATCTCCCAGCTCTGCCTTGCAGGAGTTTCAAGCTTGGTTTCTTCTGTTTGAAGAACAGTTTTGCAAAACCCTGAAGGCAGCCCCATGGAACTTCCAGCGTTCCATGGCTGGAAGTGTGTCTGCAATAATAAGTGCTTCAGGGGCAGCAGAGAGAATGCCAGGAAAAAATGAGATCCAAGTAGGAAGAGCAGTCAGAACTCATCCTGGGTGGTTTGTGGGGAGAGGATAGTGGAATGTATTTTCACAGAAGCAAATGTCTTAGTCAGACTACTAATGTCTTAAGTATGGTTTGCTGGTTCTGCCTGCCTGTGATAGTCCTTGCTAAAAACCACAAACTGCTTGCAGTAGGATTTTTGAGTCAAACATTCAAAAACCTTTTGTATGATTGCTTTTTTCTCTTAAAGGCTTGTTATTTAATATATAATAGCTTTGTCTTGTGTGATTGAGGCTCAAACACCTAGAGAACAGTTACTGTGTAAGTACTGCAAACTTTCCTCCTATGAAGAGCTACAATTCTTTAAACAGGTGGAACTTTAAGGACCAAATTCTAACATACACATATAATTGTGTGTGTGCGCGTATGTATATGTAACTAAAAGAGGAAAGCTAATCTCATCTGTGTTATTGGGATAGATCTATGTGGAGCATCCAAGCTAGATCCTACCAAATGCAGAATCTGTTCCTCATTTTATTGCACAGTACATTCAGCTAATGATTCACGTTATGCCTGTTGCTGTCTTGCTGCAGACTACTGCTCCTACCCTTGCATTCCCACCCCTCTTAGATGAGGTTTAGTGACTGTGTAGCTGCTGGATGAGTCCCACCAAGGATGAAAACCAAATTCCCCCCATGGGTGGTGCAATAACTGTTTGTAGTGGTGCAGCCAAACCAAAGTAGATGTAAAATGAACATGCATTGTACTACAAGTCTATGCTTTGGTTTCATAGTGTGTTAGCTGCGTTGTACAAACTGTGCATAGAGACCCTCAGTATGTGCTAAAGCTATGTCTGCTCAGGAAAGTTACTCTGGTTTAAGGTACATTAAAATGTGGGTCACAATCATGGCCTTTTCCCCCAAGCTTGTTTTCTGTACTTGTTTTCTGACACTTGGTGCCACTTGCCTTAGGATGACTGCAGTAGAATGCCTGGAGGAATACAACTTCCACCAACAAGTTTCCCCATGAGAGTTGGGTACCTCACATGCTTGCATGTGTTTGAAAATCCCTGTTGTGATACCAGGTATTTATTTCTAAATCTCCCGAAACTTTTAAAATCCTGTGAGCCTTTATGGATCAAATATTTCTAGCCTGTTGTTGCAGATGCTTTAAAATGTTGAAATCTCTGCCTTAAGCATTTCTCGAATGAGAAGGGTTGTTTTCTGTTAGTCAAAAGAAAGCAACTAAAATCCTTGTTCCTACAATGCTAATGCATCACTTGATGTGCTCTGCTTGACTGGCTGATCTTAGGTCATGTACTACATGCCTTCTGCTCTCAACAGCAATAAATAAAGGTGAAGTGACAGTCATAGTTGGGGTTAATAAAGAATGTACGAAGCTGGCAAGCAGCCTGAACAGAGCTGTTGGATTGTGCACAAAGCTCAGGCAATGCCAAAGCACTGGCAAGGTAGCGTCTTTGAGAAACTTGGGTCTGTTCCAGGCTTTTTGAAAGTGAAGTAGCATCTGTAGGGAAGAGAGAGAAGAAACTGAATTACATTAGAAGCCTTTAATAATGGCATAATTAACATCTACATCTATCACTCTGTAGCTGTTATGATAATACTAAAGGATAAATTTATTCATTAATTAGGATGATAATCATTAAGGACAAGGATCCGACAGGCTGTTCCTTGGAGTTTTGCCGCACAACACTGATCTGCATAGGGCTGCGCTCACATCTATCAGGATTAACACTGTGCTATGCTGCATCCTTCTCCTTTTGTAAAAGCACATGCTTCACCATACCCTCTCTATTCATCATGGGATTTATATATAGCTCTGTGATAGTTAATTTACCAGAGTGGAAAAGTTGTGCCGTTTGCTCACTTTTGTTATTTGCAGTATATTTGTGCTCTTCAGAGGATAGCGGTTGCCTTCTGTGCTGCACAGTAGGGTGTCATGGATCGAGGAGCAGCACTGTGCTGACCTACAGCAACATTTGTGTGTCAGCGCAGCTCTGAGGTCTCGCTGCCCAGCCAGGGGCACTTGTCCTTCACTCCATTCCCATCCACAGAGCAGATTGACTACTCTGGTGTGTAAGTCTATCCACTGACAGCAAGAGATCGAAAGCAACAGGGGTTTGATATTTAATTTCTCTATTTATGACACTTCGATTTTTTTTCTATATTTGAATATGTATTTTGAAGGAAATGGGGTCAGAGTGGTCCTTTCTTGTTCCTAGTTCTGTGTGCTTGAGATGCAACGACAGGGTTCTAGCTCTGCATGCATTTTGGATTGAACAATTTATTGAGCAACATTGCAGAGATAAATACTATCATGGAACTGCTTATGCTAAGGCAAATTCTTTCAGCAGGTGCGAATTTAGGCACGTCGCAAGCTGTCCCTTCAGTATGCCAAAGACAAAGGCTTTCTCTGCCCTGCGTTAATGGCTTCTGCTTCAAACTCTTGCAGATAAATGGTCTGGTCAAATAATTTGGTGGCGGTTTTTACTGGGGAAAGAGGGTGTCTGAAAATGATCCCTGTAGGATAACAGCCTACCAGTTCATCTGTTTTGCATTGGACTGAACCAATGAGTGATACATGGCAACTGCTGTAATGTGTGCTTCAGGTGCTTTCCTGTAAGGGAAACTTACCAGCTGGAGTGAATGGTCGTTGTAGTCCTGGTCCCTAAAAAAGGTATATTGGGCTGCAAAGCTTTGGTAGTGGGGGGCTGCAGGGGTAGCCTCTCCAAGCAGAGCCCAACAGCTGCTCCGTTGTCAGAGAAGAGCCAGCTCCAGCTGGCTCCAAAAGGACCTGCTGCTGGCCAGAGCTGAGCCACGAGGAAGAAACTGCTGTGCATCTGGGAGAGAGAAGTGAGTAATGAGATGGGGAAGGATCTGGAGGGTACGATCTGTGAGGAACAGCTGAGGTCCTGTGGTTTGTTTGGCCCAGAGCAGATGAGGCTGAGGGGAGGCCTCACGGCAGCCTGCGACTCCTTCGTGGTGGCCTTCAGCTCCCTCATGGCGGCCCTGCAGCTCCCTCATGGCGGCCTGCAGCTTCCTCATGGCGGCCCTGCAGCTCCCTCATGGCGGCCCTGCAGCTTCCTCATGGCGGCCCGCAGCTCCCTCAGTGCTGAGGGCAGTGCTGAGCTCTGCTTTCCAGTGACAGTGAGTGTGTTTTGCCCATGATGGTAATTCGCGAGTGATTTCCCTGTGATTATCTCAAACTGTGAGCCATTTCTGTCATGTTTTCTCCCCATCTTCCTTTGAGGAGAGGGGCAGTGAGAGAGTGGTGTGGTGGAGTTCAGCTGCTCGTCAGGGTGAGACCACCACAGAATGGAAGGTGAGCAAGAAGGAAAATTATTTCTCAGAATGAAATGCAGAATGACGTGAATGTGCAGCCATGAAGGATTTTTGAAGCAGTGGAGGCTTTTACGATTATATGGTAGTTTGTTCATGTTGTGTCCTTTGGGCATTTTGCCTTCACAAAGCTCTGAATTAAAGAGATCAGTCTTCTCGTATCTAAATTGTATTCTGTTTAACTCTGAAGCGGAAGTGAAAATTTAAGAGGACAGGATAGCCATTATGGTTTCTCGCTGTGAGTGATGCATTCTGGCAGGGCTTTGGTTGTCATGTGGGGCTTTGTAGACGAGACAGGGCCTGCTGCAAATTGAAGAGAGCAGTTGGCTCTGAGTGCTCTGAAGAGACATAGATTCCTTCCCCGCAACTAAGCAAGTGTAAATGCATTGCAGAGGAGCAGTTTATTCACGATTTTATTTGTTTTACAACTTCTACAAGAGCTAGGTTTGGTTAATATCCAAGCTAAGAGTAAGACTGTGGTGGATGTTCCTGTTTTTCTTAGCTGCACTGATGTTTGTTCCTTATGGAGGTCAAACATGCGTGCATTTGGAATGGCAATAGTACTGTGTCTCTTTACCTGGGAAAGCTGAGAGCCATTTGGGACAGATGGTCCAAAGCAGTTTCCTACAGTACCATCCCCTGCAGGCTGCAGAGTTGATTTGATCAAGCAATACTGCAGGGAAATGGATTGAACATGGCCAGTTCACTCCCAAGTTCCCTCTGACTGTGCAGCATTTTATTACTCACTGCATTTGAAAATGAAGGATTATTTACCTTAGCAGCTGAGCCAACCAGGAACTATTTCGGCATTATGGAGAGGAGATGCTGTACTTGGCAGCTAGCTTCTTTTTTTCTGATTGTAAGATCAGCAAGAGTCTTTAACACTATATCCAATTTTCTCTCAAGGAAATATCTGTAATAATCTGTACTTTAAGGAATTTCTGTGGCTAGCCTTGAAGCTGCATTACTGTGAAGACTGTGTATACAGTAAAACAAAGAAAATCTCTTTGGATGTCACAGTCTGAATTCAGGACTTGACATGAAAATTATTACACATTTAGCAGCCTTCCAAATTTGATCAGTCTATCTGTGAGAGAGCCATTGAAAAAGGAAAGGGAAGACACCTCCATAGTGGTTTGTTTTGTTGGTAATAATCCGTTAAAGAAAGTCACAGAGAATCGAAGGACATTTGCATATCTTCGTGGTATAGCTGCACTGCAATAAATCAGTTGGAAAAGGGGGAGTAAAAGCCGGAATGAATCTGATGTTGGCACCAGCAAGGAACATCCCTTGATCCTGCTGTCAGTCCCCTGGGAGGTTTGCAATGCTGCTGGAGCCAGCCCATCTCAAAGCTGGCTGTTTGTGAGGCACAAGGCCTGTTGCAGGACAGGGAAGCTGAGGCTGCTGAGAACTTTGTGCTTTTTCCTTAATGATGGAGACAGAGATATTAGCTCTTAACCCAGCTGCTTTCTAAGCAAGCATAAGACAAAAAAAGAAAATCATTCTTATTTGTATGTTTTGCTCTGGTTTGATGAAACATGACAAAGTTGACAAAACACAATATTAGCAATAAGACAGTAAATAATTGTCTTCTTATTTTAGTGGGTACAGGGCTATCACATAACGTAGATCTTTGCCTGCTCTTTTACACAGTTATGCTTAACAGGAGAAACTGCATCATCATGTGTACCAGTTGATTTTTGAGGTAAGACTCCTGCACTGATCATCAGATCTCCTGGAGGGTTGTGCAGCAAACAGAACAGATTTTTATTGAGAAGATTTGTCCAGGAATCAGTGACAGAATACTCAGAAGGAACAAGTAAGAATCAGTTCCCTGTAGGCCTGCTGTGGATTCCTGGGTTCTCCACTCCCTTGGCCAGGGAGGATACCCTCCAAACTTCAAAAGCTGCTAATGTGCAGACAAGGCTGTGGGATGTAGTCATTAAGCATAATTGCACACTGATGCTTCTAGATACTGCAGAGCAAGTTTGCAATGAAGAGCAGCGGCTTTGTCAGATAAAGAAGAAGAAACTGATTTTCTTTTTGTCTAATGATGCATTTTTAGCTGATTTATGGTTTTTAAAAGTACTATGTTTACTTTAAACTTTGTGGTTTTCCTTTTTAAAAGACCTCACTATAGATATTAAAGATGGCCTGTCTTAAGGGTTCCGTCTCCTAGGTCTTGAAACCAATGTATCTTCCTGATAGTGGTACCTGCAGCTTCCAACAAAGCAGCTATGTTTCCAGCTCAGAGAGTTGTGATCAGCGACAGAGTCCAGTTGGAGGCCTCTGACTAGCGGTGCTCCCCAGGGGTTGGTGCTGAGTCCAGTCTTGTTTAATATCTTCATCAACAGCCTTGATGAGGGGACAGTGTCCACCCTCAGCAAGTTCACTGACGATACAAAGCTGGGAGGAGTGGCTGACATGCCAGAAGGCCGTGCTGNCCAGCGGAGGCCACAAAGATGGTAAAGGGCCTGGAGCATCTTCCCTGTGAGGAAAGGCTGGGTGACCTGGGGCTGTTCAGCCTGGAGAAGGCTGAGAGGGGATCTTATTAATGTCTGTAAATATCTGAAGTGCAAGAGGCAAAAGGACGTGGCCAGCCTCTTTTCAGTGGTCTGTGGGGACAGGACAAGGGGCAATGGCCACAAACTGGAGCACAGGAAGTTCCGCACCAACATGCGCAAGAACTTCTTCACGGTGCGGGTGACGGAGCACTGGCACAGGCTGCCCAGGGAGGGGTGGAGTCTCCTCTGGAGATATTCCAGACCCGCCTGGACGCCCACCTGTGCAGCCTGCTGTAGGGAACCTGCTCTGGCAGGGGGGTTGGAGTCGATGATCTCTCGAGGTCCCTTCCAACCCCTGCAATTCTGTGATTCTGTGATTTTGGCTACAGCTTCGGTTCTGTTAACAAAACTCCAGAGCTGCTTCTCTTTCTTGTGCTTTTTATTTCTCCTTTCTACCTGCTTTCCTGAACTTTTGGTCGTCTACATCTTTAATGCACCTGCTTGCTGGTGAGACGTTCTGAGCTATTTAATTACTCCAAGCACTAACGGCAACCGTAACCGGGCTGGTTTTTTTGCTTGTTTGTTTTTCAAACAGAGTTGCTTGGTTTTGGACCTACAAAATCTTTTTTTCTGGCAATTAGTTTTAACAAAAACATGCTTCTGCTCTTTGATAACTTAAAAAAATAACTATTTGCTTCAGCAATGTGCTCAAGAAATGAGGTGCAAGGAAATTGAGTTCTGTGTCTAAGCTGCTGTCACTATAGCTGACCTCAGGCAAGTCATTCTGAAAGGGGTTTTTTGGTTTGGTTTAATAACCTCAGGGAAATCATTTTCAAAGTGTTTTGTTTCACATGGTTCTTACCTACTTTGATGAAATATTGTTTCTTCTCTGTTGTTATGTGCCCAGTAGATAGTAGCACATTCTGGACACAGGGAAAGAACAGTTTTGTACTTCAGTATGTTCAATGTCCTTACAATAGTCTGTAAATACGTAGGCTTTTACTCACTGCCTGCCTGCCTTGCTACGTGAAGGGTTCTAGATTTTTAGTTCCTGTTACTTAGCAGTTGGTCTTGTTAGCAGCTTTGAAATATTTCCCTTGTGGCTGTGTACTCACCTTGGTTATTACTTTAATTTTCTGAAATGCAGACAAGCTGTCCCCACATGCTGTGACAGCCCTCCCCTTCACCTCTGTGTCTGTATGTGATCCTTTGCTCTTACGGTGTAATTTTACTAAAGAGAGGACTGGTGCTGAATTGTTGAAATCATAACACGTCAGGAGAGCAGGGAGTTCCATTCACATGTTGAGAGATGCAAGTCCTGCTTCAAGTTCATTCAGTCTCTGTCAGCCTGCCATTTAGAAGTAGGCTTGCTTATGGGAGGAGAATGGGTTTGTTAAGATTTCAAATGTCGTGCACGTGGTATGTTTGTGCTAAGTCTTAGCATGCCCTTATTTCTATGTACCTTTACCTGTACGAAACCAACTGCCACCAAAGCCTGAGCCAGGTATTTGCCTGCTGTCTGGATACTTCAGGCAAAGCTTCTCTTCTGCGTGCTAGAGAAACCTCTGGAAGATAGAAAGCTGTATGTGTCTGATTATAGTAAGTTCCTAAAATTGCTCAAAACAAGCAGAAATAATACTGCTGTCATTCTGAACAGGTCTTGGGCATCCTTGTGTTCCCATGTGTTTTAGTGTTTCTATCTGTAATAGGAATCATAGAGCATAAGGAACTATAATGTTTAGGGGAGAAAAGCTGCAGTGATTTCCAATGAATTTTTTTTTTTCCTGCCGATTGCAATTAATTGATAATTAGGCTGAAAGAGATTAATTCTTCTATGGAATAAGGTTATTAAGGATTCACCACAAAAATATACCAAACTTTCTGCTTGCAGTTTGACTGTCGTTCCCTTCATCTTGTGATAGTTTCAGTCTTGTGTCCGTTTCTGTGATTCCTGGTGGAACCCTGAGGTTTTAGTCTTGCTGTCATTCTCACCTTATTTAAAGCTCTCTCCTCTCCGTATTTTATTTTCTTCTAAACATAAGTTTGTGCAGCTATGTCACAACAGAATGGGCATCATGCTGCAAGCTGCTGATGCTGTCTTACAAGCCAGGTCAGCTCCAGAAGTGAGCAGACGTCTCCTTGATGTGGCCGTACCTGCTGTGGCCGTTTGTGTGCCAGGCACCCATCACTGCCCCAGCTGGAAAGACCAGGCAGAGCGTGTGTGAGTATTTCAGGCCAAGTTTGCTGAGTAAAATTTCCTTACATTTCTCAGTGGGATTAAAGTAGGTGTCTTCCAGCTTCAGGAAAAGCAGTAATGTGGGTGTTCCCTACCCTGTGGTTTGGGAGGGAAGGTGCAAACTCCTGCTGAGGAGAGGTACCAGGAGCAATAGAGCAAGCATCCATCCATGGCCTTAAAGAAGCCCATGAGCCAAAAAGCCTTAAACTGCTGAGTGAATACTTTCATTCAGAAGTAAAGTGGCTTTATGTTGCCTTAGCACGAAGTTTCTTTATGTTTTAAAGTTCTGTAATTTCCCAAAGTTGGAATAGTAGTCCAAGACATTTTGGTAAACAGCATTAAGCCTAGATAAAGCCACCTACAGCACCAGCTGAAAACACTACCTGGGTAAACTCTGAGTGGTGGATTTTTTCATTCTTCTTTCTGTTTTGACTAAATTTCTAAGCCATTTTCCGGTGTGACTTGTATTTAAAAAAAAAAAAAAAAAAGGCTTAAGGGTCAAGCTGGAATAACATACAGAGCCCAAGAGCCAGACAGTTGTAGAAGTCACCCACATGGCAATGTTAAACTACTGGTAGGTGCTGGCATTTTTCCAGCTACTTAATACATGGTGTTTTCTTACAGCAGGGTCAAGCTGCGGTGACTTTTGCCATATACTTTCATCTCATTTTCTGATGTCAATCTCCATGTAGACTGGTAAGGCCATGTGATTTCTCTCAGGAACTAAGCATTTGAACCAGAAAAGAAAGGTCTCCTCCTTTCTTAAAATAAATAAATCATAGATGCTGCAGAGAAAACATGCTCAGACCGTGGGACAGGAAAGTTGTGCATGCTGGAACTCGGTGGGCCCTTGTCTGGCTTGAAGATATGTTGATGGACAAAAAGGACAGATGCCTGGTCAGATCTAGACACATTCAGCTGGAAATGATCCTTTTACTTTTTTTTACATAGTAGGGACAGGATATCTGTTAATCACTGTTAAGAAACTTGAGCGTATCATTTTTTTAAATGAATCATATCACAAGTATTAACAAGAGGAAAACCTGTTCACTTCTCCTGTGTTAGCTGCATGCCTCTGAGTAAGCCAGTGACTGCTCAGTGGAACTGGTCCGGAGGTTATGGGAACCCTTCTTGGAAATGAGTTTGGTTTTCGGAGTGGCCAGTTGAATGGTTGAAGAGATGGTGGAGCAAAGTTGCTTGTTTTTAACTTCGTGAAGGAAAACGCAGAGAATGTTTTAAAATGCCCTCCTCTTCAGTTTGTGTTTCCCAGTCCAACAGTAACCAAACAGCACTGCCATAAGTAATGTCTTTCTGTTAGTAATGAAACAAACCACTGCTAAGCTGCAGCTCTCATGCAGTGTGATGTCATCCTCCTTAGGCCATTTGGGCAGTAGAACTAAAAATATTGCTTGTGGAGCTGTGCTTCTGAGTCCTTGTCTCTCTGAATTTGTCTCCTGTGATGTGCAGCCCATGTAGATTTTTACAATCTGTGATCTTGGAATAACGGTTTTACTGATGAAAGGTTCCAATCTCTGCCTCAGTGGAAACTAATTTATCAGTCCAGTAATCTCTAATCATTTTATTTTTTTTTTTAGCATGATGCTTCCTGCTTTGACTGTGGGGAAAAAATAAGAAGCTCTGTGCAATATTCTGAAATCTCACCAATCTTTCATGATGTGTTTAATCTACACAGCGTGCAGGTGTAAGAGAATGGAAGATCAGATTGCAATAAGAAAAGGAGTGAAACTAAATTTTCCGTTTCATGAGAAATTCCGTAATTGTCACGATGCTTTTCATTGTGAACATTTCTGTAAAATGAAATTCCAAAAACAACTTTGACTTTCTTAAAGAATTTGTGTATTTTTTTCTAAATCAGCAGTTTTTCCTTTTAAACATATTGATACTATGGTTTTTTGGCCTTATCAAAATCTTCATTTGGGACTTGATTTTTTGTCTTTACAAAACTTGTCATACTCAGGTTTGTAATTGAAGGCCTGGATTCAAGAAATCACTCGTCTGTGTGCTCTACCCCTATTCTTATATCCCATGGAAATTAATGGGATATCATGTGCTTGTCTACATCTGGACCATCAATAATTAAAGCAAGGAAAGGTGGCAGTTGGAAATTAGATGATGATTGTAAATTGATTTCTATTTGTGGAAATCATTAACAATGTGAAGGAGGTATTTTTGCTTTATGAATATTCTGTGCCTGAGGCATCAGTAATGTTTAGCTTTGCTGTAAAACACATAGCTGCAAACATGAAGTTGGCAACATGAGACTGATGTAACAGTTACTTTCTTGTTTCTGCTGTTTTATTAACTCTAAATTAAAAAAGAAACCCTTCTGACACTTGAGAATTTTCAGGAAATGGGAGCAAGATGTACAATTTTTGTATTGATACACTGAAACATTGTGGTATTTTTGATATTTCAGGAGGCCCGTGTTGTTTCTGCTGCTTTGGCCATGCAGCACGGGAAGTCTCACTGAGAGGCTCCAGACTTTACTTGCTTGTGGTTCGTGCTGCAGAGCTGTGGAGAAGCACTAAACATCATCCAGTTCTGTCCTGGATTGCTGCACTGATTCCTTCCCGTAAAGTTAATTGTATCTTGTAAATATGGCTGTCTTATTTTTGCTTAAAAATTTATCACTCAGCCTCCAAATCTGCAAAGAGGTTGCTTCACGCAACTGTTAAAACAATCTAGAACTTTTGTACGTACACATTCTAATTTATTTATGGCAGGCTTTAAACTATGCGATATTAAGAAATATTCACGTTTAGGACATTGGAATAACTTTCTGCTGGGTAGAAGTGTGTATTTTTGCTCCTGAAACTCTACTAACACTCCATAGACACTGTCCTCTGAATGGGATGAAAGGATGGACAGGCCTATTCCTTTGCAACTCTTGCAACGCACTTGCACAAGACCCTGAAGTCCAGGGCTGCATTTGCTGCCTGACATGGGATGGCAGCAGCAGTTCTGGCCTCCAGGCATGTGCAGCTCCCCTGGTGTGGAGGCTGCAGCTTGCAGGGCTGGAGCTTGCTCAGCTGTTACTTAGCAGCTGCGGGACTGCTGCAGCTGGAAGGTAAAGGAGATGTGGTTCTGGGTTACCTTCTTGCACCAGGCTCACACTGCGTTGGCCACTCGAGTGGTTGTGGAGTGCAGGAGGAGCCTCTGGTAGAGAAAAAGGGGCCAGGACCTCTGCTGCTAAGAGGTAAGCTGTCCCTGCTCTTTACTCAGCCTCCTGTCACTGCCAGCAGCTTCAGCACTGCATTGGGCAGGATGTAGGATGTGTCTGAGTGGATGTGAGTGGAATGTCATTGCTGTGGTCCGCATGCCCTGCCCCACGCAGCAGGAGCTAGCTGAACCCAGCTAGTCCTGTCCTGTGAATTTAATTGGTATCTTAACTGATGACAGAAAGACTGCAAATCTACAGTCCAGCATTTAAAATTAAAATGTCATGGGAGAAGTGTCGTTATGACAGAATTATGATCGTTTGACAAATAGGTTTGTTTTTTGCATGGGTAGCGTAGGAGATTGTGCTAAGTTGTCCTGGTGAGTGCAGTGGGCAGCAGCAAATAAAGGATTGTGGTGATTTCTCAGTCTGTTTCGTACATTGGTGACTAAATCTTGCTCAGCTGAAAGTCATGCTGGCAACTTACCAACAGAGCAAAAGCCACTTAGCTTGCAAAAAAAAAAAAAAAAAAGAGAAATCAGAAGAGCTGTTGTCTTTTGGGAGATCACTGGACTTGAAGTCCTGTTTTTTATTTTCTTTTTTTTTTTCTGTAGACTAGAAGTAAAATGACATAACTTTTAGAGAAATTTATTGGAGAAATTTATAGAGAAATAAAGAATTTATGTCCTGTGTAGATTCTCTCTGACGGTTTGTGAAATCCAAATGATTTCTTATGGTAGGAAAGCAGAGGTTTTTTTAGATATAGGGTACAATTTGAAGTTGTCTTGTATTAATTTGAAGAAAATAGCTACTACACTGGGTTTTAGGATGTATACAATTGGTTTGAAAGCTTTGGGTATTAGTAGAAAAATAATAATTACAACTTTCCAGATACATAAAAGATATCAGAATATAACAGATTCTGATGGGAAAGTTGGCTGGGCTTTTGGTAGTCCAGTTGAGGAAGGCACTGGCTCCATATCCACATCAGCTTCTGACAGCCACACACAGCAGATCTGGGAACACATGTGCGGTTATTTTCCCCAGCGAAAACTGAAACTGTGCTGGGCCCCTCTCACACAGTGGATTTCACTGCTTTCTGTGCTGTGCAGGCATCAATCCTTCAATTTTAATTCGTGGCTGCTTAACTTGGAGCAATCAGATTCCTTCATTTGACATCTGAGCCCCTGTCCTGCCAGCACTGCTGTGCCGTGGGAGCACCTGGAGCCATACAGCATGGCTAACATCTGTTGCACGCATGCTCTGCTGTTATTCTCATCCTTTCCCTAGGGAGGCAGCTATATGTGGAGTGTGAAGCCTCAAGAAAAGATACATTTTTTTTTCAACATGGCTGTGCTGTCGTTCTTAGGAAAGAAGAATTGAAGAAGTGCTCTGCACTTGAAATAGGAGGAGAGGCTTTGTGGAGGTCCACGGCCACTGATTCAGCATCAACGGCTGTAAACAGAAATAGCATCATCTTCAGGGCTGCATGGGAATGTTGAGAGGATTAATTACTGTTCATAAAGTGCTCTGACCTGTAAACTGCTGCATTATTACAACATTTTTTTATTGATCATAATAGGCCATGAAGCATTTAGAAGTAGTCATTAGATATTCAAAGTTTCACAAAGTAAATTATGCTGTGCTGCCATGGTCTCTTCCTTGTCCCCTCAAGCAGTATGTATCTTGTCAATGGTTTTAATTGGGGAAATGATATGCACTCAGGAGTAAATTTTTAGCTAGTGCTGTTACTCATTGTAGATTTTTTTTTT
Source organism: Penelope pileata (assembly GCA_013396635.1). NCBI lineage: Eukaryota > Metazoa > Chordata > Aves > Galliformes > Cracidae > Penelope > Penelope pileata. The sequence goes on along the minus strand of WBMW01004434.1, from coordinate 5,473 downwards.
CTTTAAATTCAACTGAAGAGTTGCCTGGGGCATCTGACAGAAATATTCCAAGCTCCAATCCTGCCTTCAGATCTTTGTTTGCCTGTTCTTCTACCTATTTAGAATCTAATCTCAAGCTATTTAAACAACCATTTTGTAATTTACATTTGTGCAAAGACACCTTATTTACAAAAATGGTACAAAATCCTCATGGGACAGGTAGAAGTTAAGAGCCTTGAATAGGTCCCATAACTGCTGGGCCACGTGCAGATCTACTGGTATATAATTAGAACAGGAGCACTAACAGCTGGCTTGAGGATGGATGACTGTCTACAAATGAAAACATGAAAATATTGCTAAAGCTCTTTCATCACTTCCAAATGCTTTGCAAAACAAGAGCATCAGATCTGTCGGTTACTTCTGCCAGAATCATCGTTTTCCTCATCTGACCAGTGCTGATGAGTCTGTGACTGTGTGGTGCTGTTTTCTGTTTATGCAGGGGAAAAGCTGGATCGTTAAGCGGAGTTATGAAGATTTCAGAGTACTCGACAAACATCTTCACCTCTGCATTTATGACCGGCGCTTCTCCCAGCTCTCAGAGCTCCCCCGTTCAGAGACCCTGAGGGATAGCCCAGAGGTAAATCACCAGCTCTGCAAACATGTAAAGCTCAGCAAGGGGATAGAAGATATTTGCGACTATGGACATGGGATTTAATACAGCCTGAGTTAGCTTAATTTGATTAGAAGTGATGAGATCAGTATGTAACTTCTAGCCTTTGATTTCAGTGGTTTAAAGGGAAATGGCCTGCGAGTTGTTACAAATAGATGTGCTGCTAAATGTGTAATGGGTATAGAGAGCGTCAAGAAAGAGGTTGTACCATTAGTACCTTAGGTTAGAATTTTGGTACGCCTTTGGAAACTTTTTCAACAATGTGGATATTTGCTGACTTAACATTGTCAACTTAATGTTCCTAGGAAGTCATGCTGCTCTGGGACTACAGCACTGCAAGAGTAATAGCATTTGGGATGCTGGATTATAGACTCAAAATTGCTAAAGTTTTTTTTTTTTTAAGAGCATTTGCATTAGTGTACTGTTTAAATTGTCTTTAAAAATATTATAGAGAATTTTTCCCTGGGTAAGAGAGATTTTTCATTTCTTGTTTTCACAAGGAAAGTAATGAATTTGAATTCTTTTAGCTTCTTCACTGCTTATAACTGGGGGATTTGTTCATGTCCAAAATAATTTTCTGGGAAGTAGCAGATGCATCTTGACTGCATCATTTTCGAAGACAAGGAGAGAGGGACAATGCAGTGCGTGGCCACAGAAGGTTATTTGATCTAGCAAAGCATGACAAAACAGCCTCTGTTAGGCTTTAGTCTGTCTGTGGGAAGAGCATGTATCCCAGTTACAGACAGGCTTCATGGCTTCATTTCACAGGTCACTTGTCTCTGGGACCTGTAGTGTATCTTTGCCCCTTACCATCAAGCACAAGTACGGAAAAATCTTGACATTCTGTGTCAGAAGGCTAATATTGCCTGCCCACAAGATGTGTAGCTGAAAAGGGAGATCAGAAAATTGAAGCCATTCAAAGCAGAATCTATCCAAGATCTATAAATCACAGTCCGTGTTCTTTGAGTGCCAACCGAGTGAGGATTGATTGCTTTAGAAGTACACACGATGGTTGAAATTAGTAGTATACTGCAGTATACAGGGCTTTTGCCGTTCAATATTGAAAGTCAATAATGCTCTTCCATTGCTCATCAGAGAATGTGATTTATTAGTTGCTTTGATTGCATGCAAGTTATTTCTGAAGAGAATTTAAAGTTATTAGTCTCTTAAATTTAACAGAAGAAGCAATATTCAGGATAATAAATTCCTGCACTCCTTTTTTGAAAGTATATTTTAAGCATTCCTTTCTCTTGAACCTTCATTTTTATAGCTTATCAAATACATTTAATATGTACTTTATAACATGAGGCTGAAGATCTGCATTGTATGTGTGAGCACAGAAGGTGTAAAGATGTCGAACAGCTCTGTTGCTTTGTGGAATGTAATTCTGCAACTGCGTGGTGTCTCATGCTGTATTTTTTATTTTGAAATGACCATATTTGAACAGATGCTTGAGGAGAACTGTTTTAAGCAGTCCTACAAATTCTGAACTACAATACTGCTTTATAACACTGTCAATGAAGCTTTGCTAAAACCTCAGTAGCTTCTTTTTCATGAAAGCAAGTTTATTGTTACAAAAGGAAAATTGCTAAGTGTATTTTTAAAACCCTCTTCTACTATTTGAAATATGACTCTTTACCAAGAGGTCAGTCTGAGTTGCCATGCTCTTAAGGGTTTGCAAGTGGGTGGAAGTGACAGTGGTTTTTCTTTTTTTTTTTTTTTGCTAAATGTTTCTCAGATGTGTTTGATGCCCATGATGCAAATGATTTCTTTGTGCGCAAAATTCATGATGAGAGGAGGGCTTTAGATTTAAGGTATCTTGACAGGAGAAATTACTAAAAATCTACATATCATATAAAAATAACATTACTTTCACAGAGAGCAGCTTCTTTAGACAGTTTTTTTGTGTAGTCACTGCGACACTGAATATAGTTTGCTCTCCTCCAAATGTCAGTTTTCTTTGCAAAAGGGAATATATTTTTCTGATATTTGCCTATGCCAATGGGTAACTTATGGTAGTTCTTAAGAAGTCTCTCAAAACTGTAGTGTGTTAACAGAAAAGCTATGTGTGTGGTTTTTTTTCTGTTCCAGCTTGTCACTCATACGCTCATGGCTTACCTGTCACGTCTCTCAGCCATTGCAGGCAACAAGATAAACTGTGGGCCTGCACTAACGTGGATGGAGGTACAGTATGAAGCTCTGATTGTTCTTTGTTTCCTGGCCATAGCCAGCAGAGTGAGCCACAGATGTGCTCTCCTACCTTTGAAGGGAATTATAATCCTTCCAGATCACTTGGTGTCACTGTAAAGCTGTCCTGCAAGTTTTCTTTCCTTGCTACAGGCATGTAGGTGGCCATGACTGGTATAGTACAAACTGAGTCAGATTCAGCGATTACGATAATTACATTACGATAAATACATTACGATAATGCAGGAACTTTTCCCCCTCCTGCTTGGATTTTGTCTCCCAGACATGTAATTCTGATATTCGCAAAGTAAAAGAAGGTGGCGCTTCTAGTGAACCAGGGATGGGGTCACTGGACCACCTGGGCAAGTCCTGTCCATAGCTGAAGTCTCCAAGTAATGGGTTACAGGAAGCAAACAAATTCTTACGCTGTTTTTTGGCAAGACAAAAGTGCATGCGTGGCACATTTATAAATCTGTGGAAGCAGTCTCAGTTATGGTGTTTGTCCTCTTTTTTTTCCCCTTGTAATAGCTGCAGAAACAATAAATATTATCTGCTCCTGTTTGCCACCACTGTTGGTTGAACTGCTCAGCAGAGCTTGCGTTGTGCTTGCAGAGACACTGTTCACATCTTGTGAATTGTGGCTGTAGCTTTGGTTTCCCTGTTAATGGTCTTCTGCCATCTTAAACAATAGACCTTCTTGGAGAAAGAGTGCAGGAAAGAATGGGGCTAGGTGAGCAAGGCCACGTGTGTGTGTCAGTGGTGCCATTGCTGATTGGTCTGGGTAGAGATAGATGTGGCTTTGCATTGCCCAGTGATGCTGCTGCACATCAGCAAGAGAAGCAACTGTCAGACTTGCAATTCATTCTTAAATGCTTGTGATAAGGCTTGAGTGCATTTCCTGCAGCTTTCCCAGCTGAAATGCTCCTCACCCTGAAATCCTTGGAGATGAGACGAATCTCGGAAACTTTCTCAGCATATAGAGAGGAAGGAAGTTAGAGAGAAACATGAAGCTGTGGTCTTTACAGCAGCACAGTGAAAGTAGAGGTTACAGCAAATGCCAGTGGAATTTCTGCAATGCAATTGGAATTCTCCAGAATAACCTATTCAATTAACTGAGATTCTTGCAAAATTTTTAAATGAGCGCAAAAACCTAGAACTTTTGAAAGCAGGCTGATAAGTTCAGCAAAGTATGCAGCCATATTTTCTTAACATAAAAAAAATAAAAATATTTTTATGAGAGAAAATGGAAAGTGCCATGAGTTTTCAGTTTGACAGCATTTCCCCCTTACCTCATCACTTCTACTTGAGCTCTAATTCCATTTGCAGAGAATTTTTATAGTCATTTTTGTATTGTCATTTTAAGTACTTCAGGAGACGCAGTATAACTTGCTGTTATGGGGAGGTGTAAACGTTCACTCTCATGCTACTGTTTGTACACAGAGATGCACAAATAGGGCGTTCTTGTCATTAACTGGATGGAGGGGACGTAGGGCCTTCTGAAATATGCTTTTGGAATGGTTCTTCTCCTTTATTTCTGCATGTGCTGTGCCCTACAAGGCCTCTCTGTGCTGCTCTCCTCAGGGGGCCCCCGAGCTGTGCTGTCTCTGTGAATCAGCTTGAAATCTCTGCTGTGTATGAGCACCAGCAAAATGCCTCCTCATTTGTCCTCATCTGCCTCACAATCACCTGTGCTCTTTGTTTCAGATTGACAACAAAGGAAACCACCTACTACTCAACGAGGAGTCATCCATTAATATTCCAGCTATTGCTGCTGCCCATGTCATCAAGAGATATATTGCCCAGGCCCCAGATGAGCTGTCCTTTGAGGTAAGTAATTGAAGGTGCTGCCATTCCTTGCTGTCATATACAGAAGAGAGTGTAACGGGTGTATGCACTAGGAATATACTCAGACACCTTCAGAATGTTTTGTGAGGTGAAGCTTAGAAGATTCGGTGAAATATTAGAGTTGCACTGAGTTGGATCCAGGGAGAAGTTTAGTCATCTATAAAATATAGCTTTACTTGGCATTAGTGTCTTTTGATTAAACAGGTAGTGCCAGGTATTCTAGCCTGGTCTCTGAACAGACCCTGCGTAGTTCGTCCTGCACAGTGTATTAAGTGTATTAAATCTGTTTGGGAAGACTGTCCACATATGTGAATCATAGAATGAATCATAGAATGGATTGGGTTGGAAGGAACCTCAAAGATCATCTAGACAGGGTTGCCAACTGTTAGATCAGGAACATCCAGCCTGTGGCCTGGGAGTCTCATGCGGCCCAGCACAGCTCATAGTGCTGCCTCTGCTGCTGAGCCATCATGGTGGTGGACTGGCCTGACCCAGCCCAGGGCCTGCACCCACCACTTGAGAACTCTCACTGGCTGATTTGAAGCCAGGACATGGGGAGGGCCCAGTGCAGTGCTAACTGAAGTTGTGGCAAATAATTTTGTGTGTTTTCACACATAGGCTAAACACAGTTCTGTGAATAGTGAAAAGCATGCAGTCTTACCTTCTGTTTTGACAAAGGAATTTGAGAATAGGTTTCAAGATTGCAGAAAAACATCAACGTTTTGGTATATTTGCGACTCCATTTTCGGTCAACATTAAAAACGTTACTTTGCAAATTTTCAAATGGAATGT